>CM059800.1:23935073-24267573 GCA_030435695.1 Brachymystax lenok tsinlingensis | reverse complement strand
CTAGTGTAGAGAGATGAGGAGAAAGGCTGGGTAGTTCTAGTGTAGAGAGATGAGGAGAAAGGCTGGGTAGTTCTAGTGTAGAGAGATGAGGAGAAAGGCTGGGTAGTGATCATATAAAATGGCACCGGAAGAAATGGCAGCAGTTTTACGGGCGCCCAACCAAATGTGTTTTTTTCCGCGTTATTTGTAACTTATTTTGTACATAATGTTTCTGCCACTGTATCATACGGCAAAAAAGAGCTTCTGGATATCAGGACAGCGATCACTTAGACAAAGATTTTTTCTTCAACAAGCAGGACTCAAAGGACATATTCCGAACACCTGACAAGGCCAACATCCCAGTTATTGGCAAGAGGAAGAGACGCAGGTACAGAGGACACACAGCGGGGTGCCTCGTAAGGATCCGCAGAAGGCGAGGGGGAAAGCTGCCGTTACCATCAATATTACTCGCCAACGTGCATCATTGGACAATAAATTAGTCGAGGTACGATCACGAATATCCTACCAATGGGACATCAAAAACTATAACATCTTGTGTTTCACAGAATCGTGGCTGAATGATGACATGGACATTCAGCTAGCGGTATATATGCTGCACCGGCAAGATAGAACAGCACACTCCGGTAAGACGAGGGTAATTCTAATGTAGAGAGAGGAGGCAGGCTGAGTAGTTCTAGTGTAGAGAGAGGAGGCAGGCTGGGTAGTTCTAGCGTAGAGAGATGAGGCAGGCTGGGTAGTTCAAGTGTAGAGAGAGGAGGCCGGCTGGGTAGTTCTAGTGTAGAGAGAGGAGGCGGGCTGGGTAGTTCTAGTGTAGAGAGAGGAGGCGGGCTGGGTAGATCTAGTGTAGAGAGAGGAGGCGGGCTGGGTAGATCTAGTGTAGAGAGAGGAGGCGGGCTGGGTAGTTCTAGTGTAGAGAGAGGAGGCGGGCTGGGTAGATCTAGTGTAGAGAGAGGAGGCGGGCTGGGTAGTTCTAGTGTAGAGAGAGGAGGCAGGCTGGGTAGATCTAGTGTAGAGAGAGGAGGCGGGCTGGGTAGATCTAGTGAAGAGAGAGGAGGCAGGCTGGGTAGATCTAGTGTAGAGAGAGGAGGCAGGCTGGGTAGATCTAGTGTAGAGAGAGGAGGCAGGCTGGGTAGATCTAGTGTAGAGAGAGGAGGCAGGCTGGGTAGATCTAGTGTAGAGAGAGGAGGCAGGCTGGGTAGTTCTAGTGTAGAGAGAGGAGGCAGGCTGGGTAGATCTAGTGAAGAGAGAGGAGGCAGGCTGGGTAGATCTAGTGTAGAGAGAGGAGGCAGGCTGGGTAGATCTAGTGTAGAGAGAGGAGGCAGGCTGGGTAGATCTAGTGTAGAGAGAGGAGGCAGGCTGGGTAGATCTAGTGTAGAGAGAGGAGGCAGGCTGGGTAGATCTAGTGTAGAGAGAGGCTCATAACCTAGATCGGATCAACAGCTATTGACTATTACAATTATTAGGTGTGTTGTTATAATTGTATCACTTTTATGTGTTGATTAAAGAAACTACCATTATCAGAGGTGGGCTTGTTATGTTTTATTGTTATTGTTTACTAACAACTTTACATTTTACAGTAATATACATTTTGAAATTGCTATTGAGCGCATAGCTACAGTTAATTGATTTTATTCGTTTAACTGGTGGTAATTCAAGTTTTTGCAAAATACATTATTCTATATTGTAGATGATTGCAGTGATATGTTTTTTACATAGTATTGACATCTTGGTAAAAATATTATATTAATTCATACATTCCCTGCTTATTGACCACTCTAAATTTATGTTTGGAATGCATCAACATCCATTGATTTGAAATAAAGTTGAAATATTTGTAATGGTCCTTCCTTAAAATATATATAATGGTAAATCTAAATATTGTGTGTGACTAAATCTTTAACAAAGCAATAATTATTGATTGAAAATGGCAATTTTACTTATTGGGAAAAAATATTGGCATGTCATTTTTACAATTAATGGCACGTAATAGATTTTTTATCACATTGCAAATATTTTATTTTCTACTTTATTTCACACCGTAAACCTTTAGTCATAAACCTTACCTGTCCGTAAGAAGAAAATGCCCAGGTGAATAGCTTTTGACTACATCAAATATTTGTATTGTAGATCAGTGTTTCTAAAATATAGATGGCATCATTTTTCCAGCTTATCTGAATCTCCCCTGACGAAGTGAACCAAGATAAATGTGTTCATTACATCTGTTAACATGTTAAGTCTTGTCCAGAACAGACGCACACACTGCTTCATCCTACGGTCCTCTCTTAGTTTGCATAATGTTCGGTAGTTACAGCGAACGCAGGGTGAAAAATCACTCTCTCTCTCCCTGAATGTCCATAAACCTGCTGATTGATGCATCAATCCATCTCCAGTGAGGGCTGTGTGTGTCTGTGTGTGTGTGGGGTGTTTGTGTGTGTTTCCTCCATGTGTGTGTGTGTGTGTGTGTCTGTGTGTAGGGTGTTTGTGTGTGTTTCCTCCATGTGTGTGCGTGTGTCTGTGTGTGGGGTGTTTGTGTGTGTTTCCTCCATGTGTGTGTGTGTGTCTGTGTGTGGGGTGTTTTTGTGTGTTTCCTCCATCTGTGTGTGTGTGTCTGTGTGTGGGGTGTTTGTGTGTGTTTCCTCCATGTGTGTGTGTGTCTGTGTGTGGGGTGTTTGTGTGTGTTTCCTCCATGTGTGTGTGTGTCTGTGTGTGGGGTGTTTGTGTGTTTCCTCCATGTGTGTGTGTGTCTGTGTGTGGGGTGTTTGTGTGTGTTTCCTCCATGTGTGTGTGTGTCTGTGTGTGGGATGTTTGTGTGTGTTTCCTCCATGTGTGTGTGTGTGTCTGTGTATGGGGTGTTTGTGTGTGTTTCCTCCATGTGTGTGTGTGTGTGTTTCCTCCATGTGTGTGTGTGTGTGTCTGTGTGTGGGGTGTTTGTGTGTGTTTCCTCCATGTGTGTGTGTGTCTGTGTGTGGGGTGTTTGTGTGTTTCCTCCATGTGTGTGTGTGTCTGTGTGTGGGGTGTTTGTGTGTGTTTCCTCCATGTGTGTGTGTGTCTGTGTGTGGGGTGTTTGTGTGTGTTTCCTCCATGTGTGTGTGTGTGTCTGTGTGTGGGGTGTTTGTGTGTGTTTCCTCCATGTGTGTGTGTGTCTGTGTGTGGGGTGTTTGTGTGTGTTTCCTCCATGTGTGTGTGTGTGTCTGTGTGTGGGGTGTTTGTGTGTGTTTCCTCCATGTGTGTGTGTGTGTGTCTGTGTGTGGGGTGTTTGTGTGTGTTTCCTCCATGTGTGTGTGTGTGTGTCTGTGTGTGGGGTGTTTGTGTGTGTTTCCTCCATGTGTGTGTGTGCACACTTGCGTGTATGTTTGTGTGTGCCTCCTTCATGCAAACCCAGGCCTGCTGTGGTCAGGTCAGGGGGATGGCGTGGGTTTAACAGTCCTCCTATCTGACCCTGCCCCCCACCCTTAAACAGATCCATATATTACCCCAGCCATCCCTCAGCCAGCCCAGCCGCAGTATGTCTCCAGAGGACTGCAGTTTTAACCTTCCCACCCCAGAGGTAAATATGGAGCATCATCAGGGCCATCACTGAACATGGCTTGGGGAACTATATAGCTGCTGGACTGGACGGGAGAGTGTGTGTGTGTGTGTGTGTGTGTTTTTGCGCGTTGCCCTTTATGTTTTTGAAATAATTAGCATATCTCAATGTGTTTATGTAGTGTACAGTATGTGTGCATGCCTTACAGTGCAAAGCATTACCCACTCATTGAACTGTCTAATATCTCCTTCACTGACACATCCCTCCACTCAGACCTCCTCCCCCACTCCACTCCCTCTTCATGGAAATGTCTCTGGTCCTCCAGACTATGTTCTCTTCCCAACCACTGGTGATTATACACCCTGATACACATCACTCACAATCAGCCAGGACACTTCAACTTGTATGTTTAAATGGCTCCCAACAGTATCCTTAATCTGACCAAAATCAATAGAGCTTTTACTGTCACATCGTAAGGAGAGAGGGGAGGAGACTGGTATTGATGTTCACATGTCATTTCAGGAGGATTTGATGCCTGGTTGCGTCCCAAATGGCACCCTACTCTCTATAGAGTGCATTACTTTTGGCCAGGGCTCATAGGGCTCTGGTCAAAAGTAGTGGACTATTTAGACAATAGGGTGTCATTTGGGACGAAGTCTCCATCCTCTGTCTGCTCTGAGGAGATGGTGTGATAGATCAACTGATGGTGTCGGGGTATTCAGCCAGGGTTAGTGATGCTTTGCGCTGGTTAGATTGAAAAAGACTGTTTACCTGAGCGACTAGAGAAACAGTGGCGCTGGAGAGAAGATGATGTTGATTGTCATTTCAAAGAAAAGCTCTTTGAATTAAAAACAACCATCTTTTTTACCTTTATTTAACTAGGCAAGTCAGTTAAGAACAAATTCTTATTTACAATGACAGCCTAAGAAAAGTGGGTTAACTGCCTTGTTCAGGGGCAGAACGACAGATTTTTACCTTGGGGATTTGATCTTGCAACTTTTTGGTTACTAGTCAAATGCTCTAACCACTAAGCTACCTGCCACCCCAATGGGTTACCACTGTAAGTTCCTGACACCAGGCGACGCCTGTAAAAACAACCAGCTTAATGGGTTATCACTGTAAGTTCCTGACACAAGGCAACACCTGGGAGAGCTTCGGACACACACTTCAGATACTTTATCTATCATTCAATCAGTAGAGAGATAGTTGTCTGTGGCAGCTCTCTAGGAGGAGGAGTATCAAGAAGAGGATGAGGAAGAGGAAGAGAGAGGTATAGAAACCCTGCTGATGGAGGGGGGGAGTGAAACAGTTGAATGGGGAGAGAGAGACAAAGAGAGAGACGATGAGGTGGTTATAGAGGCCTAGTGTGACAGAGAGAGGAGGGGAGGAGAAGGGGATGAACAGTCTAACAGGTGGAGGAGTGGAGGGGTGGGACTGTAGGGCTATGATGTGTCCTGTCCTACTTTCCTTCTCTCTGTCCCTCTCTATCTATCCCTCCCTCCCTCCCTCCACTCCACCCCCTCTCTCTCTGGAGTCATTCTCCTTCCACCCTAGCTGACAGCCCCTGAGCCTTAGAGTCACATTACAGGCCTGGGTGGTAGTTAAAGGCCCATAATCTGCCTGTGAGCGGCCTAGGCGCTGCTGCGCGGCCCAAGCGGAAGGAAGCACATTATTGGCTTTAAGGACTCCTGCTGCTGTGGGACCCAAGACTAGTGGCTGGTGCTGCCTGTGTGTGTGTGTTACACAGAGAGAGAAAGTGGAGCATTATTTATTTAGTTGTTAAGTGTTTAAAGCGGAGGAGTCTACTGGGATAAAGCACAGCTGATGAAAATATTCTGTGGATTATTCTGTAGGGAGAGGGACGTGAATGGAGATTCAGAGTGTTTTCATATCGCTGTGATGATATGGTAACCCGCTGCCTGTGATATCAGTATACACTGGACAGAAATATTCCCTCTTCAAACTGATTTGTGTGTGTCCGTGATTGTGTGTGCTTGCATGCGCCTGTCTGTGATCACAGTAATAGACCAGTGGGAACAGTCCTAACATATGTGTTTTATGTGTGTGTGGAATGGGAGTTAGCTTTACCATTAATAAATCATATTAGGGTGGCGGCCCCCTAAGATGAAGGACCAGGAGCAATTGGCCCCATTAATAACACCATTACTGGACTGGAGGGGCTGGTGGTGGCCCCTGGTCAGGTTTACCTCTGGGAGATCCTCTGTCTCTTCATGCCCTCAGCCCTGATCACAATAGAGAGATTGTCCATTTCACCACAGCACAGACTAATGGAGAAAACACACAAGTCAGGGTTGGGTGGTATGTGGCTTGTAAGGCTACTGTGTGTGTGTTTGCAATAGTGTGTGATCCATTCCTGTAAAGAGACCAGAGAGAGAGAGAGAGAGAGAGAGAGAGAGAGAGAGAGAGAGAGAGAAAGAAAGAACAGATTGAATGGCTAATGAAATGGGTACCTCCAGGCCTGAATAAATTCTCTGGTCTGGCGAGTAGAGCCCCCTGGATGCAGCCTGGCAGCCCTGGGAGATGAATGACCACTGGGCTCTGGCATAATGGTAGTGAAGTGTGTGTGTGTGTGTGTGTGTGTGTGTGTGTGCGTGCGCATGTGTGTATCTTGGCATTGCACTTGTGAATACATCACTTTGTCCACAAGTGGGCTGGCCCGAGCAGAGCGTGACATCTTTATAAATCCCCCTCTCTCTCCACTCCTGCTGCTCTAGCTGATTTATGGTTCCCCCCTCCCTCCCAACCTCCCTTCCTCCCCAGTTTGGCCCCTCTCTCTCTGGGCCCTACCCTGCCCCTCTTGTCCTGCCTAGCCAGCCCACACACAGCACTAATCCAGGTCAGTGCACTGATGGAGGGGAAATGAGAAGCTAATTAGATAATGGGAGGTGAAAATGGGCAAGAGTGAGCTGGAATCTCTCATCTCTCATCTCTCTTGCTCTCTGTCTCTGTCTGACTCTCCTGCTCTCACACACACATAGGCAGGTTGGCAATGTGCTCACACATGCGCATACACTACAAGTACACACACAAACACGCGCACACATACACACATAAACAAACAAACACGCACACAAACCCTTTTACAGGGTGATTTATTTGATCACCCACAGTCACTTTTCTATGTGTGGGCACTGGTGGTCATTGTATGACTACAGAGGAGGAGCCACAGTTTCTGCTCACAAAGCTGAGTAACACCCAATCACTGTCAATATAGTGCATCCTAAAACCCAATCACTGTCAAAATAGTGCATCCTAACACCCAATCACTGTCAATATAGTGCATCCTAACACCCAATCAGCTCTGTCAAAATGGGGTCCGGGGACAGGGTTGGGGAGGAACCGATTACATGTAGTCAGTTAAATGTAATCTGATTACAAAAATCTAGAACTGGAATCAGTTACGATACCTGCAAAAATATTGTAATCACATTACAGATACTTGGATTACTTTTAAAATCCTAAAGAATGTTTGTAAAAAAATATATACATTTTGGCACCTTTCTGTTTTCACAATGACATTCCATTCAGCATTGAAATAAGGTACACGTTTAAGTTTGTTCCAACTGAGAGAGTCTAACCACAAGTCAAAGACCACTATGATGACACTCCACATGTGTTTAATTGATCCTTTTTGTCTTCTTCTAATGCCTCTTAAGGGGAAAGTAATCCAAAAGTAACTGAAGGTAATCAGATCACGTTACTGAGTTTGGGTAATCCAAAAATTGCATTACTGATTACAAGTAACTAGCAACTGTAACAGATGACATTTAGAAAGTAACCTAGCAACCCTGGCCGGGGACAACACCTAGCAAAAACTAGTTCACCTTCAGTAGGATCTAAATAGACACGTAAATATGTCTGTACAACAGTTTCATGTAAAATCACATTTGCCTTTTATATCACATCAAATGTGATGTAGTTTGTGTTCCCAACAAATTCAGTTGCTAGTTACCGGTCTTCCGTAATCAGCTCTACCCCTGTTCCACTGCTAATGCACTACCACCACTGCCTTGTATAGCAGTGATAATACAGTAATACCCAGTGACTGATGAGGTCTGTACTGCTCTATTGAGCCCATACAGTCTGTCTAGTTTAGCTGATAACTGGGAGTCAGTCCATATGGAATAGAAGCTAGCTGGGAAATTAATGGTGAACAATAAACCACATTGAGAATTACTCCCATTAAAAGGCCTTTAATGGGGTTCTCACTCAGTACAACCCGTGTGTGTGTGTGTGTGTGTGTGTGTGTGTGTGTGTGTGTGTGTGTGTGTGTGTGTGTGTGTGTGTGTGTGTGTGTGTGTGTGTGTGTGTGTGCAAGTTATCATGATGTGTCCATTCTCCTGGTGCCTCTCTATGCTAAGCTAAATTATGTTGTGTCAGGGACTCAATGTAACTTAACCTGGTAAAGATTATTAATGAGCTCAATATTAAAGCAACCAAATTATACAACGGGAAAGTTATGAAGAAGGAATAGCAGGAAGTCTAATGAGTATTTAGTTTGTTTACCTAGTGTGATTAGTCCTTGTCTGTTCTCTACTATATATGTTGGCTAATTATATAATGTCAAGACTGTCATTCTGATGAAGGCCATTGACGGCTGAAACATCATGATTTGAACTTGAATTAGATGAATAAAGCATCAATGTTTTCATTGTGAGCTAGAGTCATGTCTATTCCTTCCAAGAGGCTTGAAGTTATATCCCTCTTTCAATAGGAATGTCTTATCTTAATCTTCAGTGTCTTATTTTCTTGGAAGAAGTATTGAGGGATGAGTTGAATAATTGTACAGATGACATCAGCTTTGACAACATCATCCCCTTAGTTTCCTGCTAATCCTACGCCAAGATAACAATAATGGGAAAAAGAGGGGAGATGGTTTATACAAAGGCAGATATGGACTTTAATTCATAATTAGCCACAGAGGTCAAAGAGTGGATCTGGCTGCTGGACGAGAAGATTTCATTTGAAGGTTATCTCTGCTTTCTTTTCTTATTTTTCTCCCTCTGTTTTCCTGTTGTGAACCTTGTGAGTCAGACTATGACCTTCCAATCCGAAGTCAAACGTTATTAGAGAGAGAGAGAGGGGGTTGTAAGGGAACCTCTGATATGTTACGCTCAAGATTGCTTTGACAGGTCGAAAGGAAAGGTATATGTTTTGTGGTGATTGTAAGTATAATTTATTTAGGGGGGTTATGCCCCCGGTCCCCCTCCCATCTGTCCTCCCTAACTACCCCACCCCCGTTCAAAACCAGCCTTGGGGGCCTTGCAGTAGCAGGAGTAGCCCAACCGCTCTCGCTCGCTCGCTCGCCCTCCCTCCCTCCCTCCCTCCCTCCCTCCCTCCCTCTTGCTGGTGTCTGTATTGATCCCTCCTCCCAGCCCATAATGAAGTGGAACTACAGCTCCATTACTGCCTTCTCTCTGATTGGCTAGAGGTAATATGAAATTAGCCAGCGTGCAGTGAGCCTGTCAGTATCGATTTCACCAGCCAGATTACTTGTTACAAAAGAATAGAGCTGTCTGTGCCATAATTGAACAAGTTAACTCCTTGTCTCATAAAATGGAAGCCCATATTGATTGTATTGTGAGGGGAGCTTGGTTATATGCAGAAAGAGAGAAAGTTGTATCGGTGTTAACTCTGGAGAGGTGCTGATGTTTTTCTTTTCTTCCTCCAGTGATGCGGGGTGACATATGAATCAAGGCATTCTTGCTGAATTGCACAAAACGAACAACAAATTAGATGTTATCTTCTATCGGGTGGGTCTGTGTTACACTGCATGTCTTCAGAGTAAAATCAAGCAAACCCAGGTCATTTTCCCCTTACAGTCTTTATTATAGAATTTAATCCGAGTTGTATCTCAGCTATTTTCCAATTTATTTGTCACTGATACATTTGTCAGTCCAGATATTGGGTGTGTGTTTGTGTGCATGATGTAAACTACAGTACCTACCTGTAAAGTAGGCCACCACCATGCCTCAGCTCTGCTCTGGGTGGGTTAGATAGATTATGAGAAATGATGGTTGATGATGATGGTGGCTGTACTGTAGCCCGGTTCTCTCCTTCTCTCTCCTGATGAATGGTAGCCTGCTGGCCTGGCTTCGCTTTAATCACTGTTGGCAGATCTGTGCCATGGAAAGAGAGGTGTTTAACAGGCGTCCTGCCTCATTCATTAGAGTCTCCTCAGAAACAAGATGGAAGGAGGAGAACTGTGGTTAACAATTTAGATTAGATAAAGGCAGGTGTAAGAGCCTGGACCAGAGAGTGGAGATGATCTCTGGTCTTAGTGGATGGAGGGAGAGAGTAGAGATGATCTCTGGTCTTAGTGGATGGAGGGAGAGAGTGGAGATGATCTCTGGTCTTAGTGGATGGAGGGAGAGAGTGGAGATGATCTCTGGTCTTAGTGGATGGGGGGAGAGAGTGGAGATGATATCTGGTCTTAGTGGATGGAGGGAGAGAGTGGAGATGATCTCTGGTCTTAGTGGATGGAGAGAGAGAGTGGAGATGATCTCTGGTCTTAGTGGATGCAGGGAGAGTGGAGATGATCTCTGGTCTTAGTGGATGGAGGGAGAGAGTGGGGATGATCTCTGGTCTTAGTGGATGGAGGGAGAGAGTGGAGATGATCTCTGGTCTTAGTGGATGGAGGGAGAGAGTGGAGATTATCTCTGGTCTTAGTGGATGGAGGGAGAGAGTGGAGATGATATCTGGTCTTAGTGGATGGGGGGAGAGAGTGGAGATGATATCTGGTCTTAGTGGATGGAGGGAGAGAGTAGAGATGATCTCTGGTATTAGTGGATGGGGGGAGAGAGTGGAGATGATCTCTGGTCTTAGTGGATGGAGGGAGAGAGTGGAGATGATATCTGGTCTTAGTGGATGGGGGGAGAGAGTAGAGATGATCTCTGGTCTTAGTGGATGGGGGGAGAGAGTAGAGATGATCTCTGGTATTAGTGGATGGGGGGAGAGAGTGGAGATGATATCTGGTCTTAGTGGATGGAGGGAGAGAGTGGGGATGATCTCTGGTCTTAGTGGATGCAGGGAGAGAGTGGAGATTATCTCTGGTCTTAGTGGATGGGGGGAGAGAGTGGAGATGATCTCTGGTCTTAGTGGATGGAGGGAGAGAGTGGGGATGATCTCTGGTCTTAGTGGATGCAGGGAGAGAGTGGAGATGATCTCTGGTCTTAGTGGATGGGGGGAGAGAGTAGAGATGATCTCTGGTCTTAGTGGATGGAGGGAGAGAGTAGAGATGATCTCTGGTCTTAGTGGATGCAGGGAGAGAGTAGAGATGATCTCTGGTATTAGTGGATGGGGGGAGAGAGTGGAGATGATCTCTGGTCTTAGTGGATGGAGGGAGAGAGTGGGGATGATCTCTGGTCTTAGTGGATGCAGGGAGAGAGTGGAGATGATCTCTGGTCTTAGTGGATGGAGGGAGAGAGTGGGGATGATCTCTGGTCTAAGTGGATGGAGGGAGAGAGTGGGGATGATCTCTGGTCTAAGTGGATGGAGGGATAGTGGAGAGAAGAGAAGGATGCTGTGAGTGTGGTGTGTCTGAATGAATGGAGAGAGAGAGAGGGATGGAAGGATGGAGATTCACAAACACACGTACGCACACATACACATACACATACACGCACACCCCACACCCATTCCCCACAGACACCTAGCCCCATTCCCAGCTGCAGTGTTTCAGCTCTGCAGTGCAGTCATTCAGTGAGGGAGTGTACCCACCCCAGGACCCCAGTCATTGAGAGCTGTGAGCAGCGAGCAGCGTAGCGCTCCATAAACCTGCTCTCTCTAAGCAGATGACTGCTTATTCCACACACTTATTCCTAACGGGTAATTAGGAAATGGAACCCAGTCAACAGTAACATGGATGGGTTATTGAAACAAATTCACCCAAAGTGTTCATTAGGGGTTAAAGAAAATGAAGCCCCTCTTTGACCCAGGAGGAGGGGGGGCGAGGGGGAGCTGAAGGGGGTAATACATTGTTTCATCTGTGAGTTTAGCTGTTATGTTGTCCCTAACACAGACATGGAAGGTAACAGTGTTTTCCCGGATAGGGTGAAGGGTTAATGAAATGCCCTCTTATTTCCTCCTGCTCTCTCTCTTCTGCTGAGTGATAAGTAGCTAACCAACGAAGCCTGTAATTACAATCTTACAGAAACCGGCCCGATCTGTATATAAATCTCACCATCCAATTACAAGATGTAATAATTCTGCACTCAGGCTGGTAATGAGGTCTAATACTGGCGCATGTGATAATCCCCTCTGGATGCTGGCTTGATCAGATGTTGGCTTTGTAATTAGACTGGCAGAAAATCATTATTTCGTGTTCAGGAAAAAATGAGGTTGGTGGGAAGTTAATTTTCTCTCCATTCTCTGAAGCGTAGACAAGAATTTAATGATTTAATCATGATTGTTAGCTATTTTGCAATCAATTTGTAATGATTGTGTCGCAACAGAGGGTTTCTGGGAAGAGGGCCCTGTAAAGATTGAACGTGTCACTGATATGGCACGGCTGTGTTGTTAGATTGGCTCAGTTTAACAACCATACTGTTTAGGCTGCTGTACGTGTGTTGTGTGTGTGTGTGTGTGTGTGTGTGTGTGTGTGTGTGTGTGTGTGTGTGTGTGTGTGTGTGTGTGTGTGTGTGTGTGAGAGAGAGTGCCTGTGTGTGTGTGTGTTTAACATACTTTCTATTTCATCTATCTACATCTCTCCCCTGTTGTTGAGCAGGCCAAACCTGAAGTTAAACCCTATTCTCTACTGCGTTCATATCAGACTATGCATTTCCTTTAAAACACTTACAACTGTCAACACAGTATTTAATTACTGTCTCCAAAAGACTGCTTTTGTCATACTGTACCCATCTTGAAAATAGGGTCCTATTAAACTATACAACTATAAAACACATAAACTAATAAACTATAAAACACAATCTTCAATGATATAGTTACAATATTAACATTTCCCTCAAATGTCCTGGAGGATTTGGAATAGGGTTAACTTCTCGTTCACACTGCAGTTCATTTCCCCTCCCTAACTTTAAAGTTTTCTGGTTCAGCATTCCAAGATTAAGGAACGTGTTCAAAAGGAAACTCATTGAAAGTGACTGAATAATCAAACTTCTGTAGAAGAAACTATCTAAAACACCCTCCTATCCTCCTACTGCTGTTGTATGTAAGCAGAGAATACCCACAGAGAGAAGACTGGAGAATAAAGACAGAGGGAGAGGAAGAAAGAAAGCAAGAGAGAAAGTACACTGAAAGTACATTATTCATCTGGTAAGCACACGCTCTTAGTCGAGCCAGCTCACAAAACAATGCATACAGTCTCATGTCTCCCGTCTCCTATGCTATGTGTGCCATCTCCCTAAGATGAATCCTTGTTTGGTGTATTGAACCATAGCCGTGCCACAGCAATACATTTAGATGTTATTATAAGACTATAAAGGCAGAACTTTCAGTGCTGTGTTTTCATCAAATGCATCAGTGGAGGCTTAGCTAGCTAATTCCCTAATGACAGAACACCGTATTAGCAGAAGTGTGAGTAATTCCCTAACCACAGAACACTGTACTACCAGCAGTGTGAGTTCCAGTACAGTAGCTCTATGCATAGCGTTTGATTGGAATGCCTTGTGTTTGATCATCAGTAGTTTGCCGGTGCGGAGCGAGGCAGTAGATTTAGACAGTCCAGTGGGTTTGCACTCTGGCTCCGCTCATCTCTCCACTAATCTCCAGGGTGATACTACAGTGAATTCTTCATTGATAGAGAATTGACTCTGGTCCTCTGAGGCTATGTTTATAATTGATACTGTTTGAAGTGGATCCCAGAGGGCCTGGCTGTTCAAAGGGATGATGCTTTTTTGATCAATTATAATAAAGCACTATCTTTAAGAATCTTGACTGTGCCAATACTGCCTTCCAGGCCCGTTTTATTTAGCAACGTTCTGCAGGCTACTGTCCACATAGAGAGTGGTATATCGCATAGAAAGATGCTCAAATTAAGGGCACTCAATAATAATGTTGACGCTTTGCTTTAGCCCTTGAGACTTATAGTTATCCCTTCATGTTGACCCTATATAGCCTGTAAATAAATCTGTATTTACGAATGTTTATCTCTTGTTTATATGGGTCTTCCATCTTTCTAGGTATGTGGTGTGTAGGTTTGTTTCTATGTGTGTAAACTTGCACATAACTGTCCAGCCATTCGCTCAAAATGGGCTTTTTTAGGCAGCTTTTGAGGTTAGCCTGCTGCCCAGCCCCAATCCATCCAGCCCCGGCTCTAATCCATCCAGCCCCGGCCCAGGAGGAGCCCTCTGGAGAGCAGCCTGATGGGGCTGAGGGGCTCTGGGCCTTTGGGCCTCTGGGTCATCCTCCTCCACTCAATGCTTTGAGAGAGAGATTGAGGGACGGAGAGAGAGAGCGACTCACCCCTGCCCAGCCCAGCTTTCAGCCTCATCCCCTCTCTTTCTGCACTCTTCTCACCTGTTCAATACCTCAGAAGGACTTTCAAGTGCTCTTTGAAAAACAACACAGAAATCAGAGAGCGTGTTCTTCCAGGCGCTCAATAGCAATGGCACCGCTAGCCCTCTCTGCTCCCATGACACCTCCCTCCCTCCCTCCATCCCTCCTCTGCTCTTTTATTTTTCACTCCATTTCCCTCTCTCTCTCTCTCTCTCTCTCTTTTTTTTACATAAAGTGCACCTCCCTTCCACCTGACTGCCCCCCCCCCGCCTACTCCCTGGTCTATTGGCATTCACTGAGTGCTGTCACCATAAACCAGCCCAGTGGTTCTACAGACAGCAAGAGGGAAGGAGGGAGAGAGAGAAAGAGGAATGGAAAGAGACAAGGATACAGAGAGAAACAAAGAGAGAGAGATAAAGAGAGAGAGAGAACAATAGAGAGAGAGCGGGAAATAAAGAGACAGTACAGGAAGAGCCAGCTCTTATGTACAGTATCAGACCATGCTACTATACAGTTACAGTCAGACCAGAAGGAGTGGCCAGTTCACCAAGGCTTTTGTGTTGGGATATGACAACAGAATAAATAAATCATAGCAGAGAATTACCTCCATCATTTTGGCAATTGGGGGGAAATCAGAGACGAACTGGACTCTCTCTCCACTGGGAATAAATCTCTCTTCTGTGCTCGTGGTGCCATGCTGCCCGCCGGCCATGCTGGATCTTGCTGGGCCCAGCCCAACGATGCTCAACTTAAATAAAATATTACTGTGGAGCCATAAAGATAATTAGTCTTGTCTCATCTCCTCTCTCCATCGCAATTAAATGCGACCCCTTATGTTTTATGTATGCCTGAATAAACCCCACGCACCCAGAAAATACATCGTCGACGGAATGAAAGGGAGGGCTGTCTGTTGGAAAGTAATTACGATGTGATAGGACAATATTAACTTCAGGGTCTGGTGTCTTGGCCATCAGAAAGACACATACACACATGCATGTATACTCACATTCACACACACAGCGAGAGCCAATTGTCTCCTCCTCTCTCAGATATCTTCACCAGTGTAAAGTGAAGGGCTTGGGAAAGCTGTAAATTGCGACATAAGACATAAGCCTCAGGCTTCTCATTTCAGCTCTACCAAGACACATTATAATGTCACTCCCCATAGCGATTGTCTTGTCTTCCCTGCTATAACACTATCTGAGAAAAGTAGGACAGGGTTAAAGTTTGGAGTAATCCTTTTCCTTTTATTCTTTTCTGAAACATATGCCCACTGTGGAAACAAGGGAGGAAGTCATGCTAGACGTGTAATGGAAAGATAATGGTGTTGTACTGATTGCGTTGTGCCCAGGCCTGGGTTCTGTGTGAACAATAGTGGTTCTAATGACAGCTTTATCTGGTGCAGTGTTCCTGCCAACCTAAAACCCATCATTATGTAAGATGCCCGCAGAGCAGTGGGCATGTTGGGAACCAGCCAACGCCAGGGAAAGGAATAGCCTTTTACCATGTGTGTTTGGGTAAGGTGGGTACATCTGTCAGTACTGGGGTATTTGTGGCATGTGATTCATACCACTTGCCTACAGTAAAAACAAACACAACACAAATACATATGCTACAAGGTTTATTTGCCTAGGATTGCTAAATTAGAACCCTCAGTGCCCTCCGTTGAATTGAGAACTAAAATGATTAAACAACATGTATACTGAATTCTACACAGGTAGGGATCTATATCATTCAAATAGAATAGAATGATTCAAACTGGGTCACGACTTCCGCCGAAGTCGGTCCCTCTCCTTGTTCGGGCGGTGTTCGGTGGTCGACGTCACCGGTTTTCTGGCCATCGTCTGTCCACTTTTCATTTTCCAATGGTTTTGTCTATGTTTTACACACCTGGTTTCAATCCCACAATTACTTGTTCATTATTTAACCCTCTGTTCCCCCATGTTTGTTTGTGAGTGTTTGTTTATTGTATTGCGGTCCGTTACTGTGGGCTTGGCTATATTTTGTCTGTATTGTGATAATTTTGAGTAAATTGCTATTATTACTCAGATCTGCTGTCCTTTGCCTGACTCCTCTATACCAGCATCACACAGATGCATTACAAACTGGGTCATGGATTACATGTTCAGATTGGAAGTTGCATTATGGACCTTTTTCCGACAATCATTGTAAATAAGAATTTGTTCATAATTTAATTGACGTGCCTGGACAAATAAAGGTGATATAAAATAAATAAATAATGGAATTGATGCCGTAATGTGAGTATGGTGGTTCAGTAGGCTAAAAGTGAATGAGTTGGAATAGTGTTAATCTCTCCTTGTTTTGTTGTTGTATACTGTTCCTCAGGGATAGTTATCTGTTGTAATTTCGAATTGGACCCACAGCTGGGAAGACTATAGTCCCACCTGTTATAGTCCTCAAACGAGAGGGGGGAACAGTCAGATGAAAGAGTCTATGTGTCTAAAACGTGTCCATGCTTTTGTTCATGCAACCAGTGCTCTATCAGTCCATCATCAGCTGCCCAGCTGTTGCTCCCAGACATCGGAGTGTTGAGTGTTTCTTCTAGATGGGTCAAGAGTACAGGGTATCTCCCTGTAGAGCCTGTCCAATGCTGAAAGCTTTTCTCTAACCCAGTCGGACCACAGCACAGTAGAGTATAGCAGCAGCATCGCTCAGCATCACCCAACCGTGAAGCACCCAGCGGTGAGCAGCTGAAGGTCAGGTAGAGAGACACACACACACACACACACACACACACACACACACACACACACACACACACACACACACACACACACACACACATAGCAGCCCTCCATTAGCAGGGTTCACCCTGGGTTAGGGCTGCATGGGGGCACATACGCCAGGGAGCCAGGGACCTTGTGGCATATGCTGCAGCCCCTGGCAGCCCGTGACAGAGCACTTAGTAGGACCAGGGCCCAGCGAGGGACCGCGCAGAGGCTGTGTCCCAGGGCATCGCTGCCGGGCCGGGGGCGTTCATAACCCCCCTGACTCCCTCCAACGCTATAGGGACGCGCTATAGTACATCTGCCTGAGCATCACTATAGTACATCTGACTGAGCCTCACTATAGTACATCTGCCTGAGCATCACTATAGTACAGCTGACTGAGCCTCACTATAGTACATCTGCCTGAGCCTCACTATAGTACATCTGCCTGAGCCTCACTATAGTACATCTGCCTGAGCATCACTATAGTGCATCTGCCTGAGCCTCACTATAGTACATCTGCCTGAGCCTCACTATAGTACATCTGCCTGAGCCTCACTATAGTACATCTGCCTGAGCCTCACTATAGTACATCTGCCTGAGCATCACTATAGTACATCTGCCTGAGCCTCACTATAGTACATCTGCCTGAGCATCACTATAGTACATCTGCCTGAGCCTCACTATAGTACATCTGCCTGAGCATCACTATAGTACATCTGCCTGAGCATCACTATAGTACATCTGCCTGAGCATCACTATAGTACATCTGCTTGAGCATCACTATAGTACAGCGTTTCCCAAACTCGGTCCTGGGGCCCCCCCTGGGTGACGTTTTGTTTTTTGCCCTAGCACTACACAGCTTATTCAAATGATCAACCAATCATCAAGCTTTGATAATTTGAATCAACTGTGTAGTGCTAGGGCAAAAAACAAAACGTCACCCAGGGGGGGCCCCAGAACCGAGTTTGGGAAACCCTGGTCTATTCAGTTGTATTAGAATTGGAGAATACTTTTATTTAGCAAATGTCGTATAATGAGTATATTTTGTTCAAATCAGGAAACACAAATGTACAGTATATCTTCAGCTCCATCTCAGTTTGTTTTTCAGTTATCTCCACAAATTCCCTCTTTACCAAAACAAGTGCATATTTTTCTCTCAGAGAAGCGTTTAGCTAGGAATGCTCAGTAAAACTGTTGAAACTCCCTCCGTATCCAAATGTGCATATGCATATTTTATGACTTCGTTAAGCTGTCGTTCCTCTGCATTATTAATAATATGGGAAGAGATTTGTAAATAGCAGCACATCCCAATGTCTATAAAGAGTATGTTGGGAGAATGAACAGTGTTATGTAGTAGGGATACAATGTAGAAATGAAGCCTCGAATGAGTTCTAGCCTCAGGACATTATCCTCTCTAAGTGTTGTGGACAAAGTTAGCTTCACCTAACAAAGTTCCATGTTTTCTTTCTTTCCTATATCCTCAGAAAATATATTCAGGAAATGTACTTGGTAAAGTTAGCGTCTCTCAAAGTTAGATGTTTGTTATTTCTCTTTCGTATAGTTTTCCCTTCCAGTGGGTGGATAGACCACAGTAAGGGCTTATTACAGTATCAGTATGTCTGCTCCACCATGTTTCTAGACACCTTAGTGCCAAGCCATCTTCATTACAGTGCACTGGGCCTCAGTTCACCTGGCTGTCTGAGTGACTGGTCTGGATGAAGCTCTATTAGTTGGCAATATATAGAGCTCTCAGCTGGCTGCTTATTTACTGAGTAGGCTACACTACCCTGACCTCTCTCTCTCTCTCTCTCTCTCTCTCTCTCTCTCTCTCTCTCTCTCTCTCTCGTTCTCCCTCTCGCTCTTTCTTTCTCTCTCTCTCTCTTGGCTCCCTCTCCCTCTCCATCTCTCCATCTCTCACCCTCTCTCTCTCTCTCTCTCTCTCTCTCTCTCTCTCTCTCGCTCTCTCTCTCTCTCTCTCAGCAGCTAGCTAACCCCCAGGGCCCCCTTATCTTTCAGTGGTGGAGAGTGAGCAGGGCCAATAAGACCTGATGATGTTAGACTGGTCTCAGAAGCCCTTCAGTGAAGATCTGACATAGACCCTGTCCAGTACGGTACAGTTCAGTCAGTGATTAGCAGGTAGTTCAGTTCAGCTCACTGTTGTGTTGGTTTAAAGATAGGAACGTTGGTCACCACACGTGTTTTTCCTGATACAATGTGAGAACTACATGTTTACAGAGTATTAAGAGGTCATTTAGTGGTTATTGTGGTACATATTAGTGTAACTTCTCAGGTTTTGATATGGTTGTAAGAGTGATTTGTCAACCAGTCCCATTATGATCAAGCTGAACTAAGCCCCGGATAGTGAGGAAAGATTCTTCATACCTCTGACCTGCACTCTTAGATAAAAGGGTTCCAAAATGGTTCTTCGGCTTTCCCCATAGGATAACCCTTTCTGGTTACAGGTAGAACCCTTTTGGGTTTCATGTAGAACAATGTAGAACCAAAAGGGTTCTACCTAGAACCAAAAAGGGTCATTCAAAGGGTTCTCCCATTGGGACAGCCGAAGAACCATTTAAGGTTCTAGTCCGTGGCCGACGTGAGTAAGACATTTCAACGTGTTAACCCTCGCAAGGCTGCTGGCCCAGACGGCATCCCTAGCTGGCGTGTGTATTTACGGACATATTCAATCGCTCCCTATCCCAGTCTGCTGTCCCCACATGCTTCAAGATGGCCACCATTGTTCCTGTACCCAAGAAGGCAAAGATAACTGAACTAAATGACTATCGCCCCGTAGCACTTACTTCTGTCATCATGAAGTGCTTTGAGAGACTATTCAAGGATCATATCACCTCCACCTTACCTGTCACCCTAGACCCACTTCAGTTTGCATACCGCCCCAACAGGTTCACAGACGATGCAATCGCCATCACACTGCACACTTCTATCTCTTCTATCTTAAGGCCATCAGACTGTTAAACAGCCATCACTAACACAGAGGCTGCTGCCTACATACAGACTCAAATCATTAGCCACTTTAATAAATGGATCACTAGTCACTTAAAAAAATGCCACTATAATAATGTTTACATATCTTACATTACTCATCTCATATGTATCTACTGTATTCTATATCATCTTCTGCATCTTGTCTATGCCGCTCGGCCATTGCTCATCCATATATTTATATGTACATATTCTTATTCCATCCCTTTACTTTTGTGTGTATTAGGTAGTTGTTAGATTACTTGTTAGATATTACTGCACTGTTGGAACTAGAAGCACCAGCATTTCGCTTCGCTCGCATTAACATCTGATAACCATGTGTATGTGACCAATAACATTTGATTTGAGTTTAGCCAAACACCTCCGTACGGCTTTTAAAGTCTGTTTCGAGATGGTCAGACAGGCATGGGAGACGTTGTTATCGTCCTGAACCTGCCCACTATCCTTCCTGCTCTGTGGCCTGGTCTGTGATGGCCTGTCCACAGTTCATACCCATGCCCACAATCCATCTCCCTAGAAAATAACTAGGACCAAAAAGTGACATCCTCCGTCCTCCTTATAAGATAATGCTCTGTAAAGCAAACTGTATAAAACGATAAAACAAGTAAGGGGAAAACTACTTAGAAACCCTCACTTCACATGATTGAGGTCTTGGTCAAGGTTATGCTGTACTAGAAGGATGTATACTAGAGTTGAATGAATGTGTTTTGATCTCTTCTGTGACCCACTTTCAAGGGGAAAATGGTGTATGTGGCATTGAGCTAGGCTAGGAAGTCTCGAGAGTATTTTGGTGTAAAGAGGTTAGCTGCATGTGTATGTTTGATTGGATCATGCTAGATTGGCCAGTTTAGCACTGCCTGATGTCACGTATCGAGGGTCGCACTGCTGAGTGCCCATCAAGCCCCTTCAAGTCAATAAGCTGCCGTCACCTCTCCTTGGCTGCTTAGAGTGATGTGCCAGAGGCCCAAACCACATTACCTCTGTCCTCACCTGACAGCCAAGCCCAGCTCTACTGGGAATCAGCTGCTTCTCTCTTCACTTCACACACCAAACAATAGAACCCAGACGTATAATATTGACAGGCTCCAAACCTGCACTTTTTAAAGTGTATTATCCTCTCATCCTGATGTGATTGAGGGGGCGCCTCCAGAGTGGCTTTTATTGTGGCAGTCTGTATCTGCTCCGTTGGTGCTGTGGTGAATAGTACAATAGCTGTGTTTCTCTTGCAGTATAAGAGGATAGGCTTGTGACTGACAGGGACTAACAGCATTTCACAACAAACAAGCAATGTTTCTCCCAGCTCTGGTACACAATCTTCAAGTGCACAATGGAGGGAATACAACCTGGAACCCAGAGGCCTTAGCTCAGCAGAATCTACTGTAGCCGTCGCTGAAGTTTCAACGATGGGCCTGTCTGTCTACTATAGCTACTATAGGAATGAATCTTGGGACATGGAAAGGATTTATTAGCAATTGAAATGAGTCCAAACGGTCCAGTCCTGTGTGTCTGTACTCCTGTGTGTCTGCACTGAGACAGAAGTGATGAGTGGACTTTTATTTTACAAGGGAGGGATACATACTGTAGTCTGAGGTATACATACTGTACATTGGGGTGTAGTCTGAGGGATACACACTGTACATTGGGGTGTAGTCTGAGGGATACATACTGTACATTGGGGTGTAGTCTGAGGTATACATACTGCACATTGGGGTGTAGTCTGAGGGATACATACTGTACATTGGGGTGTAGTCTGAGGGATGCATACTGTACATTGGGGTGTAGTCTGAGGGATACATACTGTACATTGGGGTGTAGTCTGAGGTATACATACTGCACATTGGGGTGTAGTCTGAGGGATACATACTGTACATTGGGGTGTAGTCTGAGGGATGCATACTGTACATTGGGGTGTAGTCTGAGGGATACATACTGTACATTGGGGTGTAGTCTGAGGTATACACACTGTACATTGGGGTGTAGTCTGAGGGATACATACTGTACATTGGGGTGTAGTCTGAGGGATACATACTGTACATTGGGGTGTAGTCTGAGGTATACACACTGTACATTGGGGTGTAGTCTGAGGGATACATACTGTACATTGGGGTGTAGTCTGAGGGATACATACTGTACATTGGGGTGTAGTCTGAGGTATACACACTTTGGCTAGTGTATGTATAGATTTGGCAATACTGTAAAGAAAAAAGAAAAACATGGATCTGTTTTTTTTTTTTACTTCTCTCTCTGGAATGTCTTTTGAACATTTCCTCTTCAGGTCAGACATGGTGAAATGCTGTATCTGTCTCTGTGGTACACTGCACCCCATCCTCTCTCTCTCTCTCTCTCTCTCTCTCTCTCTCTCTCTCTCTCTCTCTCTCCATCCACCCCCCCTCTCTTTCTCTCTCTCTTTCTCTTTCCTCTTTTGGGAACTCTCCTTCCATCAAACTCGACCCCTGTCTGTTACTGTGCCAGAGTCTTCCTCTCCTCCTCCTCCCTCCCGCCGTCCCTCCTCTACCCCTGCGCCACATCTGTTGGATAAAAGGTGGATTTTGAGTTTATTTTGGACAGCTCTCCTCGTCCTTTAGCCCTTGTAGTCCATCAAAGGCATGGAAGAGAGGGAAGAGAGGAAGAGAAGGAGGAGAGAGAAACAAACGGTTGGCTTGCTGTGACAGTGATAGCAGACGGTCAGTCTTGGCTCTAGATGGTTGTTTCAGCTCTTTGTTGTTGAGCCTGTTCTGCTCAGGGACCATGGCTGTAAGGTACTACTTCTTAGCATCTTAACAGGCTCACACAACTCCCTGTTTTATAGAGAAATGCCAGCAGGAACTGTAAAATCCCATTTAAACACATCAAAATATAAAGAGTATTTATAGGGCCAATGAACATTCAAACAAAATACAGTATATAAAGTTTTTCTTTGGCACAAGCTTACCTATGACTGTAATGTAGCCTTTTTTGAAAGGAAATTGAACTCAACTTAACGTTGTAAGTGAACATAAAAACTACAGAAGGTACACCAGGATGGCTTTCATTCTCAACATGGTCATAAAGGGTTATTTATTGTAATAGGCAGGAACGTTTTCAATTGGAACTCTCCAAGGCGTTAACAGGCTAGCTACATGCCCAGATACATGATCATTTAAGGGGTTAATTATCTTCTCTAAGGTCATAGCTTTCCTCCTAGCTGCACGTTTTAAAACTGTATTAATTCCCAAATGCTATAAGCACGTCGATTGACTGACTGACTGTAGATTCCTTGTCTTTCTCAGCCATGAAAGTCCTTCAGTATTATGACGGGCCCATGCTGGAACTTGAAACTGATGATCTCAATATAGGAGATAAAATCCCCTCCTTCCTTCAAGCTTCAAGATCATAAATTACCAGTGCATCAACCTGAACGCTTTATTCTATCAAGCCTGAATTTGTCTGGGCTCGTCCTCTTTCACCGGAAACAATCCTCATAGTCAAAACAGATTCTCTGTTTAAGGAGTATCGCTATGCGTTCCTGTTGGGGATCTACTCCCCAGCTGCCTACAGTATGTACGGGGCTCTTAGGCTTTGACTTCAACCGTGGGGTTGAGTAGGGTAGTGAACGCTGTCTGAATGCATCTCCCTTCTCTGTCTCTGTCTCTGTCTTCTCTTTCTCTCTTCTCTGTCTCTCTCTCTTCTCTGTCTCTCTCTTCTTTGTTTCACTCTCTCTCTCCTTCTCTCTCTGTCTCTCATGAGGCCTGCTCACCTGGCACAGTTCCCATATATCCAGGCTCAACCCGGTGGTGCTTCGTTCTCATTCTAATTCTATAGTGTCCATCCCCTGAGCTATAGGGTCAGACTGGGGTTGGTGTTTATATGGATATGTTAAGATGTTAGGCCTTAGTTCTGGTGCTGGACCATGAAATGTCTTTCCACTGTAGGCTTTGGGTCTCTGTACTTCAATAGAAAGAGTGTCTGATGTGTGTATCGTAACTATTCTGTATACCTTTCAGCTCCCTAAAACGGCAGTCTCCTGGACATCTAACTGAACAGGGTGATGATCGACTATTCCATTCCTGTTAACTTGACCTGACTAGGAACATCTCCAGGCCCTAATTTAAGACTATAACTAGTGTTTCTTGGTGTGTCTGTTTGAGGCTGTTGGCAGTCTGTGTGTGTTGCGTCCCCAGAATTAGTGCACCAAGTGTTGAAAGATTAACACTGACTGCTCAGTGGTCAGACTGACACCACCCTGTGGTAGAAGACGCCACTGCAGCTGCTTGCATCCTTCACATTCACACACACACACGCACACACACATACTGTGCCCACAGTTTGTGCCAGCTGACAGTTTTTCCATTGTAGTCCATCAAAGTATGATATTAATCACAGTTCTATCTATAATATTTTCTGGTGGCAGCCCGCCGAAGACATTCAGGCTGAGAGTTCACCTTGCAAGGCCAGGACTCAACAGTGTTTCTTGACAGGCAGCTGGCAGGCAGGAGGGCAGGCAGGCATCATCTACTGTCTGCCCCTTCCAAACTGCCTCCAAATTGGCCTGTTTGACTGGGTGCCAGGGCACTCTGGCGCTCTGTCCTCCAGGTTACTGCAATGTATCACAAGGGCTTCAGTACATTGGCCTTCACATGGATTTATGAGGTGGAACCAAACAGTGTTCTCTCCCTCTTCTTCTTTTCAAGTTTAGTAATTTGATGTTCCTAGACTGTCACCAGCGTACGACTTGCAGGTAAAGGGTTATTAACTTTTTAAGTTGAGTAATTTGATGTTCCTGGACTGTCACCAGCGTACGACTTGCAGGTAAAGGGCTATTATTGCAGGGAAAACATTAGACTTGTTAAGAGGGCTTGTGTGATAAAAGACAGTAAGTTGTGTGATTGGAATGCTTTACAGGCTGTGCCACGCCCTGATCTGTTTCACCTGTCCTTGTACTTGTCTCCACGCCCTCCAGGTGTCACCCATCTTCCCCATTATCCCCTGGGTATTTATTCCTGTGTTTCATGTCTGTCTGTGCCAGTTTGTCTTGTTTGGCCAAGCCTACCAGTGGTTTGGCTCAGCGCCTGTTTGTCCCTGGTCTCTCTTTTTCTCTGCCTCCTGGTTTTTGACCTTCGCCTGTCCTGACCCTGTTCCTGCCCGCCTTTGACCCTGTTCCTGCCCGCCTATGACCCTGTTCCTGCCCGCCTATGACCCTGAGAATGGCTGCCATAGGTAGACCTGGCTCTCAAGAGAAGACACTGCCCACAAAATGAGATGGAAATTGAGCTGCACTTCCTAACCTCCTGTCAAATGTCTGACCATATCAGAGACATATTTCCCTCAGATCACACAGATGTACTTGTACTTGAACTATTTGCACATAATATAACATTTGAAATGTCTTTATTCCTTTGGAACATTTGTTAGTGTAATGTTTTCTGTACATTTAGATTATTTATTTCACTTTTGTTTATTATCTAGTTCACTTGCTTTGGCAATGTTAACATGTGTTTCCCATGCCAATAAAGCCCTTACATTAAATTGAGAGAGCGAGAGGGGACAGGGGATGTATCGGACTGTCAGTGATGTTTTTAATCTGATCTGAGGAGCAGCTGGTGTCAGAGGTGAAAGGGCAGGATCAGGGTTTTTCCTGCATGTTAAGTTTCAGGCGGCAGGCTCTTCCTAGCGGGGCCTTAGTACCTGTTACTCCTCAGGGGAACCCCTGCCTCACCCCTCCATCCCTCCACCGCCCCCGGGCTCGCCACTCCAACACTCCTGGCTTACCCCCCAACCACCCCCGCTCCTGACCTCACCTCCTACCCAAGCCCCAGCCCCAGCCCCCGCCCCGGCCCCCCAGCTTGCAACCTCTAATCAGCATTCATCCCACTACCTCAGTCCTCTCATCACAAACCCTCCAAGATTTATTTTCATACTATGGGGGTATGATAGCCACTTAATAATTCATATTTAGAGTGAATACCCGTGCACTGAGAAATTCTGATTCATCCTGTCTTCCAGTAGCTTGGTTTGTCCACAGCATTCTCTTCTTGCATCATTTAAGCCTGATGGTTTTGCTTGTGTGGCTTGGTTAAGCTTGATTTGCACCCTTTGCAGTACGGTTGTTCAGTTGAGCCGTCTCCATTTTGTTGGTTGGAAAGTTTGGGATGGAAAGGCGGATGGGAGGATGGGCCGGTAGACAAGGTCTTTCTTCTCTCAAACAACATGCCACTTTAAAGCATTTGAACAGATTCCCAGATCCCAAATTGTACCTATAAAGTTTTAAAAGAAACAAGAACACAGGCAGAAGCCAGATATGATCTGACCCATGACTGTTGACCAGGGAGAACAGACTGATCCAGCCAGCCAGCCAGCTCCCATTTTCAGATGTGGCTGTGTGTGAGATTAGAGGGGAATGTTCTGTGAAGGTGTTTGCGTGTGAAGGTGTTTACGTGTGTGCATGTGTGCAAAGCAGCCTGAGTAGCTGAGTTATTTCTATTCTTACCCTTAACCATTACAAGCATTACATGGACAAATCAACACTAAATAGATCACAGGAACTTTACTTTACTTGTCACAACACCAAACTTCTCAGATCATGCTGGAACATTGTGGGCCAATAGGAGAACTGGGTCTTGCCATGCTGAGAACCAATAGGAAAGCAGGTTGTTAACATTCACTAATCCAATGAGAGAACAGGGTGTAGATGGGCTCCGGGCCAATGACAGGAGAACGTCTGTCTTTGTTACATGTGGTATCCAGATTGATGTAATGGCTTTAACCTGTGTGATCAACATGGATAGGTCACACATCATTTACTCACATGGGAAGACTCTTTGAGACATTTGCCTTTTCTCTTAAAGCATGTTCTTTTTGGAGTCCACTTGTCAGGAGGGAGATAAATATAGTTTAAGACAAACCAAAATAAATGGGTGGGTTCAGCAATGCTCAGAGCAACAAGCCACAGAGGAAGATGTGACCTAGCAGCCTACACAAGCTTCCTCCCTCTCACTGTTATGGAAACAAAATGTCTGTGTGTGTCCTAGCCTGTACTGTACCTATACAGCTCTTCCACTAGACAGGAGCGCTATCCAAACAGTGGAGGAAATAGCTGCTGCGCCGCCACATTAACCGGAGGAGGAGACGGTGTTAAGAATGATTAGTCACCCTGCTATAATGTGTGTCTCACTTCCTGGTTACATACTTCCTGGTTCCAGAGTGGAGAAGTGGACTGTAGGCCCTAGTTACCACTAGGCAGGGCAGTCTGTGGAAGAGCTTCATTCTACCTTCATGTTGTGGGACTCAATCAGGTTAAATAAAGACAGGTGCCATTTTAGTTTAGTCCTGATAGTGTTGTGTTGAAACATGTATTACACCCTGAGGACTGTGACTCCTGTAGAGGTTTTATGTATGGAAATGTCATTTCACCAAGCATACACTGTCCTCTCTCTCCACACAGATGTGTCCTGTAAAAGGTTTAATATAGCACATTACAGGGAGAGGAGAAAATCATATGGAGACATTACAGGTATTAAAACACAGAATAGGATTAAATTAAGGGAATTTATGGAATGTTACCTGCAGGGTGGGAAACTTCATCATCTTGACTGAAAGTGGTAATAACTTTATAAGAGGTAAACATATGGTCATTCCATTGAGGGGTTTGTTAGTAACCTTGTCCCCAGGTTATTGCACACAGTACATATAAAACTGGGATATCAACGATTCAAAGTTTTCCTTAGTGGGAGGAACCATATCATTCTATGGGAGTGACCAACTGGGTAAAGTATTTGGCATCATTTAATTTTTGTGAATCACACAACTGCAAGGCGTTGTTTGTGAGATGATTAGTTGGTAGATTAAGCCAACGCCTATGCACCGGTCTTTCTGTACTGGCTAACAAAGGCCAAGTTTGACGTGTCTGGGAACAGGATAAGGTTTGTAGTGCTCTTTTTTACCATTATCATGGGATGTCCAATCCAAAACCAATACACATGACCACGGCTCTGCTCACAGGTACAGTTGAAGTCGGAAGTTGACATACACCTTAGCCAAATACATTTAAACTCAGTTTTTCACAATTCCTGGCATTTAATCCTAGTAAAAATTCCCTGTCTAGGTCAGTTAGGATCACCACTTTATTTTAAGAATGTTAAATGTCAGAATAATAGTAGAGAGAATGCTTTACTTCAGCTTGTATTTCTTTCATCACATTCCCAGTGGGTTAGAAGTTTACATACACTCAATTAGTATTTGGTAGCATTGCCTTTAAATTGTTTAACTTGGGTAAAATGTTTCGGGTAGCCTTCCACAAGCTTCCCACAGTAAGTCGGGTGAATTTTGGCCCATTCCTGCTGACAGAGCTGGTGTAACTGAGTCAGGTTTGTAGGCCTCCTTGCTCGCACACACTTTTTCAGTTCTGCCTACACATTTTCTATAGGATTGAGGTCAGGGCTTTGTGATGGCCACTCCAATACCTTGACTTTGTTGTCCTTAAGCCATTTTGCCACAACTTTGGAAGTATGCTTGGAGTCATTGTCCATTTGGAAGACCCATTTGCGAACAAGCTTTAACTTCCTGACTGATGTCTTGATATGTTGCTTCAATATATCCACATAATTTTCCTCCCTCATGATGCCATCTATTTTGTGAAGTGCACCAGTCCCTCCTGCAGAAAAGCACCCCCACAACATGATGCTGCCACCCCCATGCTTCACGGTTGGGATGGTGTTCTTCAGCTTGCAAACCTCCCCCTTTTTCCTCCAAACATAACGATGGTCATTTTAGCCAAACAGTTCTATTTTTGTCTCATCAGACCAGAAGACATTTCTCCAAAAAGTACAATCTTTGTCCCCATGTGCAGTTGCAAACTGTAGTCTGGCTTTTTTATGGCGGTTTTGGAGCAGTGGCTTCTGAGTGGCCTTTCAGGTTATGTTGATATAGGACTTGTTTTACTGTTGATGTAGATACTTTTGTACCTGTTTCCTCCAGCATCTTCACAAGGTCCACAAGGTCCACAAGGTCCTGCTGTTGTTCTGGGATTGATTTGCACTTTTCGCACCAAAGTACGTTCATCTCTAGGTGACAGAATGCGTCTCCTTCCTGAGCGGTATGACGGCTGCATGGTCCCATGGTGTTTATACTTGCGTACTATAGTTTGTACAGATGAACGTGGTACCTTCAGGCATTTGGAAATTGCTCCCAAGAATGAACCAGACTTGTGGAGGTCTACAATTATTTTTCTGAGGTCTGATTTATTTTTATTTTCCAATGATGTCAAGCAAAGAGGCACTGAGTTTGAAGGTAGGCCTTGAACTACATCCACAGGTACACCTCCCTGAGACCTGAGATGCAGTGTCCTAGATGCTGTGCCACTCGGGAGCCCTTTTCCTGACTGTCACTGTCAGTATAGATGCAGTGCCTTAGACCACTGGAGGAGGAGGAGGAGGAGGGGAGGAGGTGGGAGAGGAGGAGGAAGAGGAGAGTGAGGAGGTGGGAGAGAAGGAGGAGGAGGATGTGGGAGAGGAGGAGGGGGTAGGAGAGGAGGAGAGGGAGGAGGAAGAGGAGGAGTGAAGGAAGGGGGAAGATGAGGAAGAGGAAGAGGAGGAGGAGGACTTCCTAGAGATTGCTGCCCAGAAGAGACACGATTAGGAGGTGAAGCAATCAAATGCTCTGCTCCTGATGTGCTGGCACGCCATCATAACCCCAGGCTGTTACTGTGCTGTTGTAGAGAGGGGAGGAGAGGTGGGAAGAGTAGAGGAGAGGAGAGAGGGAGAGGGAGAGGAGGAGACTGACAGCAGCTCCTTGTGGCTCGCTTCAGCCTGCTTATTCATCATAGCACAGCCCCAACCCTTCTGACAGGACACGCACACACACTGAGCTGACATGGTTAGAGACTGATAACACTGTGTGTCCAACTGTCTGACACAGGAGCAAACTTTATTACATGTACACACACACACACACACACACACACACACACACACACACACACACACACACACACACACACACACACACACACACACACACACACACACACACACACACACACACACACACACACTTCAACCATCCTGGGCCATGCAGGGCTCCTGAGAGACGGAATTTAATTCAGTGTGTCTCAGATGACAAAATGGCCAGCTTTATGGAAACACCTTGGTGTTAACACCACTGAATGGAACCTTTGTTTTTGCATTCCTGTGTTGTGTGAACAATGTTATGGTTTCCCTGACTGATAATTACTAGAGACTGAAGACTCTGGGCTGTTCTCTCTCTCTCTCTCTCTCTCTCTCTCTCTCTTCTCTTCTTTAGCGTCTTTCACACACATTGAGACTATCATTTGCCAAACTTTATTTTCTTTACTCCGGGGAGAGAAAAACAACCCGTTCGGAGCAAATGAAGGGTGTTGAATTTTCTTTTGTTTTTCTTCTCCGATAATTTTAACCAGGTCAGAAAATGAATGTGTTCTAATATAGTTGTCAGGTAAGTGTTAAATGAGGCCCATGGGGTGTAGGGTTGTTTTCCTGCCCTCGGGGGCTGGGACTGTGAGGCCTTGATGGAACCTAATGTAACACATATTTATTGTGTTAGGTTGAGCTGAGGTGTGACGGGTTTGATGCTGCCTCCATTAGAGTCATTAGTGGGGATGAAACAGCAAGCTAGCGGCCACTCTGAAGCTGCTCTCTCTTCCCTGTTATCCTCTTCCCTGCTCTCTCTTCCCTGTTCAAAGCACAAGCTGCTGAAACTGACATGGCCATATGGGAAATTACCCTTTTGGCTTCATGGTGAACGGATGATTGAGGCTTGATCTGTCAGTTGTCCTAGTAACACAATGCAATAACAATCCTTTTACACTGTGACAGTAAAGTACCAGAGTGTAAAAGCAGTGGAGAGGAGAGGGCATGAAAGCGCCCCTTCAGCACTGTCTAGAGTTTCTAGATCTTGCAGGTGACTACAATCTTATCTTGACAGTCGCTTTACTTCCGCCTGAATATGAGCAGCCACGGACAGCATGCTTGAGTGTTGAGACCTGACAACTTCTGTGAGGATTAAAGCCTTATAGGAGAGAGTTGTGGTGGTGCTGTGATATTGAGGCCTGTTCTGTTGCTTGATCCGTGTCAGTGTGTCTAACCCTGTGATCCGTGTGCTAACATGACCCACTGGGGTAAGATGACTGCCTTAGCTCCCAGCTCCCTGTCTTTGTCCTCAGTGATGGCTTATAGCACAGACCCCTGTTTACCCTGGCCAACACAATGGCCAAGTCTAAACTCCTTTTGTGGGGCGGATTTTGAGGCAGATTTACCTCAATTTGATCTGGGAGGGCCCCCTTTCATCAGCCTGGAGGTCTAATGCCCTTAACTGGCTTAACCTGGCTCCCCTCGTAGGGACCAGGGCCCCCCAGGGCCCCCAAACCCACACCTCTCACCCTTCAAATACCCCATCCTCCCTCTCACCCCCCTCTCATCGCCCTGTCACCCTTCTCTCCCTCATGCTTCCTCACCTCCTCTCATTGCCTCTCACCCCCTTCTCCCTCCACTCCGAAGTCCCATGGGAGTCACGGTGTCACTGGGGCTTGACCATGGCAAAGGCTTCTGGGACGACAGGACCCAGCTGGGGACGACATCACAGAGCTCATGTTCTACACGTCATAAACACACCAGGAATCAACACACAACACATATTCAGTATCTAAACAATGTGTCAACACTATGATCCCATATTGATAGACTTGGGTAGCAACAAGATATCCTTTTAGTGTTCTTGGAGGTTTTGAATATGAATAAAACAGATAATTGTCTCTATTTGCTATTGATGGGATGGTTTTACCATTGCTAAGAGTGTTACGTTGTGAGTCTTGTCATGAATATCCATGACCAGAGTGATGGTGTTGTTTATGTGAACCCAAGCTCAAAGGTCATGCCGAGATTGTACAGAAAAGTACCCTTTCAGACAAGAGGTGTTTCTCCAGAAAACATGTTTTTTTAAAGATAGGACAGTGATAAAAGTGTGTGTCTTAGCATGCCTTTTATCAGAGCTGTCACGGATCCGCATACACTTCTTATAGGAGATACTGTAGCAGCCTCATCCTTAGTTGGTGTGTGGTCATCCAGACATGACATAACTTTCCACAGTCAGTGCTGGCTCTAGCATCACTGTATGGATGTAATATATTGGACAGAAGCTTCCTGATTCAATCGCTAGAGCCCAGAGACATTCTGAAAACAGAGAGAGAGAGAGAGAGAGAGAGAGAGAGAGAGAGAGAGAGAGAGAGAGAGAGAGAAAGCCCCAGGACAGCAACGTAATTAGACTAAACAAAATCATGTGAAAATAAAAAGATAATTACTCGACACATTGGAAAGAATAAACAAAAAAACTGAGCAAATTATAATGCTGTTTGGCCCTGAACAGAGAGTACACAGTGGCAGAATACCTGACCACTGTGACTGACCCAAACTGAAGGAATGTTTTTTCTATGTACAGACTCAGTGAGCATATCCTTGCTATTGAGAAAGGCCGCCGTAGGCAGACCTGGCTCTCTAGAGAAGACAGGTTATGTGCACTCTGCCCACAAAATGGGGTGGAAACTGAGCTGCACTTCCTAACCTCCTGCCAAATGTATGACCATATTAGAGACACATATTTCCCTCAGATTACACAGATCCACAAAGAATTCGAAAACAAACCTCATTTTGATAAACTCCCATATCTATTGGGTACAATACCACAGTGTGCCATCACAGCAACAATATTTGTGACCTGTTGCCACGAGAAAAGGTCAACCAGTGAAGAACAAACACCATTGTAAATACAACCCATATTTTCCCTTTTGTACTTTAACTATTTGCACATTGTTACAACACTGTATATAGCCATAATATGACACATGAAATGTCTCTATTCCTTTGGAACTTTTGTGTAATGTTTACTGTTCATTTTACATTGTTTATTTCACTTTAATTTATTATCTATTTCACTTGCTTTGGCAATGTAAACATAAGTTTCCCATGCCAATAAAGCCCTTTAAATTGAATTGAAAGAGAGAGAAAGAGAGAAAGAGAGAGAGAAAGCGAGAGCAAGAGAGGGAGGAAGAGAGAGCGAGAGAGAGAGAGAGAGAGAGGGAGAGAGCGAGAGAGAGATAGCGAAAGAGAGAGAGTGAGAGTGAGAGAGATAGATAGAGGGGGAGAGAGAGAGGGGTAGAGGGGGAGAGAGAGAGAGAGAGAGAGAGAGAGAGAGAAATGCTCTCCCCATAGACCCCATCCTATCATCCTTTGTCCCCAGTCATCCACAACATCCACCACGAAATGAGCTCTCTTTACTACTACTGTCACCTGTGCAATACAGCACTACCTCCCCCAATTCTGTATTCATGAGAGAGAAAATATTATTTTCAAAAAAGGTTGTTATGAATTGCAAATTTGATCCAAATCAGCCCTAGCAACTTGGTGGAGTAGACTAGGCCAGGACACTGCCTGACCCTTATCCCTGTCCCTATATAAGCTTAGTGAAGGCAGGGAGACTGGCTTGTGGCTCCTTCCCTGCCTGCCTACCGCACTCTGACATACATGCCCAAATTGTCATGGCATAATTATGTAACCTAAAACCCTCCAGATTATTCAAATAGAGACGGGAAGTGTCATCTCTAGTGTGCCTGAGACGTGAGACATGTCACAGTGTGAATTCAAAATGGTTCAATAAAATCCAGACTGGGTCCCCTCTCCCTCTGTCTCCCTCCCCCCTCTCCCTCCTCCTCCTCCTCCTCCTCCTCCTCCTCCTCCTCCTCCTCCTCCCCTCTCCCTCTCCCCTCTCTCTCCCTCTCCCTCTCTCTCTCTCCCCCCTCCCTCTCTCTACCCCCTTTCCCTCTCTCCCTCTCTCTCCCTCTCTCTCCCCCTCTCTCCATCTCTCCCCCTCTCCCTCTCTCCCCCTCTCCCTCACTCTCCCCCTTTCCCTCTCTCCCTCTCCCCTTCTCCCCTCTCTCTCCCCCCTCTCCCCATCTCTACCTCTCTCTCCCCCTCTCCCCTCTCCCCCTCTCCCTCTCTCTCCTCTCTCTCTCTCCTCCCTCCTCCCTCTCTGCCGTGGCCTAATCCAGAGGCGTAGCGTCACCACCACAGCGTCTGTGTTACCTTTGATGGACCGGATTAAAGCAAATCTCCATTGCTTTGGTGGATTTCAAACAGGGCCTAACAATGATGCCAGCCAGGGGAGAGGTAATGAGGCCTGTACTGCTCTGCTGGACTGACTGACTGACTGGTAACCACTCCACAGAGTGACTTTAAATCAAACTGATTAAAGAGAAAGAGAGGGAGACAGATATTCCCCCTCCTCTCTCTCTCTCTCTCTCTCTCTCTCTCTCTCTCTCTCTCTCTCTCTCTCTCTTATTCATCTCTCTTCACCCCTTTTCCCTCCTCTCCTTGAGTCCCCATCTCTTCCCATCTCTCATTCCTTCTTTACCTCTCTCTCCCCCTCCCTGCCTTCGTCTCTCTCTCTCTCTCTCTCTCTCTCTCTCTCTCTCTCTCTCTCTCTCTCTCTCTCTCTCTCTCTCTCTCAATTCAATTCAATTCAAAGAGCTTTATTGGCATGGGAAACATATGTTTACATTGTGAAAGCAAGTGAAATAGATCATAAACAAAAGTCTCTCTCTCTCTCCATGTCCCTGATAGCATCCTCTGTGGTGAGTGAGCCCTGTCTTAATTACTGGGCTGGAGTGTGAATGTGCCTTTCACAGGGTGTTAATGAAAAGATTTGCGCTCTCTCTTTCAGTGTATTAGTGCCCCCTCCCCCCTGACCAGAGGGATCTGTGTGTTATTATAGAGTGTTGACTCTGCAGCTTTAGGCTCTAGCTCTCTTGTTGGGCTGGATGATATCTTAATTAAACATGCAAATCGTCTCATCTACCACGTTTACATCACTCTCTGTGTGTAGCCACCGTGTAATGTCAGATGGGTTTGTGTTATATTGTCATTGCCTAGTGTAATTCTCTTGGATGAACACGTTTGAGCTTGTATTTTCCCTGCTAACATTTTGATGTTGAAAATCAGATAGTGAGCAGCAACACCATTCTGTTTGTCTCTTTTTCCATTTTGACACAGTGTGCAGGTGTGTCTCTATCACATAGACAGTGTTTGATGTAGCCGTAGAGTGTATGTTCAGGGTAACACAGGACTGCATTGTTTCTCCATGACTATGACCCATACAGAGCACACAGTAGATTTATGCCAGTCATCTCTCCTAGAGAGTCTACGTCAGTAGTGCTGTCACCCTAGGCTTGCTTCATGGAAGAAATGTTTTAAGTGCGTTATCCAAACAGAAGTGATGGATTGATAAGGGTCTTGGTGTGGTAGTCTGAGGATAGATAACAGAAGATGGATTGATAAACTAGAGGTAAGAGTTATTTCTCCTCTTGTCTTACTGTCAGAGAGCCCACAGGGCTCACCTCACCTCTCAGATCATACTGTACATGACTACCACACCCAGACCCCTATCAATCTGGCCCTCGTAACATCATGGCCACCTAATCATCCTCAGCTTCCAATAGGCTCATTCATTCCCACTCCTCTTCACCTGAGTGAAGGATTTATGGTTGGAAATAATGAAGAAAGAAGCATAACAAACACATTGAATAGACCTCCAGTACGGGAGACTGTTCACAGTACTGGAGGGGATGCTGCCCCCGGGAAGAGGATGTTGGCATTGAAACAGAGGTATAACCCATCTCTCCCAGTCTCTGGTGCTGCTTGATGAAGCTGTCTCTCTTCCCAGACCCTCTCATGGCAGCACCCCAATAACAGAACACACTAATCCCATGTTGGAGAGGTGTATAATGATATCTTAAGGCAGTATGGATGTCTCCTCTCTGTGTGGTGCCAGTTCCCTGGGCCATGAGGAGCCTACCCCCTTCACCTCTCCCCCCAGCCTCAGTCACCCAGTCCCAGCAATAGCCCTAAGGCAAGCGGCAGGCTTGTAGGGCCCTAGCCTCTATCACATGCCACAAAGGAAAACACTAAGCATTGACACAAAGAGCTATTTCTTCGCCATCTCTTACTATTGAGCTAATTGAGAAAGGAGGGTGTCTGTGTGTGTAGGACTTAGGGTAGGGGGGTGGTGGTGTTGGATGAGAAAGTCAGGGAGTTGTCAAGGTGTTGTGTGTTTGCGTGTGTGTATGATTATCTCTCCTTGATTGGTGGCGGGGTCCAGGCGGGAAGGGGGAGGATGGGGGAGGCGATGATAGAAGGAGGCGCTTGTGTGTGGGGCTAATCCAGGAGAATCTCCCCTTTCTCCCTTTGAAGGGGAACAGATGTAGATTTACATATGTGGAGGTCCCTGGTCCCTGGCCTCTGATGAGATTAGCTGGGTGGTGTGGTTTCATGGTGACTGGAAGGTGCATATTTAATCAATGCCTGAAGCTAAGGCTGGGGCTGGCTGGGCTGGCCCAGGCCCTCAGAGAGGAGAGGGAGTCTTTGGGACAATGGCAGACGAGACTCCATGTCAGCCGGGCCCAGACGGGAACAGGGCGGCTAACAGATTGCGCTGGCCTTTGAGTGGGCCTGAGAGGGTCCAGGAGGAGCTGTAAGGGCCTGGGACAAGGATTTAAGGGTTTACGTACAGGCAGGGAGTATTTAGGGAGACACTTCTGCTGGATCTACAGCACCACAGTTAATAAAGGGGTTTAGGGCTCGTAGCACCTCATCTGCACATTTGTTTGTTTGAGCCGCACATGCATGCCTTTTGATGCAGAGAGAGGGGTGTGTGTGTGACTGAGGGATGTTTGTGTTGTGTGTGGGAGCTATGGTGACATCACTCTAGAGCTCAGTGTATGGTATTCAGAAGGAATAATAGATGATTCTGTTGATGTCACCAACGCAGCTGTCAATTGTGTCTGTTGTTAATAACCAGGTGTTAATGACTGAAAGGTGAACTAAGCCACAGATCTCTACTGACAGAATGAGTGGACATGACTTTGAATTGTACACGACATCTGCAGGCTTCTCCATTCATAGCTTATCTGGCAGGACAGGCTAGTAGGAAGTTAGCTGTTTTTTGAAGTTACTGTTGTTAAAAATTGTGCTTAAACATATTGAAGCAAATTCACGTGTAGTTTTTTTACATACAAGTCAGAAGACAAGTAATACAAGTAATACGACAACCCCAAAACTTGGCTTTAGCTGCCCACTTTGTTATCCGTTTCTTCAGATGCTGACATCTTTACATAGATTTTTTTGTTCAATACAAGCAGAACCAAGATACAAACATTTCCTCTTCAGTCTTGTACTTACTGAGTTTCTCAATAACCTATTCCCTATTCAGCTCCGTGCTTGTATTCAGAGATGGGAATGAAGAGGTTTGGGAGAGTGGGTACTCTTTCTTTATCTCTCCCTCGCTCCCTCTCCTTCTCTCTCTGCTCTCTCTAGAGCTGTGTTTCAGGTTGGACTGAGTGTGTCCACTCTTCATAGTTTGATCATCTCTCTCTCTGATTGAGGAGAGAACGAGAAGGAGAAGAGAGGTATGAGAGAGAAAATGAGAACAAGACAAGAAGAGAGGGCTGGACCCTCCCAGTGGTATATGCGAGCCCGGTGCAGCCCGGCATAATTCCAACATTTGTCTAAATATGTAGTGTTTTCCCTCACAAAGACAGTCTCCCAGGGTAAAGCTATGAGTTGCCCGTGGCGCTCAGGCCCTGCTTGTTTACCATGGAGCCACGGAGCTACAGAGCCAGGCTGGGAGCTGGGGGCAGTTTTCTCTGAGCTCAGAGCTCTTCATCTGGAGGAACATTAACTAGAACAACACACAGCAGCCAGGAGAGCAGCACGCCAACCTGGGACCTGACTACAGGGGAGGAGAGGAGGACAAGAGAGAATAAAGGGCAGGGAGAGACCTGGGGTAGAAAGGCAGGAAGAGTGAAGGGCAGGGGATAGAAATAAAGAGAAAGGGAGGCAGGGATGGAGATAGAGGAGGAGAAAGGGAGGGGGAGGCATAGATGGGCCGACCCAGTGGTTCTCAGTGGAGAGGGAAAGCCTCTATAGATTTCTCTACAGAGACACCCTCCATCTCTCTCTTAATGAAGCAGCAGACCTGGCTGGGGCTGGGTTGGGCTGCCTGGGATCCTCCTCCTGTAGTCTCAGGATGTCATGTCTCTCCCCTACGCAGCTCCCAGAACAAAGCACAGCACCATTAATATTGGAGTGTTCTTTTTATCTCTATGCTAACGCCGCTCAACATGGTTTTTGTTAGGACACAAGAGACAGAGAGAAGCAGAGAGAGAAAGAGATCCAGAGAGGGGGAGAGACTAGAGTGCGTTCTGTGTTTCTTATGGGTTTCGTCTGTTCTGCCGATTAGTCCCACTGCGTGAAGAGTAGTGGTCTCTGTAGACCAGGCCTGCTCTGTGTAGGAAAGGCCACAATACCTTAACCCTTGTCCACTGCTCAAACCCCTGTTTACATGGCCCAGTGTTTGTCAGATGCCTGAATGTATCTCATTACTGTATATATGATTGTATTTTGTGTTTTTGGTATCATTGTGTGTGTTTGCGCCTGATTTTGCGTATTTTCACTTGTTTATCTCTTTTTCTCTTATCGTCTTCTTATATTATACACACCACTGCCATTGAAGGAAGAATCCATTGGTCTCAGTCAGCCCTCCTATTCCTAGGTAGCCTAGTGGTTAGAGTGTTGGACTTGTAACCGGAGGGTTGCAAGTTCAAATCCCCGAGCTGACAAGGTAAAAATCTGTCGTTCTGCTCCTGAACGGGCGCTGAAGATGTGGATGTCGATTAAGGCAGCCCCCCGCACCTCTCTGATTCAGAGGGGTTGGGTTAAATGCGGAAGACACATTTCAGTTGAAGGCATTTGGTTGTACAACTGACTAATAATGGTGACTTTGACTATTCCTTAGTGTCCTAGCAGACTGTGTGTTGAACTGTCTAGAGCATCTGTACTCTTATCAGATACTGCTGTTTTATATTTGGGGATGCTGCTGATCTTCACATTTTTACATTTCTGGAGGCTGATCTGAAAGATTGAAAGTCCAATCTCATGTTTAGTTCCTATCTTTCCCAGTATACATACCTCCTCAGAGACTGGAGTGACTCTCTCTCTCTCTCTCTCTCTCTCTCTCTCTCTCTCTCTCATTGCTGGAGGGAGGTAGTTGGATAGACTCCCATCTGGCCCTCTCCTAGATGGTAACCACACCAACCAACATCCCATAATTGCCTTTCTAATTGAATTATCACACCTCAGTTCCTCAGGGATGGAGAGAGTCCTAATAAACCACAGCAGCGAGGTAATCCATAAGAAAGTGCAGAGAAGAACGGTGAAGAGACGTTTAGCCATGCCTATTAGATACCATAGACATTTAATACAATTAATCTAGTATTAAATTAAATGTATTATTTTTACACATCCCCAGAGAGGCTCGCTCTGTAATCACCTCATAGGTAGTATTACATTACAAAAGAAAGTCATTAAAATTGGACATGTATTCCACACATTACTGTACTGGGTAACAAAGGTCTGTGGAGTGTGAGCTGTGGCTCGACAATGGAGAGGCCTTCCTCCTACATACTGTCCCACCACACACACATTAATTGCTTCTTTGTACCCTGAGAAGGGGAGCAGAGCGTTACCTGTGTGATGTTGGCAGGCAGGGCCAGGAGGGGAGGTAGAGGAGGGAGTCAGGGGCCCCCAGGGAGGGTGGAAGAAGAAGAGGTTTGGCTCTTTCGGGGGGTGTCGAGACAGGGGGCCGGGGGGTGGGGGTAGGTAGGGTGTAGGTGAGAGGTAGACAGAAGATCCCGGGGCGAGCGGGCGTGGGCAGTCAGCTGTGAAAAGCCATTCAGAGGGAAAACTCCAGGCATCCTTTATTTATTTGCGTGTTGAAATATTTATCTGTCACGCGGGCCGTTTATAATGGGGCTGTCAGTCTCCTCTGCCCAGTGAAGGATGCGGACATGTTGCCCTGAGCGGAGCCGGAGCAGAGCGCCCGCTGTGGATCTCCCGTGAATAATTGGTGGAATTTCACTTTTGGGAGGGCTGCTCTCTGACCCTAAAGCTTGTTTTTATTCTGCATCAAGAGAAAGGTAGAAAGGTAGAATACTCAAAAGTATTTACCGTTTGATGGGCTTTTCAGGCATCACACAAACAGGAGAGCATCCAACCACACACACACACAGCCTTCTATCCCCTCACACCCCCTTCATAACACACCACTCCCAAACACCAACACATGCAAGGTAGCTAGGAAATAAATAATGCATCACTTTACTCCAAGATGAAAACCCAATCAAGCTGAAAATCCCTGTCCTGCTACACCCCTGTGCTGCCTGCCTGACATACTGTGGCTATGGGTTAATGTGCTGCCTGCCTGACATACTGTGGCTATGGGTTAATGTGCTGCCTGCCTGTAAGGGCTCTCCGTGATGCCGGTATGGCAGAGTCAAAATACAATATTAAGAGTGGGAAAACAACCACTCGCAACACGGAAACAAATACAACAAACAATCACGCATAAAAACATGAGGGGAACAGAGGGTTAAATAAGGAACATGGAATCATGGGAATGGAAACCAGGCGTGTGAAAAAAAAGAAGGCAAAACCAACAGAAAATGAATAATGTACCGGTAGCGGCTAGAAGGCCGGTGACGTCGACCGCCGAAAGCCACCCGAGCCGAGCAAGGAGAGATCGTGACAGTACCCCCTTGACGCTGGCTCCAGCAGCCGACACCGGCCTGGCGGACGACCCGGAGTACGAGGCGCAGGGCGAACCGGGTGGAGACGGTGAAACTCCCGCAGCAACAAAGGGTCTAGGATGTCTCTCACCGGCACCCAGCATCTCCTCCGGACCGTACCCCTCCCACTCCACGAGGTACTGGAGGCCCCCTGCCTGACGTCTTGAGTCCATAATGGCTCGAACAGTATACGCCGGGGGCCCCTTGATGTCCAGAGGAGGCGAAGGAACCTCCCGTACCTCATACTTCTGGAGTGGACCAGCCACAGCCGGCCTGAGGAGAGACACATGGAACGAGGAGTTAATACGGGGTAAGCTGTAACTTGTAACATACCTTGTTCAATCTCCTCAGGACTTTAAAGGGCCCCACATACCATGGACCCAGCTTCCGGCAGGGCAGGCGGAGGGGCAGGTTTCAGGTCGAGAGCCAGACCCTGTCCCCCGGTGCGAACACTGGGGCCTCACTGCGGTGGCGGTCGGTGCTCACCTTCTGCCGCCTCACGGCTCGTTGTAGTAGCGCATGGGCGGCCTCCCAGGTCTCCTCCGAGCGCCTAAACCATTCATCCACCGCAGGAGCCTCGATCTGGCTCTGATGCCACGGTGTCAGAAACGGCTGGTATCCCAGTACGCACTGGAAAGGGGAGAGACCAGTGGAGGAGTGGCGGAGTGAGTTTTGGGCCATCTCTGCCCAGGGGATGAAAACTGCCAACTCCCCCGGCCGGTCCTGGCAATAGGACCGCAGAAACCTACCCACATCCTGCTTGACTCTTTCCACCTGCCCGTTACTCTCGGGGTGAAACCCTGAGGTAAGGCTGACCGAGACGTGAACTGGGGACCCCGATCAGAAACTATATCCTCAGGCACCCCGTAATGCCGGAAGACATGGGTGAACAGGGCCTCCACAGTCTGTAGGGTCGTAATGGAGTCAGCAGGAGCACCCAGCCCTCCTCCACCAGTCGAGGAGAGCCTTTAGCAGCGTGCGACAATGTTGCAGAGTCTCGGCACAGCCATGGATCGCGTGCTCTACAGTATGGAGCGATGGGAGAAAGGAGCTCCTCGTCCCATGTCTGAGGTGGAACAAGCGTCCACCCCTCCAATCCCGCAGTTTCCGGGCAGTGTTTGACCATCCACCTGCGGGTAGAGCGGCGGGTGAACGCTTGTTCCACCTCAGACATGGGACGAGGAGCGCAGAGGACTTTGAGCTGGAGGTTCGAACACTGGCAGCCGGCGCGGGATGGAGTGACAGGGCCCTGATCGACCAATATAGATGCAGTCTGCACGAGGACGTCCGGCGGGAGCTGGCATGCAGAGACACCACCCTTTCTTTTGACCAGCTGGTGTACCTGTCCATCAGACTGGATAACCTGCTGGCCACCCGTGGACTTCTGGATAGGGACCTGTCATTTCCATCCCCCAACACCTCTGCTCCGACACCTATGGAGCTAGGAGGTACTGAGCTTAGGGAGGCCGGAAGAGGGGCTACCTCTCTCCTATACACACTGCTGGTGGGTGCAGGGGGGGTTCCTCAGGGAGTCGAGGCAGCAGGCAGGGCGCTATCCGGTCACCCCAGGTGAGTAGGCATCAGACTCACCCAGAGCACCCTCTTGCACACATGTTTTTGTTTGTTAATTTTCCTGATTTTTCCCCGCATTCCCAGCATAAGGCGCTAGTCGATTCAGGCGCAGCTGGGAATTTTATTGATCGTTCATTTGTTCATAGTTTAGGGATCCTCATTGTTCCTGTTGATATGCCCTTCCCTGTGCACGCCTTAGATAGTCGACCATTAGGGTCAGGGCTGATTAGGGAGCCTACCGCACCACTAAGCATGGTTACGCAGGAGGGTCATGAGGAGAGAATCAGTTTATACCTCATTGATTCTCCTGCGTTTCCCGTGGTGTTGGGTCTACCCTGGTTGAAGCCTACTGTGTTCTGCTCTGAAACTGTCTGTGTTCTGTAATTCATACAGAGAATGAGGGGAATGAAAGAAGAGGATCCCTCTCGTCTCAGTCTTTTAATTGTTTCATCACTGCTGTGTCTTCGGGGAGCTGCTGTGAGGTTTGAAGTGTTGTCATGTGGATAAATAGACTACGTAAACAACAATAATGGAGGTGTGTTTGTGGCGAACAGCACGGTGCTGTAGTTGGCTGTGAGTAGAGGAGGGTCAGGTGGGATCTCTGTGTGTCATGGTGTATCTTGTCATCACATTGAGGAAACGCTTACCTAACGTCAACTTCGTGTTGCTCAAGCATATTGCACCCGCCACATGCTGTACTGCAGCTTCATTCAGCTGACTTCACTTGCCATATGTACCTATTATCTTCAAAATGAAGATGTTTTTTCATGTTCAAGATGGGCTTTTGTATGTTTGTATGGTGTCTCGCAGGTGCTATCTACGCATGTACCCACACACCCACACACACACACACACACACACACACACACACACACACACACACACACACACACACACACACACACACACACACACACACACACACACACACACACACACACACACACACTGAAATGCAATGCCTGTAGTCTGAGCATGCATAATTAAGGTGTACCTTGTTTGGAGAGAGTGCATGTCACCTCTCGATGTGCACGCCACATCCCCAGAAAGAAGCTTTGAATAATGAAGAGTGTCACCTATGCAAAATGCAGGAGATGAGGAGGCCTGCTTAAGAATATTTGTGTGTGTGTGTGTGTGTGTTTCTGCATGCATATGTATATGTGGCAATGTGTGTGTGTCTACGTAATGTCTGTGCACATGTGTGTGTGTGTGGCAAGGTGTGTGTGTGGTAAGGTGTGTGTATGTGGTAAGGTGTGTGTGTGGTAAGGTGTGTGTGTGGTAAGGTGTGTGTATGTGGTAAGGTGTGTGTGTGGTAAGGTGTGTGTGTGGTAAGGTGTGTGTATGTGGTAAGGTGTGTGTGTGTGTGGTAAGGTGTGTGTGTGGTAAGGAGTGTGTATGTGGCAAGGTGTGTGTGTGGAAAGGTGTGTGTGTGTGGTAAGGTGTGTATGTGGTAAGGTGTGTGTGTGTGGTAAGGTGTGTGTATGTGGCAAGGTGTGTGTGTAGGAGGAGGGCTCCCTGTCATTTAATACAGCACAGCCAGGACACCCGGCCATATGTGATTGTAGTGAGCTGACAGCTGGGCCCCATGCTCCCCTCGCCCCTCTCACCCCTCTCATCGCCCCTCTCCGACTGACGGCTCCTGTCCCGGGGAGCGGGGCGTAAATGGAGACATGGTCTGGAGCGTCTGTCGGAGCTCTGTCTTCATCACAGCCTCTGTGCAGCAGCAGGAGCAGCAGCAACTCTGCTGTTACAGCTGCTGTTACTGCCCCTCTTAACTTACCTTCATTTAGAATAGAGGAACACCTTAAATGGAACTTGAATTGTACATTTCAGCTTCACAGTGCTGGGGGAGTGTTCAAATGTCTTATTTCTTTCTGAATTGAAGTTAGCGTTTGTGTTGGTAGTTAATGGCTTATCTTGTTGTTATAGCCTTGATACAGTATTGTTGCAGGTCACCTTTCTAATCCTACACTAGGGAAATAGGATTGATACATGTAGTGTGGGACCTGAGTGTTAGTACAGGGATGAATGGATAGTACAGCACAACACATACACTAAGACAAGATGTCACCAGTCATGTCCCTTTTCCCCTGCAGTCAATCTCTCGTCCCTGGGGCCTTGACTGTTCCAAAATGGCTGAATTCTAAATAACAGGCTAGCGATCCCCTGATTGGACAGAACAGGACAGGACAAGATGCTCCCTCTCTCTCTCTCTCTCTCTCTCTCTCTCTCTCTCTCTCTCTCTCTCTCTCTCTCTCTCTCTCTCTCTCTCTCTCTCTCTCTCTCTCTCTCTCTCTCTCTCTCTCTCTCGCTCTCTCGCTCTCTGAGAGTAGAAAGAGAGAGAGATATTAATTATTTACACCACAAGCTTAAGATGAAACAAACCAGAGGAACAGGAACCCCACCAAACTGAAACCATTTTGATGCCACAGCGGGCCCACTAGTGCAGTAATTGGTTTTCGGGGTGCAGCACTATTGGGCCCAGTGGCGCAGGATTAGGCTCCCTGGTGCATCAGGGGGTCCACTGGTGCAGGAGTGCAGCGGTGCAGTAAAGTGGCCCCTTGTAGTTGGAGTGAGCCGCTTGATGGAGGAGAGGTCCTTTGGTGCAGGAGAGGGCCTCATGGCACAGTAATAGGAACTGGAGTCCTTGCTGAAGCTAGTTGGGAGAAGGTCTGTATCTGAGGAACAACAATAGAGACAGGGGCAGAAATACGGAGGTAGCTGAATGTTGGCCTCAGCGCTCAGGGTGTAAGTTGGCCATGAATAAGTAAAGTGGAAAAGTAGGTAATCGTGTTCAGGAGTTGGCTGGCTCTCAGCAGCATGTGGAGAGAACCAGAAGTGTTGAACACTGAGCAGAGCAGAGCCAGGTAAGAGCCTGGACAGGACAGGCCAAGACAGGACTCCATTTAGGCCATACAGTAGAGACACAGGGAGAACCACACCCTCCCACTGGTATAAACAGACCAGACCTACAGTACATCTACGGCAAAGAGTTAGCCACAGTATGTCAGGGTTAGTAGTGGTTGACTGTTTTTAGTTTGAAACTAGAATCAAATATTTCATTGATCAATTCTGACTAGGTGGTAAACTAGACCTGTTCACATACACTACCGTTGTCCTTGTTTTTGAAAGAAAAGCACATTTTTTGTCCATCAAAATAACATAAAATTGATCGAATATACAGTGTAGACATTGTTAATGTTGTAAATGACTATTGGAGCTGGGAACGGCAGATTTTTTAGCCTTTTAATGAGCCTTTTAAAATGATAAACTTGGATTAGCTAACACAACATGCCATTGGAACACAGGAGTGATGGTTGTTGATAATGGGCCTCTGTACACCTATGTAGATATTCCTTAAAAAATCAGCCATTTACAGCTATAATAGTAATTTGTCTACAATAGTCAATATCTACACTGTATTTCTGATCAATTTGATGTTATTTTAATGAACAAAATATGTGCTTTTCTTTCAAAAACAAGGACATTTCTAAGTGAACCCACGGTAGTGTATGTGTGCTAGTGTGTTAGTGTCATCACAGCGTTAAACTAGTTAAATTTATATAAAACCAGTGACCACCTTCTAACACAACATTAGTCTACCCATCACACATTACGTTTCCAAATGGTAATGATTTGATGATGTAACATACGTCGCATAGCAACACAATACAGTATGTGTTTTTGCTTATCTTAGTCCTGGTGCTGACTTCTAGTTGAACCAGTATATGAAAGCAGTGACACACCATATCACAGTAGCAATATTGGCTTACTCGTCCTATACTGAGTATCTAAACTCAGCAAAAAAAGAAACGTCCCTTTTTCAGGACCCTGTCTTTCAAAGATAATTCGTAAAAATCCAAATAACTTCACAGATCTCCATTGTAAAGGATTTAAACACTGTTTCCCATGCTTGTTCAATGAACCATAAACAGTTAATGAACATGCACCTGTGGAATGGATGTTAAGTCACTAACAGATTACAGACGGTAGGCAATTAAGGTCACAGTTATGAAAACTTAGGACACTAAAGAGGCCTTTCTACTGACTCTGAAAAACACCAAAAGAAAATGCCCAGGGTCCCTGCTCATCTGCGTCAACGTGCCTTAGGCATGCTGCAAGGAGGCATGAGGACTGCAGATGTGGCCAGGGCAATAAATTGCCATGTCCGTTCTGTGATACGCCTAAGACAGCGCTACAGGGAGACAGGACGGACAGCTGATCATCATCGCAGTGGCAGACCACGTGTCACAACACCTGCACCTGTGGGACAGGTACAGGATTGCAACAACACTGCCCGAGTTACACCAGGAACGCACAATCCCTCCATCATTGCTCAGACTGTTCACAGTAGGCTGAGAGAGGCTAAACTGAGGGTTTGTAGGCCTGGTGTAAGGCAGGTCCTCACCATACATCACTGGCAACAACGTCGCCTATGGGCCCAAACCCACCATCGCTGGACTAGACAGGACTGGGAAAAAGTGCTCTTCACTGACGAGTCGCGTTTTGTCTCACCAGAGGTGATGGTCGGATTTGCGTTTATCGTCGAAGGAATGAGCGTTACACCGAGGCCTGTACTCTGGAGCGGAATCGATTTGGAGGTAGAGGGTCCGTCATGGTCTGGGGCGGTGTGTCACAGCATCATCGGACTGAGCTTGTTGTCATTGCGGTCAATCTCAACGAGGTGCGTTACAGAGTAGACATCCTCCTCCCTCATGTGGTACCCTTCCTGTAGGCTCATCCTGACATGACCCTCCAGCATGACAATGCCACCAGCCATACTGCTCATTCCGTGTGTTATTTCCTGCAAGACAGGAATGTCAGTGTTCTGCCATGGCCAGCGAAGAGCCCGGATCTCAATCCCATTGAGCACGTCTGGGACCTGTTGGATTGGAGGGTGAGGGATAGGGCCATTCCCCCCAGAAATGTCTAGGAACTTGCTGGTGCCTTGGTGGAAGAGTGGGGTAACATCTCACAGCAAGAACTGGCAAATCTGGTCCATGAGGAGGAGATGCACTGCAGTACTTATTGCAGCTGGTGGCCACACCGGATACTGACTGTTACTTTTGATTTTGACCCCCCCTTTGTTCAGGGACACATTATTCCATTTTCGTTAGTCACATGTCTGTGGAACTTGTTCAGATTATGTCTCAGTTGTTGAATCGTGTTATGTTCATACAAATATTTACACAAGTTAAGTTTGCTGAAAATAAACACAGTTGACAGTGAGAGGACGTTTCTTCTTTTGCTGAGTTTATATATGTAGGCTTCACCACAGAGCAGTATTAATGTGTTTCTGCTTGTTTTAACCCTGGTGCTAAGTGCTAGTTGTTAGCTACTGACCCTGGGGTGTTTACCACTTCTTTAATCTCAACCATTTAACTGAGAGAGAGGCTCTCCGCTGCCCAGAGGGGCTTGCTGATAAAAATGGAGGATAAATGTTTATTTTTCACTTTAACTTGGCCACCAGGGAATGGTAATAACATTAATTAGACATAAGAGCAAACAAGGAAGTTAAAGCTAGGCTAATGATCTCTCTCTCTCTCTCGCTCGCTCTCTCTCTCTCTCTCTCTCTCTCTCTCTCTCTCTCTCTCTCTCGCTCTCTCTCTCTCACTTCCTCTCCTCAATAATGAAAAACAACCTGGGTCATTGTCCTAGTCCAAAGAGAGAGTGATAGATAGGGAGAGAGACAAAGAGAATCATGGAGAGAGAGACAGATAGAGAAAGCCACAGCAAAGTGTTAGCATTACCATTCCATTAGCATGCTGTTGTGTGTTAGGCTTATTGAGAATCAGTGCTGAGCTTAAGGTTCAGTGTGTAGCCGACGCCATGGTGAGCCTACCTTGGCTCAGAGGTGAGATCCCATCTTCTGTCCTCTTCCTGTGATGTTTCATATCACCATACATATGGGTCCTTCCATTAGGGGACACCCTCCAAACCGCCCCCAAGCCCCTCCCCCAGGCCTGGATGTGATGTTGCGAATATCTTGTCTAATTAAGTTTTAGAGCTGCATTTTCATTTGTTAATCACTTAAGTGCTTCCAGGATAACCTGATATCCAAAGGTCTGGTCCCAGTAGCTTCAAATGTCAAAATGCAATTATATGCATGATTAGCTTGACCCGTTTCCAGAGCCCCCTCCGCCTCCCTCCCTCCGTTCTCCCCCCTTTGCCTCCCTGCGTCTCCCTCCACTGCTTCCCTACGCCTCCATCTCCCCTCCACCTCCCCTCCACCTCTCTGGCCAGAAAAGCTGACAACTGCTGTCATGTTTATTTTGATGAGATTAGGTGTGCAGGAGGTAGGTTAGGCGTGAACAGCAGGGCACGGCACCCCCATCTGGCCAACAATGGAACTAACAACTAACCGCCAGCGAATAGAAGGAGCGAGAGATCGAGGGAGGGATGGAGGGAGGCGAATAAGCGCAGGTGAAGAGGAGAGATTCAGACAATCTCTCTCTAATGAGCTAAAAAAAATATGTGGGGGAAAAAAAGAAAAAAAAGAATAAAACAATTTATGCTGCTTAAAGGATAATATGATCAGGAATCTTTTATCAAATCATTTTGATCCGGGGCGGGCAGGGCTTTACTTTGTGGTTAGCGCTTAGCGTAGCAGCAATCCGCTCTAATCTGATTGTGTGGAAGATAAGACTAAGGCTTTAGCCCCTCTGTTGTTGCTACGCTGATTAGGGCCACTGTGGCACTCAGGGCCAAGTTGGGCTACACATACAAAATACACATCCACGAAACACAGGTTTGCACGCAGACACACACACTCACACATACACATGTATGCATTCACACAGACACACACACAGGCATGTACAGTCGCATGCACGCTCGCACATACAAATGAACAGATACACACACACACACACACACAAATGATCGCACATACACACATTCACACACATTTCCATACATATAGAACACAATGTTTTATATATCTACATACTTTGGATTTCTATACCTAGAACAAGTAAGAGTACCTCACCATTAAACAGATGGGACAAGGTGTTTATTTTAAACATTACTTTTCTCATTGCGTTGACCTTTTACTGAAAAGCCTCAGTGCTTTTCCATCCTTGTCTTTGGTCTATATTTGGGACAGTTATGTAGAGTTGCTAAAGCAAGTCCTTCAGCAGAGAAGTGCAAATGCAGACCGTCTACCAGGCAGCCATGCTGCAACTGCTTTGTCTCTGTGTGGGGTGGTCTGGCTAGAGGACAATACAGAAATACAAATCTACACACACTCTTACGTAAACAAATGTAGTCTACAAAAACGTTCCAATTGCTGGTGTCTCATGTCTTATATAATTCCTATGAACATGGCATGCTTGTCTTAATTGGTACGGATCTATATTTGTAGTTAATGGTATTGAAAAAGAATAACAGAGGAAGTGTGCATTTTGACAAAGGCAGGAGAAGGATGGAGGACAGGGATGTATGGAGACTATGTGTCTCCAGAGATAGTGACTGGTCCCTGGGTAGCCCATTAGAGCACCCCACTAGTTTTCTCTTTCCCATGCTGGGATGGTGAGACCATGCTATGAAGAATATTCATGTTCACGCTTGCATACAGGTATACATGCACAGGGAAAATGTGTCAATCTCTGTTTGTCTGTTGGGCATCATAGACCAAATGAAAGGGCCTCGCTCTCCCAAAGGAAAGCCTTCAGTGGTGTCTAAAGGCCAACAGACGTTTTACAGTGACAGAGTAAAGAGAGAGAGAGGGGCGCTTGACCTCTGACTAAAGCTATTTTCACCCTCTCCTCAAAGGGACCACCTGGAAAAGCAATGCCCCAGTTAGTTAGAGTACTGTATAACCACCACTTACACCTCTCAGTCCCTCATTAGAACAGCCCCTCATATGAGCACTGTTGAGTGTATACTCATCTGCTAAGCAAATCAATATACTGTAGGAGTTGAATTATGGCTTTTTCATTTGACACTCTGTTTCTAGGAATGTTTAGACAGTCTCAACTTTTCTGCATCTCAGAAATGCACATATTCAAGCATACAGTACTGCTGTTATAATGACAGCTCCCTGCAAGTTACATTACAGCAGACACTCTTATCCAGAGCGACTTACTGGAGCAGTATGGCTAAGTGCCTTGCTCAAGGGCACATCAACAGATTTTTCACCTAGTCGGCTTGGGGTTTCAAACAAGTAACTTAACTGCTAGGCTACCTGCCGCCCATAAGGTTTTTGTTGACTTACAGTACCAGTCAAAAGTTTGGACACCTACTCATTCAAGGGTTTTTCTTATTTTTACTATTTTCTACATTGTAGAATAATAGTGAAGACATCAAAACAATGAAATAACACATATGAAATCCTGCAGTAACCAAAAAAGTGTTCATGAAGCTAGTTGAGAGAATGCTGTCGTCAAGGCAAAGGGTGGCTACTTTGAAGAATGTAAAATATAAACTATATTTTCATTTGTTTAACACTTTTTTGATTTCTACATGATTCCATATATGTTATTTCAGTGTTTTTATGTCCTCAGTATTATTCTACAATGTAGAAAATAGTAAAAATTAAGAAAAACCCGTGAATGAGTAGGTGTGTCCAAACTTTTGACTGGTACTGTATGTTGATGTTGCTGTATGCTGCCACTGTAGTGTCAGTAGATGGTATGGGTTTCCTCAGTGACCTCATCGTGATCTATAGTGTGTTTCAAACTGTGTCTGTGTTCTGGTCGGTATTCCTGGGCTGACACTTCACACTGGAAGAGACACACGTTGTGGGACACTTCACATCTGTAGCACAGCATTCTGACTTCCTCTGGCTGCTTTTAGGCTCTGCACACACACAGACATTATCCCCAGTGGTCTGGGCACAGCACAAACTCACTGTACGCTAGTGTGTGTGTAGTCCTGGGTGGGTGTGTGGCAGTGTGAGGACACACTAGCTCCTCTCAGCTCATATGTAGAACCAGACGTTTTTCCCGGTCAAGACATAGCTACATGCCCTACTATATATCTTATGAATTTGTACCCTACACATGCAGTCCACTGCTCTAAACCTCTCTAGAATAACTAATCTAATCTAGTCTAATCTAGTCTCCTCCCTAAACCACAGGTCGTGAAACACTAGGTTTGCAACATTGTGAACTTTCAATAAATTCCCTGTTTTTTCCAAAATCCCGGTTGGAGGATTCCCGGAATCAGGAGGGAATAAGCAAGAAATCCGGAATTTCTGGAAAACCAGGGAATTTATGGAAAGTTCACGGAATTTTGCAGCCGTAAGGAACACTCCGTGTGGTAAATCAGACCTACAGAGGTAAATCAGACATACAGCATGACAAACTCTACTGGATGTTTCCACACACTTTTCAATCACTATTGACTCAACTGTTGGTTTTCTATTTTTTTTCTTCTTTTTGTTGGGTGTGTTTGTGTAAAAAAAACAACCTTTGTAGTGAATTCAGTAGAAACATGTTTTATTAATTGCCATATGTTTATTGACTTCTCTTTCATGTCAGTTCTTTTGTTCTTTCTTTGTAGTGGCAAAAGATCTCTGTGCATCATCGTTTGTGAGCTATCTGAGATGTCAAAGGTGTCCTTTTGATGTGGAGTTCAGACCTCATGTGAGGCAGCACCTGTGCCATTCTCAGAGTAGATGTGTGTGTGTGTGTGTGTGTGTAGATTAGGATGACACACACAAGGTGTGTGTGTGTTGTGACTGTCAGGCAGCCCCTGCACCAGTGGGAAACGGCGGAAAAGAATCCATCACTGTTATTCCTCTCTTCTTCTACCTAATGACTGGTAATTCTGGGAGTCTGACGCTCATTGGCAGTATGTGTTGCTGCCTTTCATCCTAGGCACACACGTTCACACACATTCTCCAACGCGTTCACACATATTTACACACACACGTTCACACATGTTCTCAGAGCACCTAACCTCAGCCTTGCTACTCTGTGTGGCATCATGCCCCAGCGGGTGATTTCACTGTCACTCACTGGAGGTGAGGGAGATAATGGTATTAGTGTTTTCTTAATGAAGGGACAGCTCATGGAATGTGATACACACGCACACACACAAACATACCTACTGTAATCTACCTTCACTCCTACTGCTGTGCAATTAGTAAAACATACACACACCACAGAGATGAATAGGCTCTGCCTTCCGCTGTTGCATTGTTTTGAATGTACAGTAATAGTTTATTAGTTCATTGCTCACATTAACAGAAATCTGATGACAGATTTTCAACTGGGCCATCAGGCTTTCTGTCTCTTCTTGTCCTTTGAAAATAGGAAAAAAGGGGACAGCTTCTTACTCACTTATTGATGTTTGTTAACTAGTTACTGGTAAATTATTATCTTAGAAAATACCACATTAATGAGTAGTACTAAATATATTTATAACATGTTTACCCAACCCATGTTTACTGAAGCACAAACAAGCCCCAAGAATAAAATGTGACATTTTAAATGAGGCTGGTTTGTTTGTGCTGAACATCTACAGATGATATTTTAAACATGCCATTGGTGGAACTTCTCACAAGTCACTCCAGAAAACAAGACTTTGGTTTTGTCCCAAATGGTATCCTATTCCCTATTATGTGCACTACTTTTGAGCAGTGCCCATAGGGCTTTGGTAGAAAATTATGCACTATGTAGGGAATAGGGTGCCATTTGGTATGAATCCATACGCATACCTGGAGGAATTCCTTGAGTTTCTTCTAATCAAAAGATGAGGGTAAGAAAGAAACATGTTTTTAATTCTCCTGGCCTTCGTTTTGTTTGATTATGGCGCTACGTGACGGGCCCTGTCTCTGGCGGTTTGGGAAAGCACAAAGAGAGAGGAGACAAAAAAATAGTTCACCCAAATTACAAAATTACACATTGGTTTCCTTACCCTGTAAGCAGTCTATGGACAAGTTATGACAACAATCCATGCTTTGGTTTAGTTTACCTGGCAGTGGTTGGCACTGCCAGGTAAACTGGTTGGCTAACGTTTTATCATTTATGGCACAAATCCATTCAAGTAATGGGACCGATAATAACATTTTTCAGATCATGTTCACATCATCTATAAGTGACTTTGTTGAGCTTCACAATAAATTTGAGATACTTTCGAATAATTTGGACATTTTGCGCAAAAAATGCTAATATTGGTCCCATTACTTGAATGGCATTTGTGCCACAAACGCTAAAATGTTACCATTTGGAAACAATGCCATGGAAACTTAACCAAAGCATGGATTGCTGTCATACCCAATATGTAATTTGGGTGAACTATCCCTTTAATAGAGGGAGCTTGTCTTTAGCGTGTGTGCCAAAGTGCCGCAAATGCAGTGACACCGTCTCTCCTAGGACCGGAGGGGTGGAGGAGCCGAGAGATGAAGGGAAGGAGGGATGGGTGTGTGGTGGAGACTTGGCCCATCTGTTCCTCTCTCTCTCTTTATCTCTCCTCTTTCTGATTTTTTGGTTTGCTAGACCTCCCCCCAACACTCAAGGAGATGGAGGGGAGAGTCACAGGGGACCTCAGTCGTCTTCCCTCCTCCCCCCTATCCCCTCTCTGTCAATCAGCCATCCTCTTCCCTCCCTCCCCCTGTCCCCTCCATGTCAAACAACCATCCTCTCCCCTCCCTCCCCTGCTTGTGCCACCTCCACCATGGGGAAAAGGGCCACTGATTAGAACAGTCCCACTCACTAAGAGCCATCCGTCATCATCTAAGAAGACCCTCCCCTCTGATCTAACCCCCCTCCCAGCCTCCCTCCCAGTCTTTCCCCCCCTCAGCCTTGCTCCCTCCCAGCCTCCCCCAGCCTCTCCCTGGACACAGTCATTAATTGAATCAGGATTAATTAGCTTTAAGGTAATCAAATCAAATTGTGTTGGTCGCACACACACATTTAGCAGATGTTATTGCAGGTGTAGTGAAATTCTTGTGTTCCTAGCTCCAGCAGTGCAGTAATATCAATTCACAACTATACACACTGATCTAAAAGTAAAATAATGGATTTAAGAAATATATAAATATTAAAACGAGCAATGTCAAGTCCTGAGTATAAATATACAGATATACAGTATATATATATACAGTATATATATATATATATATATATATATATATATACATACAGTATATATATATATACAGTATATATATATACAGTATATATATATATATATATATATATATATATATATATATATATATATATATATGGAGGAGGCATTCAGAAGACAGGTTGGGATGAGGTCTTCAGAAGACAGGAGGTTGGGATGAGGTCTTCAGAAGACAGGAGGTTGGGATGAGGCCTTCAGAAGACAGGAGGTTGGGATGAGGTCTTCAGAAGACAGGAGGTTGGGATGAGGTCTTCAGAAGACAGGAGGTTGGGATGAGGCCTTCAGAAGACAGGAGGTTGGGATGAGGTCTTCAGAAGACAGGAGGTTGGGATGAGGTCTTCAGAAGACAGGAGGTTGGGATGAGGTCTTCAGAAGACAGGTTGGGATGAGGTCTTCAGAAGACAGGAGGTTGGGATGAGGTCTTCAGAAGACAGGAGGTTGGGAGGAGGCATTCAGAAGACAGGAGGTTGGGGAGAGGCACTACTACTGTGTTGGAAGGCTGGATCTACACTGTAGATATTTGACTGTATGGCTCTGACTTCATTTAGCTATGGTTCCATATGTAACCGGTGTGAAATGGCTAGCTAGTTAGCGGGTTGCGCGCTAATAGCGTTTCAATCGGTGATGTCACTGGCATTCTAACAGATTTATACTGTAGACTACCTATAGCACACAAACACGCTCCTCCAGGATGAGTCCATTTAGGCTCATTACTCCTCTGAAAGCAGACATCCCAGTGATGGGGCTATGAGGAGGTTTTGTGATAACATGGCTGATGAAGATAGATCTGTCACAGCAGAGCAGTGGAGGAATGGGAGAGGAGAGGGAGGGCCATCCATACTTCAGTCCTCAGCCTTGGGGTCAGGGGTGTCATCGTCATAGAAACAGGGATAATTAAGAAGGTGGTGTGGGGCCAGTTTGTCCAGATTACCTGTCTGCAGGGGAGGGATAGAGAGAGGGAAGGAGGGAAGGAGAGGTAGACGGACGCTCAGGCATCTGTATCTACAGTATGTTGGTGTGTATGTGTGTGTGTGCATGTATCTTGTGTGTGTGTAGCTTCATGTGTGTGTGTGTGAGAGAGGTTTAATGATCCACATACACCCTTGAATACTTAACTGTTGGCCCTGTGGCAGCAGGTGAGCAGTGAACAGAGCAGAGTCAGAGACAATGATTATAGATGAAACAAGCAGGAAAAGCCTCGACTTCACTGAGGCACGGGACCACACACTGGTCCTGCCGATATAATCAAGTCATTATAGCCTGTATACATATTTCAGGATGTTATAATAGGATTGTGTTATTATGGTGTGATTATATGATTCAAAAAAATAATTTTCATTGACAAACGTGACTGATATTTCTTTTAAGATTTTCCCTATATTTATCTGCAGATATGTTGTTGTAAGGCATGCTAACCCACTAGCACAACAAGTTAATACAAAGCATGCTAACCCACTAGCACAGCGAGCTAATACAAAGCATGCTAACCCCCTACCAAAACGAGATAATACAAAGCGTGCTAACCCACTACCAAAACGAGATAATACAAAGCATGCTAACCCACTACCAAAACGAGATAATACAAAGCATGCTAACCCACTACCAAAACGAGATAATACAAAGCATGCTAACCCACTAGCACATCGAGCTAATACAAAGCATGCTAACCCACAAGCACAGCGTGCTAATACAATCCCTGCTAAACCAATAGCACCACAAGCTAATACTGCTAACCCACTAGCACTGTGAGCTAATTACATCACTCTTAATTATTCAACAGTGACATGCTCTGAGCGAAACACTGTTTTCTTTTTCTATGGTCCACTGTGTCTTTAAACGACCACACGCAGAGGGACCTCTGGATCCACAGCAGCAAAAGAAGTTATAGCCATCAATATTTCATAGTTAATTATGATCACAAAACCTCAGCCTTTATTATTCATCCAGATGAGATGAGGCTGCGGAGGGTTTTTGCATCTCATTGTTGTGGTTTGACCCGACGGGCCAGGGAGATGACAGAGGGATGAATGATTCAATTCTGAGGGATAGATAGAGCCCTTCTTTCTGCCTCTTTTGGTCTATCACTCCACTCATTCGCCCAGCCACATCTCTATCTCTCTTCCAAAGCTGCTGACCCAACATCCATGCAATATAGACAGTAGAAATAAACTGTTCAGCTCTTATTTCATCCAAGATGACAGTATGAATCGGTATTATTGAGAGGATAAGCTGACAGGCTTAATAATCAATGTAAAAAGCTATTTGTTTTAGGACGGCCTGGACTAATTATCTAATGAGGGCGTTACAGGAGTGAGTGCAATCACTGTGTGAGTGAGGGCACAGTGTGTTACTGCGCATGCCTGTGTCAATGTTTATGTGGGGGCAGGTGGGAGCCCATAGCTGTGGCCCCAAAGAGAGAGAGAGGGGAGCTGGGAGATTGGGAGGAGGGCCAGAGGGAGGCCCAGGGCCTTATAGGCACCATTCAGAGGGGTGCTTGAGCTGTGATGGACACACTGCCCCAGGGAGAATGGGTCCAGAGAATGGTCCACTGGGCCATGAAAACACACACACAGCTAGACACAGACAAAGCTATAGACACATACACACGCAGACACACGCATGCACACACACACACACACACACACACACACACACACACACACACACACACACACACACACACACACACACACACACACACACACACACACACACACACACACACACACACACACACTCAAAGCCAGACACATTAAGATAGACATGGGGTGTTTTGCTTGATGGTGCGTGACATCTGTAATTCTCTCTAATTCTCCCCATTGGACCAGTACTATTTAGAATGATGGATGATATTGTTTCAATGCCTTGTAAACAGCTTGCTAAGTGAAGGTTACCGGTTGAAAATGCAGACAATGTTTTCACCACTTGCAATTCCTTGACTTTGTAATGAAACACGGTGACATTAGATTCATATGTGTAGGTGTGTAGTAATACCCCTATGTGAAGAGGCCTTCTCCCTTCTATGTTTGATAAAGGCTGTCTGATCATCTTACTGTCTGCTCAGTGAACTGCTCTGAGGGAACGTGACACCAGACTAGTCATTTCAGCATGTTCGGTAGCTGTGCAGACAGCATTATTACAGATGTGGTTGGAGCTGTGCTGTTATTATCATTACTTAACCCCAGTGTATTGCTCTGCACATAACCCTATCATTAACATGAAATGTTAATCATCCATGCAACCAGCCGCCCAGGCTGGGGATGGAGTCATAGTGTGTGTGTGTGTGTGCTCCTAGTGTGTTTTACAAGGCAGCCCAGCCGCCTGCCATGCCTTTTAATTGAATCCAGTCGTAATCAGTGAGATGTTTGAAAGAGACAACATGTAAAGACTGTGTGGCACACTCCATTAAAACTGCACTTCTCCTCACAGCTGCTCACAGCCAGGCTAATCACACCGGATCTCTAGTGAAGTCTGTGGTTATGCTGATGCAGACACACAAGAGTTTTGTGTGTGTGTGTATGTGTGTGTGTGCGTGGGTGGGGGTGTTTGTGTTTGTGTGTGTGCTTGTGTGTGTGTTTGCGTGTGTGTGTGTGTGTGTTTGTGTGTACAAGGAATCTTGTACTGTATAACAATGTTGGAAAAGCAGAAGTCTCCAGCTCAACTTTGTAAACAGTGCTCCATCTCTGAATTTTGAAATTGTTGTGCTTCTTTGTCCTCTATTTCAACTAATATTCTAATATTCTACCTGACACTGTATAGTCATAGACCTAATATGTATGTTGGTTGTCTTCATAAAGTATTTTCCAATGTATCATTGTATCTACAGTAGGATGACAGTACAGTATACCCCAGAGACATGACGTGACCTACAGTAGTCTGGGGCCGGATTCACAAAACCTTCTTAAGAGGAAATTTCGTTACCCGTTAGCTAGCTAACGTAGCACCCTAACTTATCTGTTGCACAGGTCCTCTACCACCGTCTCTCCTATCATGGACGATCTCCTCCAGCTGGTCCACATGAATGTTCTCTCAGCTCCCTTCTTCATAGCAGCCGACTTGATGTTGGACCAATTATTTTTACGCCGTCACTGTCCCTTGCCATACCCCTGGCGGCAGAGAAAGACTCAGCCACTCTCGCCCATCCTCTCTTTTCGGTCTCTGCAGTGACCCCGCAGTTATCAAGTCCCCCGAACAGAAACCTTTTCCTGGCTGCTATTTCAAATCAATCAAATAAAATTGTATTAGTCACATGCGCCAAATACAACAGGTGTAGACCTTACAGTGAAATGCTTACTTATGAGCCGCTAACCAACAGTGCAGTTTAAAAAAATAAGAGCTAAAAGTATCAAGTAATTAAAGAGCAGCAGTAAAAAATAACAATATATACAGGGGGGTGTCGGTACAGAGTCAATGTGCGGGGGCACCGGTTAGTTGAGGTAGTATGTACAGTTGAAGTCGAAAGTTTACATACACCTTAGCCAAATACATTTAAACTCAGTTTTTCACAATTCCTGACATTTAATCCTAGTAAAAATTCCCTGTCTTAGGTCAGTTAGGATCACCACTTTATTTTAAGAATGTGAAATGTCTGAATAATATTAGAGAGAATGCTTTATTTCAGCTTTTATTTCTTTCATTACATTCCCAGTGGGTCAGAAGTTTACATACACTCAATTAGTATTTGGTAGCATTGCCTTGATTTTTTTAAAACTTGGGTCAAACGTTTTGGGTAGCCTTCCACAAGCTTCCCACAGTAAGTTGGGTAAATTTTGGCCCATTCCTCCTGACAGAGCTGGTGTAACTGAGTCAGGTTTGTGGGACTCCTTGCTCGCACACGCTTTTTCAATTCTGCCCACACATTTTCTATGAGATTGAGGTCAAGGCTTTGTGATGGCCACTCCAATACCTTGACTTTGTTGTCCTTAAGCCATTTTGCCAAATTTTTGGAAGTATGCTTGGGGTCATTGTCCATTTGGAAGACCCATTTGCGACCAAGCTTTAACTTCCTGACTGATGTCTTGAGATGTTGCTTCAATATATCCACATCATTTTCCATACTCATGATGCCATCTATTTTGTGAAGTGCACCAGTCCCTCCTGCAGCAAAGCACCCCCACAACATGATGCTGCCACCCCCGTGCTTCATGGTTGGGATGGTGTTCTTCGGCAAGCCTCCCCCTTTTTCCTCCAAACTTAACAATGGTCATTATGGCAAAACAGTTATATTTTTGTTTCATCAGACCAGAGGAAATTTCTCCAAAAAGTATGATCTTTGTCCCCATGTACAGTTGCAAACTGTAGTCTGGCTTTTTTATGGCGGTTTTGGAGCAGTGGCTTCTTCCTTGCTGAGCGGCCTTTCAGGTTACGTCGATATAGGACTCGTTTTACTGTGGATATTGATACTCTTGTACCTGTTTCCTCCAGCTTCTTCTTCAATCCCTATTTTTCTGGGATTGAGTTGCACTTTTTGCACCAAGTATGTTCATCTCTAGGAGACAGAACGCGTCTCCTTCCTGAGCGGTATGGCGGCTGCGTTGTCCCATGGTGTTTATACTTGCGTACTATTGTTTGTACAGATTAATGTGGTACCTTCAGGCGTTTGGAATTAAAAAAGTTTAGAACAAGTTCTCATTTACAACTGCGACCTGGCCAAGATAAAACAAAGCAGTTTGACACATACAACAATACAGAGTTACACATGGAGTAAACAACATACAGTCAATAATACAATAGAAAAACAAGTCTATATACAATGTGTGCAATTGAGGTAAGATATGGAAGTTAAGGCAATAAATAGGCCATGGTGGTGAAGTAATTACAATATAGCAATTAAACACTGGAATGGTAGATGTGCAGTAGATGAATGTGCAAAGTAGAAATACTGGGATGCAAAGGAGCAAGATAAACAAATACAGTAGGGGATGAGGTAGTTGGTTGGGCTATTTACAGATGGGCTATGTACAGGTGCAGTGATCTGTGCTCCCAAGGATGAACCAGACTTGTGGAGGTCTACAGGTCTTGGCTGATTTCTTTAGATTTCCCCATGATGTCAAGCATAGAGGCACTGAGTTTGAAGGTAGGCCTTGAAATACATCCACAGGTACACCTCCAATTGACTCAAATGATGTCAATTAGCCTATCAGAAGCTTCTAAAGCCTTGACATCATTTTCTGGGTTTCTCCAAGCTGTTTAAAGGCACAGTCAACTTAGTGTATGTACACTTCTGACCCACTGGAATTGTGATACAGTGAATTATAAGTGAAATAATCTGTCTGTAAACAATTGTTGGAAAAATAACTTGTGTCATGCACAAAGTAGATGTCCTAACCGACTTGCCAAAACTATAGTAAGAAATTGGTGGAGGGGTTGAAAAACGAACCTAAGTGTATGTAAACTTCCGACTTCAACTGTAAATGTAGGTAAAGTTAATTAAATTAATGACAACAGAGAGTGGCAGTGGTGTGGAATGGGGGGGGGCAATGCAAATAGTCTGGGTAGCCGTTTGACTAGATGTTCAGGAGTCTTATGGCTTGGGGGTAGAATCTGTTTAGAAGCTTCTCGGACCTAGACTTGGCGCTCCGGTACCGCTTGCCATGTGGTAGAAGAGAGAACAGACTATGACTAGGGTGGCTGGAGTCTTTGACAATGTTTAGGGCCTTCCTCTGATACCGCCTGGTATAGAGGTCCTGGATGGCAGGAAGCTTGGCCCCAGTGATGTACTGGGCCATTCGTATTACCCTCTGTAGTGCCTCTGCTCAGATGCAGAGCAGTTGCCATACCAGGCAGTGATGCAACCAGTCAGGATTCTCTCGATGGTGCAGCTGTAGAACCTTTTGAGGATCTGAAGACCCATGCCAAACCTTTCCAGTCTCCTGAGGGGTAATAGGTTTTGTCTGGCCTGCTTCACGACTGTCATGGTGTCCTTGGACCATGTTAGTTTGTTGGTGATGTGGACACCAAGGAACCTGAAGCTCTCAATCTGCTCCACTGCAGCCGCGTCGATGAGAATGGGGGCGTGCTCGGTCCTCTTTTCCTGTAGTCCACAATCATCTCCTTTGTCTTGATCACGTTGACGGAGAGGTTGTTGTCCTGGCACCACACGGCCAGGTCTCTGACCTCCTCCCTATAGGCTGTCTCATTGTTGTCGGTGATCAGGTCTACCACTGTTGTGTCATCGGCAAATTTAATGATGGTGTTGGAGTCGTGCCTGGCCGTCATGAGTGAACAGGGAGTACAGGAGGGGGCTGAGCACGCACCCCTGAGGGGCCCCTGTGTTGAGGATCTGCGTGGCGGATGTGTTGTTACCTACCCTTGCGATCGGAAGCAGATGGTAGAAGCTGACGAGCCACCTGGGGGGCGGCCCGTCAGGAAGTACAGGTTCCAGTTGCAGAGGGAGGTGTTTAGTCCCAGGGTCCTTAGCTTAGTGATGAGCTTTGAGGGCACTATGGTGTTGAACGCTGAGCTGTAGTCAATTAATAGCATTCTCACATAGGTGTTCCTTTTGTCCAGGTGGGAAAGAGCAGTGTGGAGTGCAATAGAGACTGCATCGTCTGTGGATCAGTTGGGGCGGTATGCAAATTGGAGTGGGTCTAGGGTTTCTGGGATGATGGTGTTGATGTGAACCATGACCAGCCTTTCAAAGAACTTTATGACTGCAGACGTGAGTGCTACGAGTAAGTAGTCATTTATGTAGGTTACTTTAGTGTTCTTGGGCACAGGGACTATGGTGGTCTGCTTAATAGGGAGCAGTGGGGTGCTACTACTTAGGGAGCAGTCCTGACACTACCAGGTGAAATGTAAGGCGCCAAATTCAAAATCCAAAAGTTGAATTATTAAACATTCATCAATATACAACTGCTGCATAGTCATCAAAAGCTCTGATTCTTGGCAATATCACAGCGTTGTCAGATTTCAAAAAGGCTTTACGGCGAAAGCACAACATTTGATTGTTTGAGGATAGCCCCTCTCATATTTTATGCATTAGCATAAATCCATAACCAAAACAGGTCTCATAAAACGCATAAAATCGCTAATATAAAATCCCTTACCTTTCGAAGAACTTCTGCTGAGGGCTTCCCAAGTGTCCAACGAAGACATCCAATGGTTCTTTTGTTAGAAAATGTCATTTATTATATCCATAAATCTCAGTTTGGTTGGCGCGTTATGTTCATAAAATACAGCGCCCACTCGCCCATTGAACCGTGAAGAGAACACGTTCAACCTATACCTATACACTTGTCCAAGAACAATCAAACATCATTGATAATGTATCCTTTTATAACACTTTTATGTATGCCCACTGCACTGAGGATAGGAAACGCTGTCACCACCAATAAACCCACAATAAGCATTTTTCTACGGCTGGCCATGCTTTCCAACTGGCTACCCCTACCCCGGTCAACAGTCCTGCACCCCCCACAGTAACTCACCAAAGCCTCCCCATTTCTCCTTCTCCCAAATCCAGTTAGCTGATGTTCTGAAAGAGCTGCGAAATCTGGACCCCTACAAATCAGCCGGGCTAGACAATCTGGACCCTTTCTTTTTTAAATTATCTGCCGAAATTGTTGCAACCCCTATTACTAGCCTGTTCAACCTCTCTTTTGTGACGTCTGAGATTCCCAAAGTCTTTAAAGCAGCTGCGGTCATCCCCCTCTTCAAAGGGGGAGACACTCTTGACCCAAACTGCTACAGACCTTTATCTATCCTACCCTGCCTTTCTAAGGTCTTTGAAAGCCAAGTTAACAAACAAATTACCGACCATTTCGAATCCAACCGTACCTTCATAAGATGTTACTGTTTTAATATCCCGTTGGTAGTTTAATCTTCCCAATAACTCATAAATTTTATTGTCCAAAGATTGCATGCTTGCTAGCAGAATTGAGGGAAGTGACAGTATTAGATCGTGTCTGAATTCTCAGCAGGCAGCCTGCTCTCTGGCATTCCTTTCTCCGCCTCCTCTTCACGCAGATCACGGGGCTCGGGGCCTGTTCCCGAGGGAGCCGTATATCCTCCACCTCGGGCTCGTCAGAGTCGTGAAAGAAGTAAAAGAATTCTGCTAGTCCATGGTGAGTAATCGCAGTCCTGATGTCTAGAAGTTATTTTCGGTTATAAGAGATGGTAGCGGCAACATTATGTACAAAAAGAGTACAAAAATAAGTTACCAACAACGCGTATAAACAAACAAAAAAACACAATCGGTTGGGGGCACGTAAAACGTCTGCCTTCTGCTCCGGCGCCATCCACCATCACTTCAAGCTCTTGTTTGCTGAAGTTTTTATTGCGCTTTCCTTGGTTATCCATTTTTGATTTTGAAATAGCTAGTCTGATGGCTATAATGTGTGAAAAATAACAAAATAATAAAATCCTATCATCCTGCCACATAGGCTTATTTATTGGTTTCAAGCACGTCACTAATGTCATAGCCACATAGGAAGTTCTTAATTCTTAGGGCTAGGCGTCCCGCTAGCGGGACAACTTCCGGTGGCACTGGGGGGTGCACAATTCAAATAAAGAATCATAAAGATTATGGATGTTAAACATGCAGGTACATACAAGTGTCTTATATCGGTTGAAAGCTTAAATTCTTGTTAATCTAACAGCACTGTCTGATTTACATTTGCCATTACAGCGAAAGCATGTCATGCGATTGTTTGAGGATGGCACCCCACATCAAAATATTTTTCCACCAGCACAGGTTTCATAAATTCCCAAATAGCGATTAAATATTCACTTACTTTTTGAAAATCTTCCTCTGATTTGTCATCCAAAGGGTCCCAGCTATAACATGTAGCGTCATTTTGTTAGATAAAATCCTTATTTATATCCCAAGAACTCAGTTTAGTTGGTGTCATCAATTTGAGTAATCCACTCGTTCAGAAAGGAATCCAAAAATCTACCGATAAACTTTGTTTAAATAAGTCAAAATAAGTTTCTATTGACTCCTCAGATACCCTAAAATGTAATCAAACTGTAATATTTCATACGGAGAGAAGTATGTTCAATAGGAAACCGATATTAGCAGGTGCGTCTTGTCGTCTTGGCGCGCCCAAACACAAATTTCCAATAGTGTGTCCCAGTACTAAAACTCATATTTCTTACTTGTTTTGGAAGAAGCAAGCCTGAAACCTTGAACATAGAGTGCTGACACCATGTGGAAGCCATAGGAATTGCATACTGGGAGATAGATTTAATTATTTCCCTATACTTTCCATTGTAAGAGCATGGGCTCTCAAAAATAAATTCTGGTTGGTTTTCCTTTGGATTTTCTCCTACCATATCTTTTGTGTTATAGTCTCCTACATTATTTTAACATTTCTACAAACTTCAACGTGTTTTCTTTCCAATGGTACCAATTATATGCATATCCTGGTTTCAGCGCCTGAGCAACAGGCAGTTTACTTTGGGCACGTTAGTCAGGCGGAAATTGAGAAAGAAGGACCCTAGCCCTAATAAGAAAGATATTTAAGATATTTAAGATATTTCCTAAGTAAACTACAAATTCCTAAGAACATTTTGAGGAATTGCACTGATGAACTATCTTATGAACTTATTCTTTTTTTCCTTAAAAAGTAATGTTTTGTGAATCCAGCCCCTGGTCCTCCATAGATGTTTAGGAGAGGAGGCTTCGTAGATGTTTGGGAAAGGAGGCTCCATAGATGTTTAAGACAGGAGGCTCCATAGATGTTTAGGAGGAGAGGCCCCATAGAAACAAAATGGTGGCCCTTCAGTGCACTGTGATATCAGAGAGGCCTCTGAGCCTACTCCGCAGGGAACCTGATCCTCCACATAGCCCATAAGAGCCTGTATCATTACTGAGAGGGGAGATGGCGGTGGTGCATCACATTAGTAGGTAGGAGAGGGGTGTATCACCTGTCAGATGACCTCTTCACTCTCCCATTGGACAAAACTTAGCAAAACTCTTTGAAACACATTATAATAACATCATTTCAACACGCACAATTGGCCCGGCATCGTCCGGGTTTGGCCGGGGTAGGCCGTCATTGTAAATAAGAATGTGTTTGTAACTGACTTGCCTAGTTAAATAAAGGTTACACACACACACACATCACACCACACTGACCAAAAAGTTCTTTTGCTGGCATTTACGTATGTCCTTGATACCAGTAAAACATAATCAAAACCAATTTCTTTTACTTACTGTGCTGTTTCATTGTTCATTTGTTCAGTCGTTTCATTCTCAACCAGGATTTCATCATACATGTCAAGCAGTGAAGTTTTAGCTCTGTCTGTCCGTGGCCTATCTTCCTCGGTGCGCACTGTCAATGTGTCCGTTTCCATCTTGTCAAGCTATGTACGTAACATTTCACGTAAACCCTGTTTCTTGTCTGCATCGAAGTAACAGTCCTTGTACCTAGCATCGAGCATGTTGGCGACACAGTAAAGAGAGAATGCCACCGAATCGCTTGTTCACAGCCTGTGAACAGCCAGTTTTGTTCAGCGGGCATTTCAATGCCATGACAGAGGGTATCACGTCTGCTGCAGGCGCAGTTGATGAGCTTTTTTCTCAAGTCAGTTGTTCGAATGGAGCTAGATAGTGTGTTCATGTTTCAAACATGTTCTCAAATGCCATTGAAATGGCAGCAGCGGTATGGCAACCAGCACATTCATGAGCATGCAATACTACTTTGCTCAGTACAAAATCCTTGATGATCCACTGTGCTGTCATACTCAGCATGCTCATGGGTCGGATATCGCTGGTCCAAATGTCAGTCATGTAGCTAATAGCAGTGACACTATTACTGTGTAACTCCGGTAGGGCAACATCTGCAAAATAGTGCACTTGGTAGTGTGTACCGGTGCTCGACCAGTCGGCGATAGCCAACATCACCCACGACAGAGAACGATTGATTGTCAAGGGCAATGAATTCCATTATCTTGGCCTTAATGGATTTCGCCTTTTGAATTTTCTTACTCTTTCAAATGACTGCTCAACTTGTTGACTGCTCGATCCACACAGCAGACATTGTGGGCTAGGTTAGGAGTGCTGTGTTGCACGTGTAGCACTACATTTTACGTTGCGTTATTACGTCATGTACCTGCCTTATATAGGTATGCACGTCAGCTTTTGACATCGGTTTTGCACATCGCCGTTAACCCTTTCACACGTACCATCTCATAGCTGTGATCGTTCTACAGTGGTCCCTCAAGTGTACGATCTCATCCTTGTGATTAGAACGTTTGTTTAGAATGTTTATTTAAAACGCCAGTTTCGAATGACAACAATCAACGATTGAGCTGGCCACACTTTTTTTTTTTACTATTTACACAAACACAGTCCTTACAAAGTTATGTCCAGAATGTGAGCAGTTTATTTTTGGATTCAACGTTCAGACAATCACAGAAGTAGCTACAGCATAACACAATCACCCTAACCGGAAAATGTAGGCTACATTTGTCCTAGCGCTAACTGAGGAAAGATTGGCGCAACACAAGTGGTCATATTTTCTAACTCTCGGCTGACATAAACTACAATATGAATTAGTTCATAGCAATTACTGTGTATAATTAATCACATTACGGGTGAGCTCACCATTGACCAAAATAATTAGGTAAAACACTTTCTAGACGTCGAAAGTAAACGAGTTTCAGCGTGCACTTTTTCCTCACAGAAACCAAAGATAATAAGAGAAGACAAGATGACTTTGGTCTGTTTATAGTATGCACGTTGAAGGGATGTGTCGTCTACCATAGTTCACATCCCACCATTCATTTCGAAGTCCTCAAAAAATGAGTGAACCCTTACTCACCTCATTTTGCTATAACATCTTTGGTCAAACAGACGATTACGTGAAACCCAGAATGCATTGTATGTCAACAAACATGGCTACACAGCTGGAATATTTTACACACAGAATATGTGCCCATTACAATCTATGCAAGAATCGTAATGCATGATTTGTCACCTGTAATTGAAAACATGAATAAAACAGTGAATATATAAATAATTACCACACAAAACATTTTCTGATAGTGATTTATTATACAAGTGTCACGTGCCAGCAGTCAATCAACGTAACCTCTCACTCCCACTCTGAGCCATTCAGTGTTGTTGTTTATGTATGTAGCTAGTGAGCTAAGCTGTAGCATGTCTTTCAAAAGGAGACCACTCACAAATGTGGGAATTCTGGAGATTTTTTTTTTATTCTGACAATGAGTCTGAGTATGAAAGTCAGGAATCTGATTCTGACAGTGACAGTGAGGAGCTGCCCCCCAACCTTGTAGCCATTGAGAACCCTGAATCTGAGGTTCCCTTGTCCACTGACGAAGTACCAGGTCCCTTTGAAGATGCTGGTGGTGATGGAGGCAGACTAACAGTGGATGAAGTACAGGACTTCTGTGGTAGCTGGAAGGCCGACAGCCATTTTACCCCTCCTGGCCCTGCTGTTTGCTTTGATGAGTCCCAGTCTGGAGTGCAACGCCCCTTGCCATTTCCAACTGAGGCAGAGTGCTTCAAGTTGTTTCTGACAGAGGAGCTGGTGGGAAACATAGTAGAGGAGACCAATCGCTATGTCTTGGAGCTACAGGAGAAGAGAGAGCCAGGAATGAGGGGGGAACTCGCTAAATGGGTGACAACCACAATTAGTGAAATGTATACTTTCCTGGTTACAGTCCTCCTCATGGGGATAGTAAAGAAGAATTCCCTAAGAGAATACTGGAGCACAGATCCTGTTTGCAACTCCCTTCTTCGCCACCCTCTTTTCCCAAGACCGCTTCCTATTTCTGCTGCGATGCCTGCATTTTGTCAACAATGCTACTGCCATCCTAAGTGACCCGTTACACAAAATAAGAAATGTTCTTATCAGCCTGACATCAGCATTTGGTCGGGTCTTTGTGACATACAAGGACCTATGCATTGATGAGTCCCTGATGTTATGGAAAGGTAGGCTGGCGTTCCGTCAATATATTCCCTCCAAAAGGCACAGGTTTGTGGTCAAGTTCTTTGTCATGTGCGATGTGAAGATGGGATTTGTCCAGGACATTATAGTTTACACAGGGTCCACCACTGACATCAAACATAATGAGGGGCTTTGGGTGTCCGGGTCCGTGGTGATGACCATGCTGGCTCCTCATCTCAGCAAGGGACACACTTTGTATGTGGACAATTGGTACAGCAGTCCCACACTCTTCCAGCATCTGCTCTCCAACAGCACAGGGGCCTGTGGCACAGTCAGGTCGAACAGGAAGGGGATGCCGGCATTCGGATGCAGGAAGATGCAGAGAGGGGAGGTGGAGTTCAAGTTGAACGGTCAACAGCTGGCATTATAGTGGCATGACAAACGAGACGTCCATGTCCTCTCCACTGTCCATACAGCAACCGTGTCAGCCACAGGGAAGGTGGACCACCTGACGGGAGAGAGAAAGATCAAACCAGACTGTGTGCTTGACTATAACCTCAAAATGGGGGCAGTGGATAAGGCGGACATGATAAACAGCTTTGTGGAATGCGCTCGGAAAAAGTGGTTTAAGTAGATATTTTTCCATCTGATCGACACTGCTGTCCTCAACAGCAGCATAGTTCACCGCCAACTAACAGGTGAGATGATTACTGAACAAGGTATTTTTGTAATTGGATGTACAGTTCACATACAAATACATTATGCAATTATAGTGACAATATCTCACCCACCTACCCACTGCCTCATCATCCTAACTTTCCTCATCCTCCCCACTCCCTCATAAGTAAAGTAATTACCTACCAAAAGTATAGAGAGAACCTCATGAGAGAGCTGCTGGAGGAGCACCACACCCCTGGCGCCCATCCACTGGGGGTCACCCTGCTGTGGACAATCCCCTACGTCTCACTGCACGGCATTTTCCCTGCAGTCCCTCAAACTGCTGCTCAAGGTAGCCACACACTGAGGCACTGCAAAGTCTGTCTGTCTGGCACCAGGAGAAGTAAGCAGAGGAAGTTGACAAAATACATGTGTTTAGCTTGTGATACACCTCCATGTGTTTCACCATGCTTTGAGGAGTATCATATGCTCAAGCACTATTGAGCACATCTGCAGCAATAAGTGACTGACTGACCTGACAGGTGGCTTGACAGGTGACCTGCCATGATACTATGCCTTCAGAGGTGCAGTTGTTGTTCAGTCACTGCATGAATATTAAATATTGGGTTATGCATATTCTGTTTTCTTTCCTTTAGTAAAACAAGTTGTTGTTGAACCAACCACCACCAATACTGCAACAAGTTTTCATCCAGTAAAGCTGTTAAGGAGTGTAAAGTACAGAAGTACAGAACAAAGAGGACTTATTCATTAGAATACAATATCAGGATATAGAAATAAAACAATATTACAAATAAGTGACATAATAAAACACTGCTATAAAAATAGAATACTGCATTGACAAAATTGGGCCAATTGTGTGTCGCCCTATGGGACTCCCAATCACAGCCGGTTGTGATACAACCTGGATTTGAACCAGGGTGTCTGTAGTGATGCCTCTAGCACTGAGATGCAGTGCCATAGACCGCTGCGCCACTTGGGAGGCATAAGGCCAGGGTAGCTTCAAAATACAACATAAGCTAATACTTCTCTGACGCAACTAGCATTGTTTTACAGAGCTGATAGAAGAATGTAGCTAGCTACCTAAGCAAGATTGAATATAACACCATAAAGGTTATGAAATGAGTAACGTTACCTCACGTGTCCTCGGTTATAAGGAATATACACAAATATATTATGCTCCATAAATACAGTGAGCTACAATAGAAACAACATAACACGACATACTGAAACTATTATAACGTAATAAGGCACTTACTTTGATAGAAACGCACACATTTCCAAAGTTATCATTAGTAATGAAAACAACGACTGCGATGCTGGCAAAAGAAGGAAAATGTGAACACGTGTGCAGATTGTTCCGACGAGAGATGAGAAAATGTCTGCAGACTTGAACTGCACAAACAATTAGGAAGTGCTTGGGGAATTTTGTCCGGGTCAGAAATGTCCCAAAAATGTAATTGTCCGCAAAAGTAAAAATGACTATTTTTATGTGAATGAACGAGGAGGCGGAACACAGCTCAATTCAAACTGCTCTTAGAAAATAAAAACTTTTTAGAAAATCATTGGAAGTTGAAACAGCCTATAAATAAAAACCGGCTAAATTCCTTGTTTTGAGGGCAGCGCGGATTAATTGTATTGTTGAATAACAATCACATTCTATTATGGAGAGAACGTCATAACATCATCACGTGCATAAAATAACTCACGCTGGGGCGACCGTTAGAGATATTTGCAACTCACGCATGAAAGGGTTAAACGAGACATCGGGCCAATGCCGATGTTGCATTTTGAGCTAATATCATCCGATTCCGATATGTTCACAGATATATCGTGCATTCCTAATTTCAATCAGTTCTTACAGCTGGGCTGCATGTTGGGATTTAAAAAAAAGGTATTATGGAGGAAACATGGATGGATGAAGCACAAAAACGAATTTCCTGCCTCAGTGTTTTTGTTTGATCGGTTTCAGCTCAGTGGCAGTGTACTTTTTTCAGATAGAAATTACAAAAAGTAATCATTGTGGCATTTCTAGTTTTAATAGAGCTCTATTTGGTCTTAAATATTCTCCAGCATGGCTAAGCAGAGGGTGAACTGTCCTGTTTAAAACAGCCCCATAACTCCTGGAGAAAGTAGCAGTTCCTTCAAACAGAACCAGCCTTGTGTTTAGTGTTTGTCTGCAGGAGACGTGAGACGTCCACTCCTGACGTGCACTACTGCCTGCCAGTCCTGCAGTGTCTCTCTCCCTCTATGCTCCTATCCTCTCCAGATCATAGACTCCAATAACATCCCAGGCAGTTGGGGAAAACAAAGCTAACATGTGCCAACAGAAGTGTAATGTGAAGAGAGGAGACACTCCTTTTAAATGACGACCACATTTCATTGGGGGGTACAAAACCTGAGACAGACAGTCAAAGAGGCAACTTGGTAGCTGCTGGGACATTTTCCAGCTACAAAGGTGTAACAGACTAACAAATTAAAGAATACAGGATGCCAATGTGACTACAGATGTTTTGCCTTTAGTGTCGATCCTTGGCATAATCCCAAACTGAAGAAACCAAGGAAAATGCACTAGATGAAAGTCCAGGTTTTCCAAGAACACTAGCTGGCTTATTAAATCCACTTTGATCCTCCTGTCTTTGATATCCGTAGTCTCATAAAGAATTCACTTTCAGCGGTAAATATAGGTAGTTCAGTGAGCTGAGATGACATACACCCCTAGTTCCTTCACAGTCTGTTTATATTATCCAAAACAATCAGAGAAAATATGGGGAGAATAAAAAACACATTCAAATAGTCCTCAGTTGTGAACCCTCAGTCCTCAGTCCCTCAGTCAGGGTTTCATTTTGCGGGACCGCACTACACAGCTTCACCATTTCATTATGAAAAACTATGGCTCTTCAAATTTCTAGCTAGAGCACAATGGAAGTGTCTCTTAGTGAGTAATGTTGGCTCTTGGGATCAGAAGGGTACAGGTCTTATAGTTGAAGGAATGGAAATGTCAGGAAGTGTCACTATACAACAGTCTACTTTTTCAATATGAGGTAGCGACACAGCTACCATGTGACAGAACATTAGACAAGTGACATTAGTCACATCCATTAGATAGGAGTTGTTGGTTGTGACAGTCATGTGTGACCTGGTGTAGCTACAGGATACAACCCCTCTGTTGTAAACACAGACACATAGTTCATCTCATCTCTCCTCCTTTTACCCCTCGCCCAGTTCTCTCTGTCCTCTGGGCATGGATGAATAACCTCTCCCTTCATCCCCTCATATCTGGGTTTGTAATTGTTCTCTGTTTCTGGGGTTAAAATAATGAGCAGCATCAATCAGACTATGGAGGAGGGAGGGAGATAGGGGTTAGCGTGACCTGGCAGGGCCACCCTGAAGAGCCGGCATGCCCGAGGCCAGTGTGTGTGTGTGTGTGGTGTAGGGCGTTTGTGTGTTTGTGTGTGGTGTTGGGTGTGTGGTGTGGGGTGTGTGCCCTGTTTGTTTGGCCTGCCCGGAAGGTGACACGGTGCCTCGGTGATGGGGAGGTCACTGTCACGTCTGACCTGACCTCTTACACCGCCGCCTGCTTCATGACACAGTGTGGGGAAACATAATGGGTCACACACACACACACACACATACACACACACACACACACACACACATGCATGCTCACACACAGATGTTCTTTCTCTTCTTCTCTCTTCTATCCTCTCTTTCTCTCTATCTACCTCTCTACCTCTCTCTCTCTCTCTCTCTCTCTCTCTCTCTCTCTCTGTCTCTCTATCTACCTCTCTCTCTCTGTCTCTCTATCTACCTCTCTCTCTCTATCTATATAATTATTTCTCTCTCTCTCTCTATCTACCTCTCTCACTATCTATCTACTTATTGCTCTCTCTCTTTGTACCTCTTTCTCTCTTTACTTCTCTCGCTCTCTCTTTGTCTCTCTCTCTCTCTCTCTCTCTCTCTCTCTCTCTCTCTCTCTCTCTCTGTCTCTGTCTCTCTCTCTTTCTCTCCTTCTCTCTCTCTCTCTCGTTCTCTCATTGACACAGACACACATCCTCTACCAAAAGACTAGAGCCTTTATCTCATCTCTCAGACACTATACTAGCCTGGATATGGGAGGTAGTTTGGAGTATAACACTGTAGACACATCCTCATGTTTAGAAGAGTTTTGTCTGAGAACAACAGCAACAACAAACAGTTTCTCTCCACAGTTGAAGTGAAAGTCTCCTTAATTGGACCTATAATCTCCTTTGGTAGAGAAGCTGGGAGTTACAAATCCCTCTGTCCTCATTAAAAAGTACAACCCTACTTTTGAACACTGAGTTACAGCATTGATTAGAAAGCCTATTGCCTGGTGTGATTCCCATTTCTTTCATTGTTCTTTTCTCGGCTGAAAAAATACAGGCATTTTCACTGTGCATTTCAATTACAGCAGGGCAGATGAAGAAGGTGTGGTATTAACTACAGAAACCTTGCCAACACAAAGAGAATTCCTAACTTAACAAGATGTAATTTTTAATTGATAACTCCCCATCGCTTTTTCCTTTCTGGATAATTATGAGGACTGCATTTAAATATATATATATATATATATATATATATATATATATATATATATATATATATATATATATTCAAATGTGTATATATATATATATACATATATACAGACGTCAGGAGTAGTTGGATACAGTAGGCTTATGAAATTCTATATTTAATATTTCAGATATTTTTTCAGTTGAAGCCATACGAATCTGTGATGGGTTTTATGATAATTCTCAGTGTATTGCTGATATAAAAGTACACCAAGATTCATTCTGTGACTTACCACTACCAACATGTAACATTCTTTATGGGATAATGAGAAGCTAGTACTAGTAACCTTAGTAGCTCAGACCCACATAATTAAAGGCATTTTGATAGCATTTATAGAATAACTTAAGTATAGCTATGTACTTATATAGAATACCGTTAAGTGTGACTTGAACTAAATTGACCATCCCATCCTTTACGACCACATAATAAGTGGTGGTCTGTTGTGTCATGGTCCTTTAACTGTGGCAGTGTGGGGAATTCAAACTCCTAATAAGCAACAAGGGACCATCGAGGCAGAGATCCAGATTAATAGTATCGAGGTTGTTAGCATAGTTAGCTTTTTTGGACACTTCTATACAGTAGATTTGAGGCTCATGGAGCTCCACTAGTGTCCATTTGCTCTGTGTGTCTCATCCCCGACCGGCTCAGTGAGAGCATTTAAGCATAAGTGGCCCCAATGAAGCTACCTAAAAGGTCTTGCATCATAATTACCATTACCCTTGCCTGTACGCTAATTGACATCAGGTATTTTTCTCCTCAAATTAGTTTCCCAAGTAATGTCTTCTAGGAATGGAGACTCCACAGTAGAAGTAAGGGGAAGCACGGAGAAAACACAGACACCACGCTATTATCACACTCCAGGCCAAGGAAAGTCTTGTTAATAATCATCGCTGTTTTTTCATCTCTCTTTTCTTCTTCTTCTTCTTCTTCTTCTTCTTCTTCTTCTTCTTCTTCTTCTTCTTCTTCTTCTTCTTCTTCTTCTTCTTCTTCTTCTTCTTCTTCTTCTTCTTCTTCTTCTTCTTCTTCTTCTTTCATTCCAAGGGAGAGTAGCTGGTGAACAATTCAGCCATGCCTTCCTGATGGTGTTTCACATGGCTCTGTGGGATATCTTTTATACATCAATGAGGCCAATTGACTGTTTAAGTGTGAAAGCACTGAGTGTCGCCAGCTCTGCTCAGCCCTGCTGCTCTGTTCAGTACAGATCTATCTCTCTGCTGTACTGTACTACTGCCCTGCTCTGTTCACTACAGATCTATCTCTCTGCTGTACTGTACTACTGCCCTGCTCTGTTCAGTATAGATCTATCTCTCTGCTGTACAGTACTACTTCCCTGCTCTGTTCAATATAGATCTATCTCTCTGCTGTACTGTACTGCTGCCCTGCTCTGTTCAGTATAGATCTATCTCTCTGTTGTACTGCACTACTGCCCTGCTCTGTTCAGTATAGATCTATCTCTCTGCTGTACTGTACTACTGCCCTGCTCTGTTCAATATAGATCTATCTCTCTGCTGTACTGCACTACTGCCCTGCTCTGTTCAGTATAGATCTATCTCTCTGCTGTACTGCACTACTGCCCTGCTCTGTTCAGTATAGATCTATCTCTCTGCTGTACCATACTGCTGCCCTGCTCTGTTCAGTATAGATCTATCTCTCTGCTGTACTGCACTACTGCCCTGCTCTGTTCAGTATAGATCTATCTCTCTGCTGTACCGTACTGCTGCCCTGCTCTGTTCAGTATAGATCTATCTCTCTGCTGTACTGCACTACTGCCCTGCTCTGTTCAGTATAGATATATCTCTCTGCTGTACTGTACTGCTGCCCTGCTCTGTTCAGTATAGATCTATCTCTCTGCTGTACTGTACTACTGCCCTGCTCTGTTCAGTATAGCTCTATCTCTCTGGTGTACTGTACTGCTGCCCTGCTCTGTTCAGTACAGATCTATCTCTCTGCTGTACTGTACTACTGCCCTGCTCTGTTCACTACAGATCTATCTCTCTGCTGTACTGTACTACTGCCCTGCTCTGTTCAGTATAGATCTATCTCTCTGCTGTACAGTACTACTTCCCTGCTCTGTTCAATATAGATCTATCTCTCTGCTGTACTGTACTGCTGCCCTGCTCTGTTCAGTATAGATCTATCTCTCTGTTGTACTGCACTACTGCCCTGCTCTGTTCAGTATAGATCTATCTCTCTGCTGTACTGTACTACTGCCCTGCTCTGTTCAGTGTCTATACGGCCTGCTGAATTACTCTGTTTACAGTAGCTCTATGTCTGTCTCTATCTGTACTGTACTGCAGGACAGATGAAAGATGTACACCCCTCGACACAAGAGGGCACTCCTGCCTCGCTGACCTCCTGGGGATAACGCCCCCCACCTCCCCCACTCCTCCCTCCCTTGCCCGGCCGGGACTGACGTGGCTGGGTCTGGGGCAGCCGTACACAGCTGGCAGCATTAGAAGCCTAACCCCTGTTGGTATTGTGGCTCCGCGGCGCAGGGTGGGCACACTGAGCTGGATAGGCTGGACAGAAGGGGGCTTTTCCAGGGTAGGATTAGTGGACAGCCTGGCCAGGGCAGACCACTGGAGGATCCCATTGTTCCAAGCATGGGCTGGCCAACCATGTACTCCCTCACATATGCCAATCACTGCCATGCTTGTTTTTCACAAGCCCATACATAGCCGTGTTGTCTGAATGTGGCACAACCTAATAGAGACTTTTGATCTGGTGGATAATAGCACCATTAACGTGACTGTGTGGTTGGGCAGTACTGCTATGGACAATATTTGTAATAATTCTTGATGATGATCCTTTGTCACTACATTCTCTTCGGGAAAAAACATACTGCTAGCTGACATCCTTCCCTCCTGTAATATTTCTTCAGTCTGGGGTTGTCATGGAGAAGCCTTGGCCTCTACCAGCGCACCACAATTTCCCAGTCCAAGTGAACCAGTGCCCTTTGGCCCAGTACTACAGTATCCAGCCTCTATCACCATCTCCTCCATTTCTCTCTCTGCCAGCCATCCCTCTTTATTCCTCTCCTCCTCTCTTTTGGTTTTCTGCCCAGTATTCCTCCTCCAGAGGGACGTCACCAGCTGCTGAAGCAACATGGCCGACGCTGAGAGGCCAGCAGCCTTTCTGCCTGCCGGTCGGGTTCCCACACTACCTCCAAACCTCTGTTTATGAAGACGAACGATCAGGGGCTTATATTTATAACCACACCACCATGACCACTGTTCAGTCCTGCAGCATCGGGGTAATCACCACTGTTGCTTTGAGGCTGAGTGGAGTGGAGCAGACCTGATCCAGATGGACCTCAGCCAACTTGGCCCCTCAGAGCTGCTGGGCTGAAATCATAGATGAGGCTGCCACAGAGTGCCAATGCTCGGCTCGTTGGACGGACTGACTGGCAAACCAGTTATTCTGACAGGGGAGAGAGAGAAAAGGGAGAGAGAGAAAGTGATGTTAATGTTTCAGCTTAATTATATAAAAGGTCAGATTGCTTTGTTCAATCATTTCTTGAGTACAGTGATTTGTTACTACTGGGCTTTCCATTTCAGGACAAATACTGGGGTTGTGTAGAGCTAGATATCGGGACAGGGTTATATACAGGGGGTACCGGTACAGAGTCAATGTGTCAATGTGCGGGGGGCACCGGTGTCGAGGTAACTGAAGTAATTATGTACATGTAGGTAGAGTTATTAAAGTGAATATGCATAGATAATAACAGAGAGTAGCAGAAGTGTGTGTGGGGGGGGGGCAATGCAAATAGTCTGGACAGCCATTTGATTAGCTGTTCAGGAGTCTTATGGCTTGGGGGTAGAAGCTGTTTAGAAGCCATACCAGGCAGTGAGGGGCCCCCGTGTTGAGGATCAGCGTGGCGGATGTGTTGTTACCTACTCTTACCACCTGGGCACGGCCCGTCAGGAAGTCCAGGATCCAGTTGCAGAGGGATGTGTTTAGTCCCAGAGCTTTGAGGGCACTATGGTGTTAAATGCTGAGCTGTAGTCATTGAATAGCATTATCACATAGGTGTTCCTTTTGTCCAGGTGGGAAAGGGCAGTGTGGAGTGCAATCGAGTTTGCATCTTCTGTAGATCTAATGGTGCGGTATGCAAATTGGAGTGGGTCTAGGGTTTCTTGGATGATGGTGTTGATGTGAGCCATGACAAGCCTTTCAAAGCATTTCATATCTACAGACATGAGTGCTACAAGTCGGTAGTCATTTAGGCAGGTTACCTTAGTGTTCTTGGGCACAGGCACTATGGTGGTCTGCTTGAAACATGTTGGTATTATAGACTCAGACAGGGAGAGGTTGAAAATGTCAGTGAAGACACTTGACAGTTGGTCAATGCATGCTCGGAATACACGTCCTGGTAATCCGTCTGGCCCCGCGGCCTTATGAATGTTGACCTGTTTACAGGTCTTACTCACATCGGCTGCGAAGAGCGTGATCACACAGTCGTCCAGAACAGCTGATGCTCTCATGCATGTTTCAGTGTTAATTGCCTCGAAGCGAGCATAGAATTGATTTAGCTCGTCTGGAAGGCTCATGTCACTGGGCAGCTCTCGGCTGTGCTTCCCTTTGTAGTCTGTAAAAAGTTTGCAAGCCCTGCCACATCCGACGAGCGTCGGAGCCGGTGTAGTACGATTCGATCTTAATCCTGTATTGACACTTTGCCTGTCTGATGGATTGTTGGAGGGCATAGCGGGATTTCTTGTAAGCTTCCGGGTTAGAGTCCCGCTCCTTGAAAGCGGAAGCTTTACCTCAATGCGAATGTTGTCTGTAATCCATGGCTTCTGGTTGGGGTATGTACGTACAGTCACTGTGGGGACGACGTACTCAATGCACTTATTGATAAAGCCAGTAACTGATGTGGTGTACTCCTCAATGCCATCGGAAGAATCCCGGGACATAGTCCAGTCTGTGATAGCAAAACAGTCCTGTAGTTTAGCATCTGCTTCATCTGACAACTTTTTTTATAGACCGAGTCACTGGTTCTTCCTGCTCTTATATCAGTCAAGCACTGTTCTCAAGCTCTTATCATGTATTTTTCTGATGTTTTCTCTTTCTACCCCATCTTTCTTGCTCTTTCTTTTCTTTTCCCATCCTGACCCCCTAAAACATGTGTCATTGTGGTGGTGGTGGTAGTGGCTCGGGGGAGATGCGTGGACTGTGGACTATTCCCACCACGCCACGACAACCTGACAACGCTGTTCTCCACAATCCCACTGGTGTTCCAGACACGTTAGATGTAGCAGAAGATCAGCAACACCTCCCTAAAACCCTGTCTATTTTTTGTGGATGTTGGAATCAACCAAACAGTGCAGGCTACAGCAAAGTACACTTCACGGTGCCAGTTTAACTTCTTAGGGAGTGGTGGGGCACTCCCGACACTACCAGGTGAAATGCAAGGCGCCAAATTCAAAATCCAAAAGTTGAATTATTAAACATGCACCAATATACAAGTGTTTCATACTCATCAAAAGCTCTGTTTCTTGGCAATATCACAGCGTTGTCAGATTTCAAAAAGGCTTTACGGCGAAAGCACCACATTTGATTGTTTGAGGGTAGCACCTTCACTATTTTTCCCATTACCATGAATTCATTAGCCTTCACGGTTCACACAAAACACATTTCACAGCGAAAACAAATCAATTACCTGTTGAAGAACTTCTGCTGAGGTCTTCCTAAGTGTCCAACAAAGACAATCCATGGTTCTTTTGTTAGAAAAAGTAATGTATTATATCCATAAATCTCCGTTTGGTTCGCACGTTATAATCATAAACTACAGCATCCACTTCTCCATTGAAACATGAAGAGAACTTGTTCAACTTATACCTATAAACTTGTCCAAGAACAATCAAACATCCTTTTTAATGTATCCTTAGGAACAGTTTTATGTATATTTACTATAATAATTCAACCAGAATATAAACTGGGCTATAAGAACGGAAAAAAACACAGAGCACGCCTTGGCGAGAGCGCGCGTCCTCTTCTATTGACATCTGAGGGGACACTTCCTGATTCCTCTTCTTCTCTGCTCTAATAGCACCTAAAGAAAATCTGAACACTGTCTCGAGACTGTTGACATCCAGAGGAAGCGATCGGTACTGCATTCATATGCCCTTATATGGGCATTTTCATAAGGGAGGGGTTCCAAATGAGCAATGTGTCAAAACCACTTTTTCCAGGACAGAAATTCATCTGGGTTTCACCTGCCATATCCGTTCTGTTTTACTCACAGACAAATGGTTAACACCTTTAGAAAATTCAGAGTGTTTCCTATCCAATGGTACTAAATATGTGCATATCCTATTTTCTGGGCCTGAATGGGAGGCATTTTACTTTGGGAATGCCAGGGTCTCCAAAACGGTCACCTCATGCGCTGCTCCCTAAGAAGTTAAACTTAGCCCACACTGACATGTCAATTTGTTTTTTTTCGGAGGTGTTTTCCTTGAAAATATGCATGGGGTAGAATTAATGTGGGCTTAGCTGATACTACAGGCTTAGCTTGTACTACAGGCTTAGCTGATACTACAGGCTTAGCTTGTACTACAGGCTTAGCTTGTACTACAGGCTTAGCTGATACTACAGGCTTAGCTGGTACTACAGGCTTAGCTGGTACTACAGGCTTAGCTTGTACTACAGGCTTAGCTGGTACTACAGGCTTAGCTGGTATTACAGGCTTAGCTGGTACTACAGAGCCACAATTAGGTGAAAGGCAAAGGGAGCATCCAGACTGGGCATGTCACTCAAGCAGCTGTGGATGGCTAGCGCTAGCTTCTAGCTAGTTAGCAGGCTCGGAGTTGGAGCCCTGGCCGGTACATGCTGGTGTTGGCTGGCCGTGTTGAACTCCATGGCCATTGGGAACGAGGGTGAGACTGGCAGAAAGAGAGAGAGAGAGAGAGAGAGAGAGAGAGAGAGAGAGAGAGAGAGAGAGAGAGAGAGAGAGAGAGTGGGAGCGAAAGAGAGCAGGAGATAGCAGAGAGAGAGTGGGAGAGAGAGAGGGGTGTGATTATAAAGTCACCAGTGATCTCACCAGTATTATCAATACTTAACCTTCCAGTCATTCAGAATGGGATGTTGGCTCTATTGCTGGACTGGAGCGTTAAAGAGTTCCTGTTTGAAGACTCTACCGTGGAGGATTAGTTTGATGGGCTGAAACAGAGTTAAACCAACAGGCCTCAGTATAAAAAGCCAGACCATATTTCTAACTTTCTGGATGTTGTCTGAAAGACAAATAGATGTTTGACATGTGTTCATCTGACAGGTGGCACCTCGAAGGTCTGGTCTGGATGGCTAACCCTGGGTACTGTGTGTGAGTGTGTGAGTGTGTGTGTGTGTGTGTGTGTGTGTGTGTGTGTGTGTGTGTGTGTGTGTGTGTGTGTGTGTGTGAGAAGAAAAGCCATGAGAAGAAAAGCACTTGAGTTCAGTATTCAGGGAATACTATGGGATTTCTGAGAGGCTTTGGCAGGTCATTGGCAAGGCCTACAGGTATAAGTGGTAGTGATGCTGATGGAATGCCTGTCTGCAAGATTCTCTCTCTCTCTCTCTCTCTGTGTGTGTGTGTGTGTGTGTGTGTGTGTGTGTGTGTGTGTGTGTGTGTGTGTGTGTGTGTGTGTGTGTGTGTGTGTGTGTGTGTGTGTGTGTGTGTGTGTGTGTGTGTGTGTGTGTGTGTGTGGGTGGTTTTCAATGGGCTTCTCTGTCTTATCTACGTCTGTCTGGGTCAGTTTTTTTGTATGCCATGTATCCTGTAGCCCTGTACTCATTAACCCTGTCTGTGGAGCCAGCCTGCAGTTCATACAGGGCCTCTAAAGCAGCCTCTCCAGCCTGCAGCCGCTGCTCTGGGATCAGTGTGTTGGAGAGAGAATGAGATCAGGTTACGCCAGGGATAATCCCCCTAAAGCCCTTTTGTTCTGGCCTAAAGCACTGGATATTACCCTATCCATAAGTGATTTTAATTGGTTGTCTCATATGACACACGCGCTCGCCCACTGTTAATTCCGCCCTGTAATTGGCTGAGAGCCTTCCGTGTCTGAGAGCGGTGTATTAAGTTCAGATTACAATAATGGTTTAGGTGGCGTAGTGGTCAGCGGTTGGATGGTCAGTGTGTGGAGGATGGTCAGTACCCTGACTCACTAAACTGTCTCTGTCTGTCTGTCTGGCTTTGGGGTGTGTTTTGGTCACTGGGGAGGACGGGAGGGAGGTTGTTAAATTGTCTCAGACACGGGTTGTCTGTCTGTCTGTCCAGCTCCCTTATTGAAGGCTTGCCTCCCTGTAGATCCCTGGGTTACCATTGTAATCATGGGGTCTTTGATTACCACGGATGGCTGTAATGCTATCTCCTGCTAGCTCCATTCACCAGGCCTGGCCAGCACCTGGGACCCTGCCTGCCTCCCTGCCTGCCTGGTGGGCTTGTTGGCTGGCCTCACTAATTCTTCTGTCTGGCTGCCTGGCTGCCTGGCACCTTCAACACTCACAGAGCTTAACCATGGTTGATTCAGTGTCTTTCTGTAGATGGCACATTCAAATGTTGGTAGTCTAAGATATCCCAGTCCACTGGCTGGACCAGTGGCACTTTTCTTTTCCAAAGGCCTCAGGGATGTTACAATATAGTATAGAGCACTTCAGACAGTATGTCTGCGCTCCATGGCTGCATAGCATACAGAAAACAACACAATGCTGTAACCAGTCAATCATCTGATACCTCCCCTCTCATTTCATAGCAGTTCTAAGTTCTCTCTAACATTGACACCTGACCAGACAGCCGGTGGCTCACCCCAGGCTCATCCTCCCAGCCACTCTCAACCCCATCGCAGGCATCTGGTTCAGGGTGTGTGTGTGGGGTATGAGCATCAGTTTCTCCTCTTATCCCCTTTAGGTAGATGGATGATTTATTTGGGCGAGGCCCAGGCTGTGCCTCAGACAGTGTTTCATTGGGAGCAGTGCATGAGGTGACCGTTTTGGAGAGCCTGGCGTGCCCAAAGTAAAATGCCTCCCATTTAGGCCCAGAAAATAGGATATGCATATATTTAGTACCATTGGATAGGAAACACTCTGAATTTTCCAAAACTGTTAACCATTTGTCTGTGAATAAAACAGAACGCATATGGCAGGCAAAACCCTGAGGAATTTCTGTCCTGGAAAAAGTGATTTTGACATTTGGGAACCCCTCCCTATTAAAAATGACCATATAAAGGCATATGAATGCAGTACACGTCGCTTCCTTATGATGTCAACAGCCTCGAGATGGTGTTTTCCTCCATTTTGGATGAATTTAGACCAGAGAAAATGACCAAACAATGAAGACCCCTCTTTATGAGAATAGTACCGGCGCGCGCGCACGAGAAGTCACGGAGTGTCTTTTTTATCGTCGTTATCGATCAGTTTATATTCCGTCTTATTTATAATAGTAAATATACGTAAAAGTGTTCCTAAGGATACATTTAAAACTATGTTTGATTGTTCTTGGACAAGTTTATAGGTATAAGATGAACGAGTTCGCGCCGCGTTTCAATGGACTAGTGGAGGCTGTCGTTTCTGATTATAACGTGCGAACCAAATGGAGGATTTATGGATAAAATACATTACTTTTTCTAACAAAAGAACCATGGATTGTCTTCGTTGGACACTTAGGATGACCTCAGCAGAAGTTCTTCAACAGGTAATTGATTTGTTTTCGCTGTGAAATGTGTTATGTGTGTGCCGTGATGGCTAATCGATACATGGCTATTGGAAAAATATGTGAGGTGCTAGCCTCAAACAATGAAATGTGCTGCTTTCGCCGTAAAGCCTTTTTGAAATCTGACAACGCTGTGATATTGCCAAGAAACAGAGCTTTTGATGAGTATGGAACACTTGTATATTGGTGGATGTTTAATAATTCAACTTTGGGATTTTGAATTTGGCGCTTTAGATTTTCCCTGGTAGTGTCGGGACGAGCCCGCTAGCGACCCACTGGGCCCCAATTAACAGGCTGGATTGTGTTGAAGCTCTAACACGCGCCATGTGGCCCCTCCTGACCCTGGCTCACAGGTGCTTCTGTAGGGAACTTGACCTTGGGATCAGCACAATGCTTGTCGTTATGAGGTCCTGAGCCATGGCATGTCTGGCATTTAACCCACTCATCTCCCTGCCCCCCTGTCCCTTTCTTTCTTTCTTTCTTTCTTTCTTTCTTTCTCTCTCTCTCTCTCTCTCTCTCTCTCTCTCTCTCTCTCTCTCTCTCTCTCTCTCTCTCTCTCTCTCTCTCTCTCTCTCTCTCTCTCTCTCTCTCTCTCTCTCTGTCTCTCTTACTCTCTGTCTCTATCTCATTTCCCTCCCTCATGCTGGGCCTGGCTTTGTCACAGAGTGGGGATTTTTCAAGGTCACTGGGCTTTGTAGCTCATAACGGCCCAGTCTGGGTCTGGGCCTGCTACAGAAGATAGCTACATATATATAAGTCAGGACCCCATATGTGAGTCATTATACTGTAGAGTGCAATAACAGTGTTGGGTTTATTAGAGGTACATTTACTTTGATGTCGTATCTGTGAAGTAAAGTATCTGTCTAAATGTGTTTTTCTTTTTGATGAACGTTGTGCTTGTGAATGTGTTGATTTGGTGTTGCAGGTGTTGCTTAGAAAGAAAGGCATCCGGTACAAAGGGGGGAGAAGATGAGGAAGTAGGACAATTGTCAGTTTGGTGAAGGAAGGATCAGATCAGATCTCACCATGGTGTTAGAGGGAGGGCTGGCACCACAGGAACCATAGACATTATGCACAATGTCTTGTTGTAGCTCATTCATTCCTCATGGTTCCTCATGGTTGGTATCCCTGTGGACTATAACACAAACTGAATTTCAGATTGTGTTATAACACAAACTGAACTCAGTTTTTCACAATTCCTGACATTTAATCCTAGTAAAAATCCCCTTTATTAGGTCAGTTAGGATCACCACTTTATTTTAAGAATACGAAATGTCAGAATAATAGTAGAGAGAATTATTTGTTTCAGATTGTATATCTTTCATCACATTCCCAGTGGGTCAGAAGTTTACATACACTCAATTAGTATTTGGTAGCATTGCCTTTAAATTGTTTAACTTGGGTCAAACTTTTCGGGTAGCCTTCCACAAGCTTCCCCCAATAAATTGGGTGAATTTTGGCCCATTCCTCCTGACAGAGCTGGTGTAACTGAATCAGGTTTGTCAGTTCTGCCCAGACATTTTCTATAGGATTGAGGTCAGGGCTTTGTGATGGCCACTCCAATACCTTGACTTTGTTGTCCTTAAGCCATTTTGCCACAACTTTGGAAGTGTGCTTGGGGTCATTGTCCATTTGGAAGACTCATTTGCGACCAAGCTTTAACTTCCAAGCTTTGACTGATGTCTTGAGATGTTGCTTCAATTTATCCACATAATTTTCCTCCCTCATGATGATCTATTTTGTGAAGTGCACCAGTCCCTCCTGCAGTAAAGCACCCCCACAACATGATCCTGCCACCCCTGTGCTTCACGGTTGGGATGGTGTTCTTCGGCTTGCAAGCCTCCCCCTTTTTCCTCCAAACATAACGATGGTCATTATGGCCAAACAGTTCTATTTTTGTTTCATAACTTCTTCTGAGGTCTTCCCAAGTGTCCAAACAAGAGAATCCATGGTTCTTTTGTTAGAAAAAGTAATTCAGTATATCCATAAATATCCGTTTTGTTGGCACGTTATGTTCAGCTACTCCACCAAGCATTGTCACTCTACTCGCCCGTTTTACAGTGAAGGGATCGCGTTCAAGTTATACCTCTCATCTTTTCACAAACAAATCAAATATCATTAATAATGCATCCTTATGTATTATTTTATGAATAATAGCGATCATATTTTACGCGAACGGTAACTGAAACGTTAGAAGACGAAAAGAAAGCTGGGCGCGCTCACGTTCTCGTGAACGTGGACGTTTGTTTACATTTTTCACTTCCTGTAGTAATTCTTCTTCTATAAGGATCTGCTCAGTGCTTTTTCCTCCAGACACTTTCCAGAGACTGTTGACATCCAGTGGAAGCCATAGGTACTGCAACCTGTGTCCTATTCCCCATAGATTTATATTACATGGGCTTCAAAGTGAGAGGAAGAAAAAGAAATTCCGGACAGAAATTTCTCTGGTTTTTGCCTGCTATATCTGTTCTGGTATACCCACAGACTATATCTTAATGGTTTTAGGGTTAGGGTTAGAGTGTTTCCTATCCAATAGTACTAATTATGTGAATATCCTAGTTTCTGGCCATGAGTGGCAGGCATTTAACTTTGGGCACGTCAGACAGGCGAAAATTCGGAAAATGGGACCCTAGCTGGAAGAGGTTAAGCAATGGCTTTCTTCTGGCCACTTTTCCGTAAAGCCCAGCTCTGTGGAGTGTACAGCTTAAAGTGGTCCTATGGACAGGTACTCCAATCTCCGCTATGGAACTGTGCAGCTCCTTCAAGGTTATCTTTGGTCTCTTTGTTACATCTCTCTTACCTTACCTCCTTGCTTGGACCGTGAGTTTTGGTGGGTGGCCCTCTCTTGACAGGTTTGTTGTGGTGCCATATTCTTTACATTTTGTAATAATGTATTTAATGGTGCTCCGTGGGATGTTAAAAGTTTTTGATCTTTTTTTATAATCCAACCCTGATTGGTATTTCTCCACAACTTTGTCCCTGACCTGTTTGGAGAGCTCCTTGGTCTTCATGGTGCCGCTTGCTTGGTGGTGCACCTTGCTTAGTAATGTTGCAGACTCTGGGGCCTTTCAGAACAGGTGTATGTATACTGAGATCATGTGACAGATCATGTAACACAGCTTGCACACAGATGGACTTCTGAAGGTAATTGGTTGCTTCCAGATCCTATTTAGGGGCTTCTTAGCAAAGGGGGTGAATACATATGCATGCACCACTTTTCCGATTTTTGGACTAATTTGGACTATTTTGTGTATGTCCATTACATGAAATACAAATAAAAATCTATTTAATTTACAGGTTGTAATGCAACAAAATAGGAAAAAAGCCAAGGGGGATGAATACTTTTGCAAGGCACTGTAGAGAGAGAGAGACAGAGATAGCCAAACAATCCTCCTCTCACAAATAGCTACTCAGAGCTAATCAGATACACTTTGAATCAGGACCAAAGAAATGTACTTTAATAGTTTACAAGATGTTCCACTGCTTATTCTTTCACTTTTATATCAACTATGTCAACCACCAAAAACAGTTATTTTTCAATTCATCAACACCAACAGTTACCAGACCATATTTTTGTGGTTGCAGAAACATTAAAAAAAATACATTCCTTTTTCTGTTTTTCTCCATATATCTTTGCAGATGCCTGATTGTCTGTCATTGCCACACACAAAACACTTACAAATGGGAACAATGGATGTGGTGGAGATAAGACTGTGTCTCAGAACAGAACAGCCGTGTAAAACAATGGGTCTGTAACAGTAACAGCATGTGATATATAGTCTCCTGACTTCGCCTGTGATTTCACAAGATGCCAGTTCTCTACTTTCAAAAGGAAAACTCAAATGGTAATATCAAGATAAATCAAGACAAAGCTGCAACATGACTTTTATATCCACTGTGCCACTTTCATAGGTGCCTGTGCTATGTTGATCTCGACTTGTACTGTACTGTATCCGTACGGGCCCTGAGAAACAGGGGAATACATTTCATTTTAGTGGTGGTGAGAGGTGGGACAGACAGCTCTCTTTAGACCAATCCTTGGGGAGAAGGAGAAGAGAGGAGAGGAGAGGAGAGATGTCCAGCTTTTGTCGTCTCTCTCAGTGAAGTTCTGCTGTCTTCAATACAAGTTGTATTCTTCTAAATCACACAACCACATCGTCACACACACAGAAGTGCAGGGGGTGTACATCCCTACTCGAGCACACACACACACACTGTCATTGCTAAGCCTCTGAGAAGAGGACTCACAGGTGATGAAAGACACTTGTAGTAGTATAAGGAATTGGAGAGATATAGCAATATATGGCATACTTACCTATGTGACAGAGGCAATACCACTTCATGCAGTCCTTTGGTGGAAATTCAGCCCTGTTTGTAACACATAGTGTAATCTGATTTAACTCGTATATTGTGACCTATTATGAAAATAATAGTATAAAGAACATGGCGGTAAATGGCATCTGGGGATGCTGTCAGTCCCCGTCCTCCCAGGATGTCCACTCTCTCCCTCACACTGTCACAGACCTCTGGGGGCAGAAACCATGGGACAGGTGGGGAGGGAGTGGTGGTGACCAGGAGGACACTTGTCAGACCAGACCTGTGTTTGAATAAAATAGAGGGGTGGGGTTACAGAGAGAGACAGAGAGTGTGTGTCCAGGCCAGTGTGTGTAATTGTGCCTAAACAAGTGTGTGTGTGTGTGTGTGTGTGTGTGTGTGTGTGTGTGTGTGTGTGTGTGTGTGTGTGTGTGTGTGTGTGTGTGTGCCAGTACGCGTGTTTAGGTGTGTACACACATAAGTGTGTGTATGTATGTATGTATGTATGTATGTGTGTGTGTGTGTGTGTGTGTGTGTGTGTGTGTGTGTATAGGTGTATAGGTGTATAGGTGTAATCATGTGCATGTGTGTGTGTGTGTTAAAGAGACTGCTGCTGATGTAGATGGGATGTGACAGTTCTTCCTGGGATTCTGGGATTAATTGGGATCAGGTCAACTCTTCACTCTCTGGACAGTAATGCTATGCAGTCTCATATGGCTATTTACATAGCCAGCCTCCCTCACACACAGGCACACACGCACGCATGCACGCACACACACACACACACACACACACACACACACGCACACACACACACACACATACACGCACACACTACACAACGTACCTAGCTAGAGACGATGTGTTGTCATTATTTTTAGCCGAGCTAGCAGCCAAAGTTGTTGTACTAGCAGCAGTCGAGCTTGTTGGTTCCCATGTTATATTCAGATATACTTTTTTAGTATTCACCTTTTTTATATATCTCCTTGCTCGGGAACAAATATGTATACTTGACAAGAGCCTCCCTACTAAGAAAGTGGTTGTCGATGCTGAAGTAACTATGTTACCTTTTGCAAACTCTGTCTGAAAGCGGCAGCCCCCTTCAGAAGAGTGGATAGATGGGAGAGAGACAATGAATGTGCAGGTACTAAGAAGACACACTGTACTGAATAATTTATGTCTTCACAAAATAAAGACAGCGTCTTGAAGTCCTGAGTAAAGTAGAAGATGTAGACAGTGGTGACATATGAAGAGACAATAAAGACGGGAACAGTGGAGGGAAGGGGAGAATCTGTGAGCCTGAGTTAAGAGATTGTTTTGGTTTCACTGCCAACTGCCTTCTTTCTGAAAGTTGTATTACTTTGACTTGTTTACCACTAGGCCTCTCCCCACTCTCTGCTCCTTCACGACCGTCACACTCGGGAAACTACAGTAACCAGGTGAATCCTGGGTAGACACACTAGAGGAAGAGAAACAGCCAGTGGCCTCTTTTATTCCAGGCCTCTGGTTCTCTTAGATGAGCTATTCCCTCTATAGATACAACTACAAACCCACTGGCAGGTAGAGCAACCTGAAGAATGGAGGAAAGGATCCCGTCCCTATTCTAATTGAGGTGGAACAGCAATGGAATGGTGCTGGGTTGGTTGGTTGGTTTGATGGTTGGTTGGTGGCTTGGCTTGGATTAGGTTGGGTTGTTGGTTTGATGGTTGGTGGGGTGGTTGGTTGGCAATAAGCCTGACCCAATTTAGTCGACTGATCGATTGTTTTGTTGATAGGCTGTTGGTCGACTGAGAATTTTTTAGTTGAGCAATGGCAAATATATACACGTCTGTCTGAGTGGACTAATACATTGCGGAGGCCATGGGTATGGCACACCAGTATCACCAGTAGTATATTTACCATTCATTCCCAGCCTATCAACCAAACAATTGACCAGTTGACTAAATGGGGTCAGGCCTATTGCCAACCAACCAACCACCCCACCAACCATCAAACCAACAGACCACCCCACCAACCATCAAACCAACCAACCACCCCACCAACCATCAAACCAACCAACCACCCCACCAACCATCAAACCAACCAACCACCCCACCAACCATCAAACCAACCAACCACCCCACCAACCATCAAACCAACCAACCACCCAACGTAACCACAAGCCAAGCCACCAACCAAGCATCAAACCAATTACAATGTTTGTTACAGTAATTTCTGTGCATTTGATACATTATTATTACAGTCTTACCGTTGTCATTGTAACAGTGGACACGTTGTTTGCAGAGCGCACAACCTAGGCTACACTTGTGAGAAAAACGTTTTGGTTGCTTTCATTACATTTATGATTTGTCAATTTATTACAGTTTTTCTCAGTCGCTTTGGTGCATTTCTTAGATCAAAAGTGCAATTCTTGATACTACTTGTACAAATTCCAAATCATCTAGTCACTTGTGCACATCATTAAAGCAATTTCTTATTCCTTTGAACAAATTGCAATTGCTTTTGTACATATTGGAATTGATAATGTACAAGTGTCAGCTTTTTTCCACATTTTCAATTGCTCATGTCATGTTGATCAAAATATAGTAGATGGTTCTCTGTTGAATAGTCTTACCCCTCAAAACATCTAGGCATTAGTTCCTTGCATAAGCCATTACATGCAAAATTGTTGAACTATTTGTCATAAACTGTCAAGCATAGATTTACACATTTCTATTAGACCTTTTGTACAAAAACGTGAATTGATGAATCGTGCAGGTGAAATTGACCCTCACTCATGAAGGAATGTAAAGTGTTAGTTCAACCAACAATCAACCAGTTGTCTAAATTGCTCAAAGGTGCATCTCATGAAGAATCAATTGGCAAGCATATATAGACAGACCACAACACAGAGTTGCAATTTTCCAATAATGGATGGACCAGGAAACGAACAGGGTCAACAGCCAAGAGGAGGAAGAAGAGGAGCAAGGATGCGTGGTGGAAGGCAAAACAGAGGAAGAGGCAGAAGAGGACATAGGCGCATATCTGATGACATAAGGGCCACTATTGTAGACCATGTTGTCAATCATGGCCTTACAATGGCTGAGGCGGGTCGAAGGGTGCAGCCGAATATTGGAAGATCAACCGTGTCTTCAATAGTTCAAACGTTTCGAAGAGAGAACAGGTATGTCCACCAATGTACAGTGCACTGTTACTGTATATAAGCATTATACTGTATACTTCCTACAATGTTTCATATTACAGTAGTCCACTTGTATTTCACAGCATACAGAAATATACTCTATACAGATACATACTGCACCTTACATGCACCCACCTGTATGTTTTACAGTAAAATGTGTGTTCGCATAGTTTTTATCTATGTGAAAGTGTGCGATGCATCACTGCATTTTTTCCCACATAGGACTGCAAGATTACCTCAAACCGGTGGCAGAGGACGCCTTTTCACACCTCAACAGGAGGAGGCTATTTGCACCATGGTCCGAGCAAACAATGCCATGAGACTCAGGGAAATACAAAGGACCATTATAGAAGACAACGATGTCTTTGAAAACATCCATACGGTTAGCATCTCAACCATCGACAGAGTGCTGCATAGAAACCAGATGAGTATGAAACAGCTGTAGTGTACCATTCCAAAGGAATGAGGACAGAGTTAAGGAGCTACAGTACCAGTATGTACAGGTAAAACATATATCTATGTAACTACTTTACAGCAACATTTTATAGTGATACATAGTACAGTAAGCATAAACTGCACACATTTCCATTGCTGTGGAAGGAACATGCAATATATGTACATTTTATGTCACTCTTCCTTACCAAAACAAATTCAACTGTGTGTTCTGGGATATAGCGTATAATGGAGTTGGAATCAAGTGAACCCTCTCACAACTTTGTATACGTGAATGAGGCTGGCTTCAACCTGACCAAATGCAGAAGGCGGGCTCGGAATATCATCGGTCACAGAGCTACTGTGGATTTGCCAGGTCAACGGGGAGGAAATATCACCATGTGTGCTGCTACTTCGGAGCATGGTGTCCTAACCCATATCCCCCTTATAGGGCCATACAACACCCAGCATCTACTCAACTTTTTAGAGACTCTCTACAGGGCTCTCATCCCTGATGATGAGAGGGGTCTTTTTAGAGAGGATTTGCCAAAGTATGCTGTCATTTGGGATAATGTGAGTTTCCATCGATCAAACATCATAAGGCAATGGTTTGTGACCCACCCGAGGATGCTCATAGAATTCCTCCCACCTTATTCACCATTCCTTAACCCAATTGAGGAGTTCTTTTCAGCATGGAGGTGGAAGTTGTACGATCGTCAGCCACACACACAGATGACCCTGCTGGCTGCAATGGATGCAGCATGTGAGGACATCACAGTAGACGCCTGTTGGCAAAGTTGTGCCTTAGGGGTGGTTTCCTGTGTTTCTTTCTAATATAGTTTTTTTTCCTTTGTGCCCCTTGGGTTGTCCAGGCTCTTTCAATCAATAACCCACATACAGTAATATGTAAATAGTACTGTTGAAATTGATATATGCCATAGAAGTACAGCCTTGTGCATTTTCAATACAGTAACTGTCATCCAAACTGTAAATATTCATGCCAATGATCATGTCAGTGTCATCAGAATGATAAGTCATTGAGTCATTGTTCACGAACAAGGTCGTCAAAATGTTTAGGCATGTTCTCAATGTAACTGCCTAAGTTTACATCAGGTAATACTGTCAAAGTACACAGTTACATTGACAACATGCCTAAACATTTTGACGACCTTGTTCGTGAACATTGACTCAATGACGTATCATTCTGATGACACTGACATGATCATTGGCATGAATATTTACTTTTGAGAGATGTACTAAGGATTTTTAGTGACTGACTAGCTTTAGAAACATATCTATTGTATATTGCAGTTTGTACAAATTGTTCTGAGAAATGAACTTATTATTTTGCACATGTTAGGGATGATGTGAAAAATGCACCAAAGCGACTGAGAAACTGTAACTCACCATCACTGTGGAGTTTCTCAAAGTAATTTTTTCTTTGCCTCAAACAGCAAGTAAACAAAGTCTGTTTTTACATTAGTTGAGAATGACAGTAGTTCCTTGACGTTTCCTATTTGAAAAATCTTTCCAGCTCTCTCCCTTTCGATAACCACTTGGCATGAAAGAGGGAAAAAATATAATGTTCTGATCTGGTGGAATTGTCATAAAATAGGCTTACCTGATTACTTCTTATCAGTTGCGCAAATAGTCTGCAGTTGTGTCTGTCTGTCCAGACCTCACTGGTGCAGGAAACTCTGAGGGCCCAGAATATTTTATACAATGTTGCAAGTTTGCTAGCAAGAGCTGCTTTGGGCCAGACAAAGTTAATAGTTGATACAATGTTTCAAGTTTCTTGCAGACAGGCCATGCCTAGCCAATGTGATTTATAGGATATTTATTTTTATCCGGACATTTTCTACCTGTGGGCTGCAATGTTTTTATTTGTTGGCTTGATGTAGACTATTTTTTACATAATAGCAAAATAAGTTGCTTTTAGATTTGTATCATTTTCATTTAGATAGAATCTTGATTAACTACCTGACGGTGATTTTGAGATATGAAGACTTTATTATAAATTAAATGAAACGGTTCCACGAAAATGTGCATAGGAAAATCATAACTGGCACGCAGATCAGTAGAAATGGTATGATAACTTGGCACTCCAAATGGAAAAGGTTGCCGACCGCTGGTGTAACCTATTACCGGCAACTTCAGGAGTGTAACGGCTGTGTAGGCCGGCAGGTTTTTTTTCTTCTTCTGGTTAGGCTATATTTATCTCTGGCTCCCTCTTTAGTCATTTGTGTGTCTTCATTTTTAATCACCGTGCCTAAAGCATCCGACAAGCTCAGTATCCAACATATAGTTGATTTTATTCAAACATAGGATGTGTCTATATGGAAAAATACACGTTTAAACATTTTGACCAATCAAACCGACCAATGTTTTTTGTTGTTGTGGACAGCCCTAGTTGGTAAGCTGGTGGTTGGTTGGTAGTTAGTAGCCTTGGTGACGCTGGAGAGAAATGCTACCCCTAAGCTCCCTAATAAAGGTGTATTGGTAACTGGATTGGTTGGTGATTGGCTTCCCTCCCTAATAAAGGAGGATTGGTAGCTGGATTGGTTGGTGATTGGCTTCCCTCCCTAATAAAGGAGGATTGGTAGCTGGATTGGTTGGTGATTGGCTTCCCTCCCTAATAAAGGAGGATTGGTAACTGGATTGGTTGGTGATTGGCTTCCCTCCCTAATAAATAGAGGATTTGTAACTGGATTGGTTGGTGATTGGCAGGCCAGGTGAGTGTGCCTGCATGGTTTCTGAAGGAGGGAGGGCCACTGGTGGGTACGCAGATAGACACCCAGACGGCCAGTGGAGAGCTCCTGTCCTGCCAGTCTGCCCTCATTATACCTCCGGAGCACTGATGACACCTGACGATGGCAGCCTACTGGGGTCCTCGTCTGGAATAACGCAGCTGCCCGCACGACGCCAGTCATTTCACCGCCACTTTCATCCCTGTGCTCACTTCAAAAGTGACATCTGTCATCTCTAAGAAGCTTAGAGACGCCATGTTCCTGCCATCAGACGCTTTGATGGTGATTTGGCCCCGGGCATTTGTCATACATAACTTACCAAGAGAGAACAATGGAGGAATCAGACTTGGGTTTTAAAAGTAGTGTTGTAAAGTACAGGCAAGATGAAGTCAAATCCCCCCACTATCGCTAGAGAGATAGGGAATCAAAGTGTAGCAGTGAGCTGGTGGAAGTGTGTATCACACGTCATGTCAGCTTTCTTCTTGTTCGCCTCATGACTGCAACTGCCATGTCTGCACCACAACGGAGCAGCAACTGCTGATGACGATGGTGTCTGAATGATTGGTTTAGCCTTGTTGTGTTGTTTTGTTGCCACACACCATTTGAAAGAGCTACAAACAGTGTGTTTTGGTGTACACCCACCCAGTGTCTTGATATTGTGTAATGAAGGGAGGAGAAGAAGAAACAGCTCATCATAGTTCACAAGGCCGTCAGAGTAGTCAGACTTATCATAGGGAGTGTGTGAAGTGTGTGTGTCTGTGTATGAGAGTTCGTTGAATGTTTGTGCCAGTGTTTGTGGAATGTGTAGTGTATGTGTGTGTGCTTGTGGTGTTGTAGTGTTTGTGGCTGTTGCTGTGACTGAGTTCATGACTCGGACTAGGTTCAGGTGCTATATAACTGTCAGATGGTCATGTCTCTAACTGAGTTTGCAGGCGTCACATTTGATTGTATCTTTGGATATATATTTAGCTCTAGCTATGGCCATTTCATTTTCTGTCCATCTGTAGCAATGTTCTCTATCCTTCTGAAGCAGTCTCTCTCTCTCTCTCTCTCTCTCCCTGGGTTAACCCAGAGTTCATCCATCCCTCTTTCTCACCTCTCTGTGACTGACAAGTCTGTCTTCCAGATGGCTGCCAGATTGCCGGCTCCTTGTCACTTCATATTAAGACCCGTTTGATTAATGCATCATTTAAGGCCCCGTTAAGTTCCTCTGCACAAATATATGTGTATCCAATTAGCACTGTTAAGCTAGGTGACATCACCGCCTAACTATTTGTTTTTCCTCCCCACAGCCAGTTTTCTACTTATAGCCTGGGCTAGAGGGCTAGGCTAACCCGGGCAAGGCGCCTCTCTAACCCCGCCTCTCCCCATCCTACTCACCGGTTGTTCAAATAAACTGTTGTTCAAATAAACATTGGTGGAACAAGGCTGATTAAGCTTGTTTACCACTGATGCTGGGTTTTGGATACACACACTCACACATGTACACAAACACACAAATGCGCACACACACGTTTGTGTTCTCGGCAACTGCAGACAATCAGAACTTTAAGATGGGGTAGGACCGCAAGCCGGAGGCAATTGTAGGATGTGTTTTATTTGCGTCGCCAAATGATCCTGTTTGTTTAATTCCAACATTAACACATCTACCCCAACAACATCATCTGAGGGAGGAAGTGGCTTAAGATACTGTACTGTTCTATTCTTACCACCTAAATACAACTACTGTGTCATGTCTGAAACAAGGGGATACCAAAGTATCTAAGAGTCTAATTGGATGCCACTGGATCTCCGTTGGGTCTTCCATATTCAATCCCTTCTGATCACAGAATATTGATCATGTAGTACACACATTAGGTCCTGTATGTGCTACTGACCACAACCAAGCACATTTTGAAGCATACGTCAACAAACTCTTGCAATAAAACATAACACTCTTTGTCAGAGCACAATGTCCTCCTGGCTGCATATGTATTTTTGTACTTTAGTCAGTGTGGCTCTGTCTGTGTGTATGTCTCCCTGAGGCAGGGCTGTATTGTAGAAGTGTAGCCTCAGTGTTCTCCTAACTCACACAGGCCTTCTCTTCTATAATTCATCAGCTCCATCACTGTGTGGTGGCTCAGGGGGACTGGATGCTAGAGGTACCTGGGGTACAGGACCATCACCCCTGGTCCACACACATCCTACTGCTCTGGTGAACAACACAGACAGAAGTATGAAGCAGATTGGGCTTATGTTGCAGGAGGGAGAGGGGGACCAAAGAGATAGTAGCAGTTCATTTAGGTAGAGGAGTATGGTGAGTTACAGACGTTAGAGTTCCGGAAAGCCAAACAATACATTATGTCCTGAGGCTGATCAGACTGAGGCTTTTGGAGAGGCCAGAACAGCCCTGAGGTAAAGGCCAACACACACTGCCTCAACAACTAAACACACACTGTAAATACACACACACATTCACGTTATGAATACAAAAATCTGATTAATGCCAATTGTCAACTACCTTCGTTGTGAGGGAACACATGAGGTAATGCATCTAAAATGCTTATTTTCTCCTTATACAGAGGATACAGTAAACTAATTCAGTAGTAGTGTATAATGTACTGTACCTACTAAGTTCCATTAATATTTAGTAACATAATCATCATAAGAGAAATTACATGGATACAAAACTAATATTAAAATGAAGCCTATGTGGAAATGTATATCATCACTACTTAAAGCACCGTATGAGAATTTATACACACTCAAACTGACAGCTTTCCCATTAAATTATGCACTCAAGGCACATTGGCTAGCTGAATGTAAATGTCACTCTCCAAATAATAACTAATCAAGTTCAGTGGGAGTACACAGGAAAGCACTTCCAACCCAGCCAGCCAGCAGAGTGATGAAAGCCTCAGCCTCACCTGCACTAGCAGCTACTTTAATATGGAGGCATGAGCACCCACAGATCTATCTGTCAAAAATAACTGTAGTATCTGAGTCCAGAGAGAGAGGAAGGACAGGGAGAGGGAGAGAGAGGGGGAGAGAGGGAGATGGAGAGAGAGGAGAAGAAAGGGAGCAAGAGGAGAGGGAGAGAGAGGGTGTCACAATTGTTCTCAGTAATGGACCAAGATGCAGCGTGCATGACATTCCACATATTTATTAATTGTGAAAACAGACCAAAAAAACAACAAAGAAAGAACTGAATCGGACACTAAGCAACGCTCAACTGGCACTAACCAAAACAATATCCCACAAACACAGGTGGAAAACAGAACACACTAAGTATGATCCCCAATTAGAGGTAACGACAATCAGCTGCCTCTAATTGGGAACCATACACAAAACTAACATAGATATACAGTGGGGAAAAAAGGTATTTAGTCAGCCACCAATTGTGCAAGTTCTCTCACTTAAAAAGATGAGAGAGGCCTGTAATTTTCATCATAGGTACACTTCAACTATGACAGACAAAATGAGGAAAAAAAAATCCAGAAAATCACATTGTAGGATTTTTTATGAATTTATTTGCAAATTATGGTGGAAAATAAGTATTTGGTCAATAACAAAAGTTTATCTCAATACTTTGTTATATACCCTTTGTTGGCAATGACAGAGGTCAAACGTTTTCTGTAAGTCTTCACAAGGTTTTCACACACTGTTGCTGGTATTTTGGCCCATTCCTCCATGCAGATCTCCTCTAGAGCAGTGATGTTTTGGGGCTGTCGCTGGGCAACACGGACTTTCAAAGATTTTCTATGGGGTTGAGATCTGGAGACTGGCTAGGCCACTCCAGGACCTTGAAATGCTTCTTACGAAGCCACTCCTTCGTTGCCCGGGCGGTGTGTTTGGGATCATTGTCATGCTGAAAGACCCAGCCACGTTTCATCTTCAATGCCCTTGCTGATAGAAGGAGGTTTTCACTCAAAATCTCACGATACATGGCCCCATTCATTCTTTCCTTTACCCGGATCAGTCGTCCTGGTCCCTTTGCAGAAAAACAGCCCCAAAGCATGATGTTTCCACCCCCATGCTTCACAGTAGGTATGGTGTTCTTTGGATGCAACTCAGCATTCTTTGTCCTCCAAACACGACGAGTTGAGTTTTTACCAAAAAGTTCTATTTTGGTTTCATCTGACCATATGACATTCTCCCAATCCTCATCTGGATCATCCAAATGCTCTCTAGCAAACTTTAGACGGGCCTGAACATGTACTGGCTTAAGCAGGGGGACACGTCTGGCACTGCAGGATTTGAGTCCCTGGCGGCGTAGTGTGTTACTGATGGTAGGCTTTGTTACTTTGGTCCCAGCTCTCTGCAGGTCATTCACTAGGTCCCCGTGTGGTTCTGGGATTTTTGGTCACCGTTCTTGTGATCATTTTGACCCCACGGGGTGAGATCTTGCGTGGAGCCCCAGATCGAGGAAGATTATCAGTGGTCTTGTATGTCTTCCACTTCCTAATAATTGCTCCCACAGTTGATTTCTTCAAACCAAGCTGCTTACCTATTGCAGATTCAGTCTTCCCAACCTGGTGCAGGTCTACAATTTGGTTTCTGGTGTCCTTTGACAGCTCTTTGGTCTTGGCCATAGTGGAGTTTGGAGTGTGACTGTTTGAGGTTGTGGACAGGTGTCTTTTATACTGATAACAAGTTCAAACAGGTGCCATTAATACAGGTAATGAGTGGAGGACAGAGGAGCCTCTTAAAGAAGAAGTTACAGGTCTGTGAGAGCCAGAAATCTTGCTTGTTTGTATGTGACCAAATACTTATTTTCCACCATAATTTGCAAATAAATTCATAAAAATCCTACAATGTAATTTTCTGGATTTTTTTCCTCATTGTCTGTCATAGTTGAAGTGTACCTATGATGAAAATTACAGGCCTCTCTCATCTTTTTAAGTGAGAGAACTTGCACAATTGGTGGCTGACTAAATACTTTTTTTCCCCACTGTACAACAACTAGACATAACCCCCCCTAGTCACGTCCTGACCTAAATCACCATAGAGAACCCAGAGGGCTCTCTGAGGCCAGGACGAGAGAGAGAGAGAGAGAGAGAGAGAGAGAGAGAGAGAGAGAGAGAGAGAGAGAGAGAGGTGTGGATAAAGAGAGAAGGGGCGAGGGAAATAATCAAGAGAGAGAGATCTCCAGACTCATTTGTACATGTCCCTCAGTGTGTGTACTCTAGCTTCATTATAACACTGGTTGAGTCTCTGATCCGTCAGCGTGTCTCGACCAGCTGTCACTGAGATGGGGCTGCAGATTTCACCCAATCACAACTGTCGTCAGTTCCCTCACACACCCCTACTAATCAGCCGGGCTAGACAATCTGTACCCTTTCTTTCTAAAATTATCTGCTGAAATTGTTGCAACCCCTATTACTAGCCCGTTCAACCGCTCTTTCGTGTCGTCTGAGATTCCCAAAGACTGGAAAGCAGCTGCGGTCATCCCCCTCTTCAAAGGGGGAGACACTCTTGACCAAAACTGCTATAGACCTATATCTATCATACCCTGCCTTTCTAAGGTCTTTGAAAGCCAAGTTAACAAACAGATTACCGACCATTTCGAATCCCACCGTACCTTCTCCGCTATGTAATCTGTTTTCAGAGCTGGTCATGGGTGCACCTCAGCCACGCTCAAGGTCCTAAACGACATCATAACCGTCATCGATAAGAGACATTACAGCCGTATTCATTGATCTGGCCAAGGCTTTCGACTCTGTCAATCACCACATCCTTATCGGCAGACTCGGCAACCTTGGTTTCTCAAATGATTGCCTCGCATGGTTCACCAACTACTTCTCCGACAGAGTTCAGTGTGTCAAATCAGAGGGCCTGTTGTCCATACCTCTGGCAGTCTCTTTGGGGGTGCCACAGGGTTAAATTCTTGGGCCGACTCTCTTCTCTGTATACATCAATGATGTCGCTCTTGCTGCAGGTGAGTCTCTGATCCACCTCTACGCAGACGACACCATTCTGTATACTTCTGGCTCCTCTTTGGACACTGTGTTAACTACCCTCCAGACGAGCTTCAATGCCATACAACTCTCCTTCCGTGGCCTCTAACAGCTCTTAAACTCAAGTAAAACTAAATGCACGCTCTTCAACCGATCGCTGCCCGCACCTGTCCGCCCGTCCAGCATCACTACTCTGCACGGTTCTGTCTTAGATTATGTGGACAACTACAAATATCTAGGTGTCTGGTTAGACTGTAAACTCTCCTTCCAGACTCACATTAAGCATCTCCAATCCAAAATGAAATCTAGAATTGGCTTCCTATTTCGCAACAAAGCATCCTTCACTCATGCTGCCAAACATACCCTCGTAAAACTGACCATCCTACCGATCCTCAACTTCGGTGATGTCATTTACAAAATAGGCTCAATACTCTACTCAACAAATTGGATGCAGTCTATCACAGTGCCATCCGTTTTGTTACCAAAGCCCCATATACCACCCACCACTGCGACCTGTACGCTCTCGTTGGCTGGCCCTCGCTTTACACTTGTCGCCATACCCACTGGCTCCAGGTCATCTACAAGTCCCTGCTAGGTAAAGTCCCGACCTTATCTCAGCTCGCTGGTCACCATAGCAGCACCAACCCGTAGCACGCGCTCCAGCAGGTATATCTCACTGGTCACCCCCAAAGCCAATTCCTCCTTTGGCCGACTCTCCTTCCAGTTCTCTGCTGCCAATGACTGGAACGAACTACAAAAATCTCTGAAACTGGAGACACTTATCTCCCTCGCCAGCTTTAAGCACCAGCTGTCAGAGCAGCTCACAGACCCCTGCACCTGTATATAGCCCATCTGTAAATAGTCCAACCAACTACCTCATCCCCTACCGTATTTATTTATTTATCTTGTTCCTTTGCACCCCAGTTTTTCTACATTGCACATTCATCTACTGCACATTTACCATTCCAGTGTTAAATTGCTATATTGTAATTACTTTGCCACCATGGCCTATTTATTGCCTTACCTTCCTGCTACCTCATTTGCACTCTTCGTATATAGATTTGTTTTTTTTTCAACTGTATTATTGACTGTATGTTTGTTTTACTCCATGTGTAACTATGTGTTGCTGTATGTGTCGAACTGCTTTGCTTTAACTTGTTCTCAACTTGCCTACCTGGTTAAATAAAGGTGAAATAAAATCAAAATCAAAAAATCAAACACACACACACACACAGATGAAGAGGAGAGTGAGAGGGCTATGGCTGACTGTGTGAAATCCTAACTTCCCATACATATGATAATGTATGAAACATAGTATAATGAAGGAGAGAAGCCAGCAGACGTAGACCTAATCCTACTGTGTGTTTGATGCTGTATGGTCCCTGTATGGATAGTCCATACTCCACTTTCTACAGTACATGTAAGCCAAAGTATTGTAGGTGCATCAAGGCCCTCTTATCAGAGCCATTGCAGGCCAGAGTACGATAACAAAGCATCCATTATGATAATGTATGAAACATACTGTAATCGAAGAAAGAAACAGATGAACCCTGTGTGGATGAATAGACATGTGCCTACACCGTGGTGCATCTCGCTCCTCTTATCTTCTGACAAGTTTACACTGATTGTTTCATGTATCTGGGCCTGTACCCCTGACGCCTGCATTCCCTTTGAACCTGGCCTTTTGTGCTGTGGAGTAGCCTTTTGTTCTAGATAAAACAGACTATGTATGGTCAGACTCTGACTACATGTACTGCCAAATGTCAGCTCCTCGGAGCATGAAGAAACCCGGAAACACACACGGACTCTGGACTGCTGCTGGGCTACTGACAGGGTGTTTTCTCTGGATTTTCTACTGTTTCCTTAGCCTGTTGTATCATCCAAGTGCAACGTCAATTACGAGAGAGACAACAGAAGGAATGTTTCAAGACGGTTCTAACATGATGCCTGACCTCTATTGGAGGCAACATCTAAAGGCAGTTGTTTTCCTTTCAGAAATATCAGGTTTTTTTTGTGATGGTTGAAACTTTTGGGTGGAGTAGAAAGTGAGCTTATAGTTCTTTCACAGAACTTGTTTTGAGGTTTTTATAAGCAAGAATAGAAAGACTTAGGAATTGGTAGATATCCCATACTGTAACCATGGAGATATAGTGATTGTGGTGTAGGTAAGAGAGGAGAAGCAGAGAGGGGCTCTGTGTGGAAGCATCAGGCCCTTGGGAGGCCTTTCTTTGATGCAGAGCTACTCTACACAGCTCTACACACAGGTCTCATCTCAGCCACCTGCCTCCAACCCATCCTCCCTACCCAAACTGAACCTGGGTCTGTGCCTTGGCCTCCTCTCAGAGACAAGCTCTAGTCTCAGATCTTCATACAGAGCAGAAGTGTGATACACACACACACACGCACACGCACACCATCTCCACATCTCTGTCTCCTCTATCCTTTCTCCTAACCTTCAAAGTCAGCAGGCAGCAGGTAGCAGAGCCTCAGTGAGATAGGTACTGTAGGACGGACAGACAGACCGACAGTCAGGCAGACAGATAGATAGATAGCAGTGTCAGACAGACAGACAGACAGGCAGCAGTGTCAGAACTCTGTCAGCACACATCCTGTCTCTCATCTCTCACTGGCTCACACACAATTAAAGACATCACGTCTGCTCCCCTCTACTCCTTCTGTTGCCTTATCAAGTATACACTGGTATACCTGAAGATCAAGTCTACACTGGTATACCTGAATATCAAGTCTACACTGGTATACCTGAATATCAAGTCTACACTGGTATACCTGAAGATCAAGTCTACACTGGTATACCTGAATATCAAGTCTACACTGGTATACCTGAAGATCAAGTCTACACTGGTATACCTGAATATCAAGTCTACACTGGTATACCTGAATATCAAGTCTACACTGGTATACCTGAATATCAAGTCTACACTGGCATACCTGAATATCAAGTCTACACTGGTATACCTGAATATCAAGTCTACACTGGTATACCTGAATATCAAGTCTACACTGGTATACCTGAATATCAAGTATACACGGGTATACCTGAATATCAAGTCTACACTGGTATACCTGAATATCAAGTCTACACTGGTATACCTGAATATCAAGTCTACACTGGTATACCTCAATATCAAGTCTACACTGGCATACCTGAATATCAAGTATACACTGGTATACCTGAATATCAAGTCTACACTGGCATACCTGAATATCAAGTCTACACTGGTATACCTGAATATCAAGTCTAGACTGGTATACCTGAATATCAAGTATAGACTGGTATACCTGAATATCAAGTCTAGACTGGTATACCTGAATATCAAGTCTACACTGTTATACCTGAATATCAAGTCTAGATGGTGTATCTGAATATCAAGTCTACACTGCTAAACCTGAATATCAAGTCGGAATGGTATACCTGAATATCAAGTATACATGGTGTATCTGAATGTCAAGTCATTTCACCTGGTAGTGTCGGGATTGGGGCGCTTCCCAAACTCGCACTTTGCCAAGTTCAGGGTTAGAGAAGCAGCTGCCAAACGTTCACATACTTCCCTTAGAGTGTTAACATGATCTGACCATTCAGACAAATAAATCACTAGATCATCAAGGTAGGCACTACAATTGGGAACGTCAGCTAACACTGAGTTAACCAGGCGCTGGAAAGTGGCTGGTGCATTCCGCATCCCAAAAGCCATAACTGAGTATTGTAGAAAGTTGTCTGGGGTCACAAATGCAGAAATCTCAGAAGCACGTGAGGTTAAGGGAACCTGCCAGTAACCTTTTAAAAGATCTAACTTAGTTACATAAGTAGCAGCACCAACAGTGTCGATACAATCATCCAGTCTGGGTAACGGGAACGAATCTGGCAGTGTGACAGAATTTACCTTTCGATAATCCGTACATAACCTGGACGTACCATCAGGTTTAGGAACTAGAATACAAGGAGAACTCCAAGGGCTTGAACTTGGCGTAGCCAGGTCATTCTCCAACAAATATCTCACCTCATCCTTCATTATCTTCCTCTTAGAAGCGTTGACACGATATGGGTGTTGCTTGATAGGGGCAGCATTTCCAACATTAATGTCATGTTCCAACACGTTTGTGCGAGTAGGAACATCATTAAAGAGACATGGAAAACTGTGTAGTAGCCTCACAATATCGTCTGCCTGTCCATCCGTTAAATGAACCAGACTTGACTGGAGAGATCGTAACATTTCTGAGTTGGGCAATCTAACTCACTGCTGCTGAGTATTGCGCAACTCTAATCCATCTCCATCAACATCATTAACAGGACAGCCCACTATCATGGCAGCAGAAACAGATGAGACAGCAGTACCTGCCGCTGTTTCTGAACTATCTAACTGGGTGCTGGGTCGGGTTTGGTATGCTTTCAACATGTTAATGTGGCACACACGAGATTGGCGTTTTCTATCAGGAGTTTGAAGCACATAATCAGTTTCACTTAATTTCTTTTCAATTAAATAAGGACCAGAGAAACGAGCTGACAGTGAAGATCCTGGAACAGGCAATAACACCAGAACTTGGTCACCTGGCTGTAGTGGACGAGAAACAGCCTGTTTATCGTAGTGTATTTTCATACTCCTCTGTGAGGAAGACAGAGCTTCCTTTGCGAGAGCACATGCTGAAAGCGACTAACGTAGTCCAACACATTCTCATCTCCCGTACACAACTCTTGGGACAAAAACTGTTCTTTAAGGACTTTCATTGGTCCTCTCACTGTGTGACCAAACACTAGTTCAGCCGGGCTGAACCCTAGGGACTCCTGTACAGTTTCACGAGCAGCAAACAAAACTAGAGGAACTCCCTCATCCCAATCTTTCTCAGATTCCAAGCAATATTTACGTAGCATAGACTTCAGTGTCTGATGCCAACGTTCAAGCGCACCCTGAGACTCTGGGTGATATGCGCTTCACACACGGTGTGTAACTGACAAGGATTTTAACACCTGCTTGAAGAGCTTTGATAGGAAATTGGTACCTTGATCAGTTTGTACCACCTTAGGTAACCCGAATGTCGAGAAGAATTTAATTAAGGCTTTACTCACCACCGGAGCAGTGATCCTTCGCAGAGGAATGGCCTCGGGGTATCTTGTTGCCATACACATAACCGTTAACAGAAACTGGTTACCCGACTTTGTCTTAGGTAACGGTCCAACACAATCCACCACCACATGTTTGAATGGTTCACCTATAACAGGTATTGGACAAAGAGGAGCAGGAGGAATAACCTGATTTGGTTGGCATGTTCGACAGAACCGAGCCACATCTTGTTTTAAACCTGGCCAAAAGAAATGTCGAAGAACCCGATCATAAGTCTTGGTGATTCCTAAATGACCGGACCACTGGTGATCATGAGCAAGGGATAACACATTTTGTCGAAAGGCTGTAGGAATCAGTATTTGGTAAACAGCATTCCAATCTCCGCCCGCGTCAACATGGGATGTCCATTTACGCATGAGGAGATTACCATCAATGAAGTAAACCACGTTCTTCTTCTTTACCTCTTCCAATGAGACAACCCTAGAAATTTTTTTAGCAAGCCTGTTGTCAACCTTCTGGTTAGCAATCAGCTGCTCATGAGTGACTGGTAACTGTATTGCCTCAGCAATAAGTTCACTATCCTTCAATTCTTCCCTGGGCTGTTCGTCAGAGGGCAACAGCTTCCCAGAGGTAGCACACAACCCATCCTCTTGATCAAACTCTTTGAACAAAACAGTGTTTGACAAATCTATCACGTCACCCATTTGTCGTTCCTGAGCACGAGTGACAGCACAGGATAATTCTGTGCCAGCTCATTGGAGAGAGAGTGGTCACTTTTATCCATTACTTCCAATACGGGTACTACCTTTCCTCCGCCAATATTGTTACCCATTATAAAGGTCACACCTTTTACTGGCAACATAGGACGTACCCCCACTCTGAATAGTCCACTGATTAACTCAGAGTGTACATTCACAAAGTGCAATGGCACTGGGACGAAACCCATTTCAATACCCTGTACTAACACACTGGAACCACAGTATGTATCGTCAGATAAGGGCAACACATCAGACAATATAAACGACTGCGCCGCACCAGTATCTCTAAGGATTTTAACCGGACGCTGAGACGCTTCGTCATTCGTTAGGGACACAAACCCCTCGAAAATGAATGGTTCATAACTGCGGTCGGGGACTGGAACCGTCAAACCACATTTACCCTGAGGCACCTGTTTTGTTTCAGATCTCACAACCGTACGAATTAGCCCAACACCTGTTGGCGGCTTGGCACGAAGAGGGATCCCTTGTTTGCGTTTTAGCAGGAAGCAATCATTAATCATATGTCCCACCTTATGACAATAGAAACAGGGACGCTCATTTTTCTGGCGTAATTGATGTACTGCTTGCCAAGTAGGGCTAAAAGGAGGCAATTCAGTGGCTCTACTCTCAGTATGAGCCGTAAACACGCTCTTGTGCGTCAACACAAACTCGTCTGCCAACACAGACGCTTCTGACAAGGAGGATACTTTCTGTTCATTTAGGTAAACTACAATGCGTTCAGGTAAGCAATTTTTTAACTCTTCCAACAAGATTAACTCCCGGAGAGAGTTGAAATCAGTTACCTTGTAGCAGCATGCCATTTATCAAACAGATTTCCCTTATCTCTAGCAAATTCCACATAAGTCTTACCAGAAGACTTTCTATGAGACCTAAATCTCTGTCGGTATGCCTCAGGCACAAGCTCATAGGCTCGAAGAACAGTAGCTTTGACCACCTCATAATTCAGACTGTCTTCAAGAGGTAGCGCTGACAAAACCTCTTGGGCTTTACCAGTTAGTTTACACTGCAGTAATAGGCACCATACCTCTTCAGGCCATTTCAAAGCGACAGCTATTCGTTCAAAAACACAAAAATATGAGTCAACCTCTGACTCTCTGAACAAAGGGACTAAGGCAATCTGCCTACTTATGTCAAAAGTGCTAGAAGCCACAGCTGGTGAGGACGGCTCACTAACAGGCACAGCATGAACGGAGGCTAGCCTCGCTGTCTCTGCCTCCAGTTCCATCTGGCGCATTTTGAACTCCATCTGCCGCTGTTCTCTCTCTTTTTCTGCCTCAATTTTAAACATTTCAAACTGCCGCTGGTCTCTTTCTTTTTCTGCCTCAAGTTTACACATTTCCAACTGGAGATTTTCTTGCCTAATTTGGGCTCTCTCTTCCGCCTCCAGTTGGAGCTGTATCGAACGGACATCCCTCATGGCATCACCGTGGGGTGACAGTGGGGAGAGTGGATCAAAACGGGGCAAAGTCGCTGGAACTTTAGCCTCGCCCTTGGTCTCAGACACCGACGGGCTTAAAGGAGCAGCAACATCCCCTACAGGGGTAGTAGGCTCAGGCAGCGGTAACACAAGCACCTGCAAATGTGTTTCCCGCTTTGGGAAAGTCGGATTCCTGGTCGTAATGTTGGTATGTTGACGTTGCTCTAATATCCAATAGTTCCTCCCGGCTGTATGTAATAAAACTTAAGATTTCCTGGGGTAACAATGTAAGAAATAATACATAAAAAAACTAAATACTGCATAGTATACACTGGTATACCTGAATATCAAGTATACACTGGTATACCTGAATATCAAGTATACACTGGTATACCTGAATATCAAGTCTACACTGGTATACCTGAATATCAAGTATACATGGTGTATCTGAATATCAAGTCTACACTGCTAAACCTGAATATCAAGTCGGAATGGTATACCTGAATATCAAGTATACATGGTGTATCTGAATGTCAAGTCTACACTGGTATTTCTAAATATCAAGTATACACTAGTATACCTGAATATCAAGTATACACTGGCATACCTGAATATCAAGTATACACTGGTATACCTGATTATCAAGTACACATGGTGTATCTGAATATCAAGTCTACACTGATATACCTGAATATCAAGTCAAAACTGGTATACCTGAATATCAAGTATACACTGGCATATCTGAATACCAAGTATACACTGGTACACCTGAATATCAAGTCTACACTGGTATACCTGAATATCAAGTCTACGTGGTATACCTGAATATCAAGTCTACACTGGTATACCTGAATATCAAGTATACATGGTGTATCTGAATATCAAGTCTACACTGCTAAACCTGAATATCAAGTCGGAATGGTATACCTGAATATCAAGTATACATGGTGTATCTGAATGTCAAGTCTACACTGGTATTTCTAAATATCAAGTATACACTAGTATACCTGAATATCAAGTATACACTGGCATACCTGAATATCAAGTATACACTGGTATACCTGATTATCAAGTACACATGGTGTATCTGAATATCAAGTCTACACTGATATACCTGAATATCAAGTCAAAACTGGTATACCTGAATATCAAGTATACACTGGCATATCTGAATACCAAGTATACACTGGTACACCTGAATATCAAGTCTACACTGGTATACCTGAATATCAAGTCTACGTGGTATACCTGAATATCAAGTCTACACTGGTATACCTGAATATCAAGTATACACTGTTATACCTGAATATCAAGTATACACCGGTATACCTGCATATCAAGTCTACACTGGTATACCTGAATATCAAGTCAGCATGGTATACCTGAATATCAAGTATACACTGGTATACCTGAATATCAAGTCTACACTGATATACATGAATATCAAGTCTACACTGGTATACCTGAATATCAAGTGTACATGGTATACCTGAATATCAAGTCTACACTGGTATACCTGAATATCAAGTATACACTGTTATACCTGAATATCAAGTATACACGGGTATACCTGAATTTCAAGTCTACACTGATATACCAGAATATCAAGTCTACACTGGTATACCAGAATATAAAGTATACATGGTATATCTGAATATCAAGTAAACATGATATGCTTTCTATACTTTACATTTACACGGAGTTACACCAGGGTCTATTTTATCAGGCATTCACATTTCATATTTTATGTTTTATTTTACTGTATGATTGTTTTCTATGACCTGTTCTGGTTTGGTAGTATTTTGGTAGTATTTGGTATAATGTAATAGTACATAGAATTATATCAAAAAACATTATTGATTTTCTTATTTTTTTACTCTTTTATTAAGGAATGGGAATAGCTTTCATCCCAAATTGATGGTGTGCATAGAACAGTTACATTAGCATCCTAATATCAGACTTATGCTTCATTTTTCAGGGGTTGTGATGAAGTGAATTTTGACTGATGGTTCCTGACAGTGGCAACACGTGTCTCTCTTACCCGGCTGGTGCTCCTCACCCGCTACTCTACAGATGTGTCGCTTGATGTACCCTGTCGATCGGTGCTCCGCTGCCACTTAATAAAATATCACTCCTGCTTTGACAGCCGGCCTTAATTGAGTCCCTTGTCAGTTTTATCAAACTGTGTGTTAATAACGTCATTTGAAACTTTTTTTCTTCTCCTTCTATCTCAGTCTCTCTCCCTCGTTGTCTATAAGGAATATGTCAGCAGCCTAGCAGGCAAATCCTCTATAACTTTGTTAAGGAAAGAGAGAGAGAGAGAGAGAGAGAGAGAGAGAGAGAGAGAGAGAGAGAGAGAGAGAGAGAGAGAGAGAGAGAATAAGCCTCAAAAGCCATCTTGTCATTGGATCCATAATTCAGGCTCATGATATTAATTTCCCTCTGTTCTTTCAAAGGGATGAGAAGAGGAAGGGAAGAGGAGAGGGAAGACTGGTAGTTAGCTGGATAACTGCATTTGAGATGAGCTGAGGTGTTCTGTCATGCTGCCTGTACTACATAATAGGGATGGAAATGTGCCAGAGAAGAAAGACACATCAAAATGAAGGGAAGCCAACTTCCCTCTCTGAACTCTCAAAATCCACATCGCACGCTGTTTACAAACGGAAAAACCCCATGTTGTTTCTTCTAAGACGAACCAATCCCAGACCAGAGGGATACTGTGGCACATTCAACCATAGATTGAATGACAAACACAGACGTACACACAGGCACATATAGTACACAGACACACAAATGAATAATGAGTTATGAAACATTCCTTTTTATTTGAATAATCAGTTATGTCCTTGTATCAGAATTAACATGCCTACAGTACAGTATCCAACGTGACCTGTAGGCATGAGTTGTCAGGAATAGTTGGTCCTTCCTTCACTTTCTGTCAGTGTGTTTGGCCCGGCCTGGCCCCAGCCTGTGTGTATGTGTGTGTGTGTTTGTGTGTGTGCTTGCGCAGAGGGAACTGACGATAGTTAAGATTGCGTGTGTGTTTGTGCGTGCGTTTGTGGGTGGGTGGCTTCAGGCTGTAAGCTTCAGGCTGCTGGTCTGGGGCCCAGTGTAGTGTGTCTCTCTCTCTCTGTGTTTCATGTTTGTGTGATTTGAATTGTGATTTTGTGGATTCAAATAAAGTATTTAAAATGTGTGTGTGTTTGTCTCTCTTTCTCTTCCTCTGTGTGTTGTGGTGTTCAGAGGAGAGGGCTCTGTGGCGGCCCTCCTCTCTGTGCTCCTGTTCCCATGGAGAAAACCCCAATGTCCCTTCCTTTGAAGGCACTCTCGTTCCCTACATACCTACCTACCTCTCTCTCTCTCTCTCTCTCTCTCGCTCTCTGTGTCTCCCTCTTTCTCTCTCTCTCTCTCCTCAGCTACACCAGGAGATGTTTTGATGTCAGTTGCATCTCTTTGTCTCTTCCTCCCTCTCCCCTAATTTTTGCTGCGTCATTTTCTTTTCCCATCCCTCCCTCTCTCTCTGTCTCTCTGTAAAGCTCAGGTCGTGGTGCTTACAGGACTCGGCAGCGCCACTGTACTCCTCACCATACCATTTGATCATTAATTTATCACAGCTCCAACAGTTTGTTTGACAGGTGCAGTAACTTTCATCTGGTGGTCTTGGCATTTGCTGCTCTCTCTCTCTCTCTCTCTCTCTCTGACTCCCCCTCTCTCCCCCCTGTCTTATGCTTTCTCCTCATCTCCCCCCTTCCATCTCTCCTCACCCCTCTCTCTCTCTCTCTCTCTTTCTCTCTCCACTTTCTCTCAGCCCTGGTAAGGTGAAAGTAGAGACAGGAGCCACCTCTCCAAAACAGGATCTGTTTGCCCCTCTCTGGTAATGAGAAGACAGACAGACACTGTTCCTCTCTGATACATCATGTTAAAATTGATACAGTCAGCTTAGGGAATACATTAATGGGAACAGGAGGATAATTTGGGGGCCTTGAAGGCCTATGTGTAGCTAACTAGTGATGTTGTTAATCTACTTGTGGTGCTATAGCAACAGCATAGCTCTTTCTTTGTATCTCTCTACCATCTCTCTCAGTATATTTATTTATATCACTGATGTATCTTTGTCTTGTTACCCCTCTGTCTCTTTTCCTGTATCTATCTTTTCTCTTTCTTCCACAAAGATTATTCTACCTTGTCTCATTGGTGACCTGAACAGGAAGGTTGAGCAGAGAGACATCATCCCTGACCAGAGAAAGGCCCGTAATTCATACCATTATATTGACCAAGAAAAAAGGTTCAAAATAGTATATTGACCCAGAGTAAAGGTTCATACCATTATATTAACCCAGAGTAAAGGTTCATAATAGTATATTGACCCAGAGTAAAGGTTTATACCATTAAATTGACAGAGTAAAGGTTCAGACCAGTATATAGACCGAGAGTAAAGGTTCAGACCAGGATCTTGACCTAGAGTAAAGGTTCAGACCTGTAGATTGACCCAGGGGTAAAGGTTCAGACCAGGATGTTGACCCAGAGTAAAGGTTCATACCAGTATATTGACCCAGAGTAAAGGTTCATACCAGGATGTTGAGCCAGAGTAAAGGTTCAGACCAGGATGTTGAGCCAGAGTAAAGGTTCAGACCAGGATGTTGAGCCAGAGTAAAAGTTCATACAAGTATATTGACCCAGAGTAAAGGTTCAGACCAGTATGTTGACCCATAGTAAAGGTACATACCAGTATATTGACCCAGAGTAAAGGTTCATACCAGTATATTGACCCATAGTCATGGTTCATACCAGTATATTTACCCAGAGTAAAGGTTCATACCAGTATATTGACCCATAGTCATGGTTCATACAAGTATATTTACCCAGAGTAAAGGTTCAGACCAGTATATTGACCCAGAGTAAAGTTCAGACCAGTATATTGACCCAGAGTAAAGGTTAAGACCAGTTTATTAACCCAGAGTAAAGGTTCAGACCAGTATATTGACCAAGAGTAAAGGTTCAGACCAGGATATTGACGCAGAGTAAATGTTCAGACCAGTATATTGACACAGAGTAAAAGTTTATACAGGTATATTGACCCATAGTAAAGGTTCAGACCAGTATGTTGACCCACAGTAAAGGTACATACCAGTATATTGACCCATAGTCATGGTTCATACCAGTATATTTACCCAGAGTAAAGGTTCAGACCAGTATATTGACCCAGAGTAAAGGTTCATACCAGTATTTTGACCCATAGTAATGGTTCATACCAGTATATTGACCAATAGTAAAGGTTCATACCAGTATATTGACCCAGAGTAAAGGTTCATACCATTATAATGACCCATAGTAAAGGTTCATACCAGTATATTGACCCAGAGTAAAGGTTCAGACCAGTATATTGACCCAGAGTAAAGGTTCAGACCAGTATATTGACCAAGAGTAAAGGTTCAGACCAGGATGTTGACGCAGAGTAATGGTTCAGACCAGTATATTGACCCAGAGTAAACGTTCAGACCAGTATATTGACCCAGAGTAAAGGTTCAGACCAGTATATTGACCCAGAGTAAAGGTTCAGACCAGTATATTGACACAGAGTAAAGGTTGAGAACAGTATGTTGACCCAGAGTAAAGATTCAGACCAGTATATTGACCCAGAGTAAAGGTTCAGACCAGTATATTGACCCAGAGTAAAGGTTCAGACCAGTATATTGACACAGAGTAAAGGTTGAGAACAGTATGTTGACCCAGAGTAAAGATTCAGACCAGTATATTGACCCAGAGTAAAGGTTCAGGACAGAAAGCCCCCTGTTCACTCTGCTCTCTGCAGGGATGTTTTAACACACACCGCATGTGTCCAGCTCAGGCCACCCACTCCTTACCGTCACTGTCCTTCTCTCTTTTTTTCTGTATTTTTCACTGTTCCTATTTTTTTCTTCACATGCCATACTTCATACTTCTCACTTTCTCTTTTAAAACCATCTCTCTCTACCAACTATAGATCTTTAAACAGTCCCTCTCTTCTCCCATATCTATCTTCACTCTACTATTAAGGCATTCTCTCTCTGTCCTAATCCTGTGAAAAACATTGTTATTCCTGGATACTGGATGTTGTATGAGATCAAGGGCCCCTATAGCCTCATAGGTTCTCATAGATCAAGGCCTCCAGAGGAGCAGCATGGGAAACCCTCATACCTCTCCCACCCTCCATCATTTACTCGCTCCCTCCATTCTTTACATCCATAATTACTCCCTCTCCCTCCCTCTCGCTTTCTCTCTCTCTCTCACTCCCTCCCTCTCCCTCTCTCTCTTGCTTTCCCTCCCTCTTCCTCTCCCTCTCTCTCTCTCTCTCTCTCTCTCTCTCTCTCTCTCGCTCTCTCCCCCTCCCTCTCCTTCTCTCTCTCCATCTTGCTCTCGCTCCCTCTCCCTCTCTCTCTTGCTCTCTCTCTCGCTCGCTCTCTCTCTCGCTCTCTCGCTCTCTCTCTCGCTCTCTCTCCGTCTCTTTCTCTCGACATACTTTCCTCTCTACCTCCATCCTTGGGATCAAGCCCCTCTGAGGCACCTCTTAAGACAGGAACTTCCTGGACAATTTTGGCATCAAAGCTTTGAGGCAGCAAGAGGAGAGAAGCTAACTCTCTGAAGTAGACATGAGAGGAGAGGAGATGCCTGGCCCATCAGGAGGGGAGAGGTGGAGGGAGAAGTGTGGCCTCGGTCTGGAGGGAGCACTTCTGAAAACGGCCAAGAGGAGAGGAGAGAATAGAGGAAGACAGAGGGGATAGGGGAGGAGAGAGGAGAGGAGGAAGAGAGAGGAGAGGAGGAAGAGAGAGGAGAGGAGGAGAGGGGATAGGGGAGGAGAGAGGAGAGGACCTCAAACCCTCCCCTTTTACAGGGATTTTACTGGGCTACCTGAGCGTGAGGAAAGTGTGGTAAACAAAACAAGCTGTGGCACGCACACACACACACACACACACACATACACAGACATAAACTCCCCACTCCCACCCCACCCCACCACTGTTTTTTTTTTTTTTGTAAATATATATATCCATATACATACACATACAGTGGGGCAAAAAAGTATTTAGTCAGCCACCAATTGTGCAAGTTCTCCAACTTAAAAAGATGAGAGAGGCCTGTAATTTTCATCATAGGTACACTTCAACTATGACAGACGAAATGAGAAAAAGAAATCCAGAAAATCACATTGTAGGATTTTTAATTTATTTATTTGCAAATTATGGTGGAAAATAAGTATTTGGTCAATAACAAAAGTTTATCTCAATACTTTGTTATATACCCTTTGTTGGCAATGACAGAGGTCAAACGTTTTCTGTAAGTCTTCACAAGGTTTTCACACACTGTTGCTGGTATTTTGGCCCATTCCGCCATGCAGATCTCCTCTAGAGCAGTGATGTTTTGGGGCTGTCGCTGGGCAACACGGACTTTCAACTCCCTCCAAAGATTTTCTATGGGGTTGAGATCTGGAGACTGGCTAGGCCACTCCAGGACCTTGAAATGCTTCTTACGAAGCCACTCCTTCGTTGCGGGCGGTGTGTTTGGGATCATTGTCATGCTGAAAGACCCAGCCACGTTTCATCTTCAATGCCCTTGCTGATGGAAGGAGGTTTTCACTCAAAATCTCACGATACATGGCCCCATTCATTCTTTCCTTTACACGGATCAGTCGTCCTGGTCCCTTTGCAGAAAAACAGCCCCAAAGCATGATGTTTCCATCCCCATGCTTCACAGTAGGTATGGTGTTCTTTGGATGCAACTCAGCATTCTTTGTCCTCCAAACCACGACGAGTTGAGTTTTTACCAAAAAGTTATATTTTGGTTTCATCTGACCATATGACATTCTCCCAATCCTCATCTGGATCATCCAAATGCTCTCTAGCAAACTTCAGACGGGCCTGAACATGTACTGGCTTAAGCAGGGGGACACGTCTGGCACTGCAGGATTTGAGTCCCTGGCGAGTGTGTTACTGATGGTAGGCTTTGTTACTTTGGTCCCAGCTCTCTGCAGGTCATTCACTAGGTCCCCCTGTGTGGTTCTGGGATTTTTGCTCACCGTTCTTGTGATCATTTTGACCCCACGGGGTGAGATCTTGCGTGGAGCCCCAGATCGAGGAAGATTATCAGTGGTCTTGTATGTCTTCCATTTCCTAATAATTGCTCCCACAGTTGATTTCTTCAAACCAATCTGCTTACCTATTGCAGATTCAGTCTTCCCAACCTGGTGCAGGTCTACAATTTGGTTTCTGGTGTCCTTTGACAGCTCTTTGGTCTTGGCCATAGTGGAGTTTGGAGTGTGACTGTTTGAGGTTGTGGACAGGTGTCTTTTATACTGATAACAAGTTCAAACAGGTGCCATTAATACAGCTAACGAGACAGAGGAGCCTCTTAAAGAAGAAGTTACAGGTCTGTGAGAGCCAGAAATCTTGCTTGTTTGTATGTGACCAAATACTTATTTTCCACCATAATTTGCAAATAAATTCATAAAAAATCCTACAATGTGATTTTCGGGATTGTTTTCCCTCATTTTGTCTGTCATAGTTGAAGTGTACCTATGATGAAAATTACAGGCCTCTCTCATCTTTTTAAGTGAGAGAACTTGCACAATTGGTGGCTGACTAAATACTTTTTTGCCCCACTGTATGCATAAATTTACACCTATATACATACACCTACCTATATAGACATACATACTTTTTTGTTGTTGAATATACCCTTATTATTCCCTGCAAACCCTACCACCCTTCCCCCCAATTAGAGTAAACTAATAAACAATAACACTTAGGCTTCTACCTTCAGTTTATACATCTTATACACATTTTACAGACACATTCTATTTTACGATAGTTCTATTTTGTTTGTTTTTAGTCTTTTCTCTATTTCTGATGTCCATCCAGTTTGATTTTTATTTGTAACTGTGCTATTTCACAAAATTTCTGAACCTATATACATTTTACAGACCCTGTATGTTTTACATTGGTTATCTTGTTATTAGTCCCACCATTCAGCTCCAGTCAACCCCTCCCATCTATCTCTTAACACCATCTATTTTGGATTTCTATTTGCCATATATTTTTCAACTGCTGTGATGCTTCACAAAAGTGCTGAACCTTTCCATTCTCATAGCTTCTACAGATTGTAAATTAAAAATATTTTTTTTTGCTAAAATAATTATTATATTATTGATTGATTGACTATGGCTTTTCAAATCACCCAGTATTGCTATCTGCAGCGTTAGTTCTAGGCAAATGTTGCAATTCTTCATCCATTTCTGGACCTGTGACCAAAAACGAGCTACATATGGACAGTACCAAAATAAATGATCTAATGACTCTGCCTCCTCGCAGCAAAATCTGCAGAGCTGGGAAGATTGTATCCCCCATATATATATATAACATTCTATTGGTTGCAAGAATTCTATATAGTAATTTAAATTGAAAAATTCAAAGTTTTGAATCCGGCGTTGTTTTGCGTATCAATTCGTAAATCATGTGCCTTGGAATGGGTACATCAAAAATCTCTTCTCAACTATTTTGCAATTTATATGGCACGGCTGTCAGTTTTTTGGTCCTAAAATGAAATTGGTATATGTTTCTTTTCATCATAATTTTCTTTAACCATTTATGTTCTTTAATACAGGGCCGACATACAAGTTCCTTACTTTTTTCCCCTTCTACTTGCCTCTTCCATTTATTGTGGTAATGCTGCAATTAGTTGGTTGTAATTTTGGGTAGAGAAAACACTTCCATATGTCTGTGTTAGCTGCATGTGTGACATAACTCCACCAGTCCTATGATATCATTGTCACGTCAGCTAGGAGTGGTGGGTGTGGAGTCAGGCGCAGAGAGCAGAGTGAGGGAAAATTCCTTCTTTTTTAATGCAGCGCGTAAATAAAACGCCCCAAACACAACAGGCGCACACAAAATACAAATGCGGCCCAAAACAGGAACGAGAAAAACACGCCAACTACACGCCAGCCGAACGTCCACCAAACAAACAGAGAAACAAGCCCGCACGAAAGGAGGCGGGCTAGACCGGCTTAAATAGCCCTAGAAAATACAAACACAAAACAGGTGCAAACAATAAGAAAATCAATACATAGAAAGGAGGATCGGTGGCAGCTAATAGGCCGGTGACGACGACCCCGGAACGCCGCCCGAACAGGCAGAGGAGCCACCGTCGGTGGAAGTCGTGACAATCATTCACAAAAATTATACCTTTTTTAAACATTTATTAGAAAAATACGGTTTCTTTATTAATTTGTATATTTGAGTTTAACCACAATATTTGTTGTATTATTTGTTCTGTCTTTTCAGGTGGATTAAACTGAAATTGTAACCAACTTTCTAAGGCTTGTTTAAAAAATAGTGATATTTTTTAGATAATTTCCTTTTCAAACAACCGAAAATGAGCACATGTAATCTGAATAAAGGGGAAAAAGCCATTCTTGAACATAGGATGAGACATTCTTACCAATTTACTAGAGAACCAGTTTGGATTTAAGTATAACTTTTGTATGACTGAGGTCTAATGCTTTAATATTTAATCATTTCTGCCCTCCGAATTCATATTCATTATATAAATAGGCCCTTTTAATTTTGTCTGGCTTGCCATTCCAAATAAAATTTAATATTTTTTGTTCATATAATTTAAAGAGTGTGTCACTAGGTGTAGGCAAAACCATAAGCAAATAGGTAAACTGTGATATGACTAAAGAGTTAATTAGGGTGATTTTTCCACAGATAGATAGGTATTTTCCTTTCCATGGTAGCAAGATCTTATCTATTTTTGCTAACTTTCTATAAAGATTTACTGGAGTGAGATCCTTTCTTCCTTTTGGGATTTGTATACCGAATATGTCCAAATCTTCGTCACACCGTTTAATTGGTAAACTACACGGTAATGTAAAAATATAAAAAAATGTAGTGATCCAATACGTAATATAGTACACTTATCATAATTTGGTTTTAATCCAGAGAATATAGCAAAAGTATTTAGATCCTCTATGAGGCCGTGGAGAGATTCTAATTGTGGTCTTAAAAGAAAACGTGAATCATCAACGTTTCTAATCCCTTAATATTATTATTTAATCTAATTTTAACAGCTATCATTTCGATGGCAATAATAAATAGATATGACGATAGTGGACAACCTTGTTTTACTCCTCTAGATAGTTGTGTACCACTGTGTACTGTTGTCCAGATGAACCTCACCATGCTATAGGAAAGCCAGTACATGGACTGTGTATGACTGACTGTGAATCAGTCTGATCTGATCTGGCTAGATAGTCAGTAAAAAATACATCTCTGCTGCGATTCATCTGCTGCCAACTCCTTCAAGTTATTCATCTTGAACAAATATTCATTCATCATTGTATTTTTAATCACACCAAATAGATAGACAAAGGAATGCCTGGGGGAGAGGTGAAGAAATATACAATTCCCTGAGCTGAGATGGTAACATTCCCACAAATTGACTTTGAATGAATTTATTTTTAATGTGAGAAGGATGATGCTCAACCATGGAGAATACAGCAGGGTGTGTCTACGTGTGGGTATGTGTGCGCGTGTGTGTGCGTACGTGTGTGTGTGTGTGTGTGCGTGTGTGCGTGTGTGCGCACATGCATACTTTTGTGTGAGGGAGAGAGAAACAGAGAGAGACAGACAGAGAGAGAGAGAGAGAGAGAGGGAGAGAGAGAGAGACAAGGGAGGGCAGACAGGAGAGAGGGAGAGAGGGGAGAGAGAGAGAGAGAGACAAGGGAGGGCAGACAGGAGAGAGGGAGAGACAGGGGAGAGAGAGAGACGAGAGAGAGAGAGAGAGAGAGAGAGAGAGAGAGAGAGAGAGAGAGAGAGAGAGACCAGCGTCCAAGTCTGCTCTAGCTCCTGTCAGCCTACCTGCTTCCCAGTCTGCTCCAGCACAGTGTGCTCCAGCCCAGGTTAACCTACCAGCCCCCCAGTCTGCTCCAGCCCAGGTCAGAATACCAGCCTCCCTGTCTGTTCCACCCAGACAGTCACCCACAACTGCAATCCTTATTGATTCAAATGGGAAGTTCTTAGTCCAGGAAAGATTATTCCCTAGACACCAGGTGTATAAGTTCTGGTGTCCTACAACTGACAGTGCAATGCGGCTATTCAGTCAGACCAGGATTGACACCCCCGACAACATCATCATCCACACTGGCACAAACGACCTTCATGCCAAAGGTGAAAATGTATCTGGGGCAGTGAGAAGAGTGGCAGAACGGGAACAGGCTATGTTCCCAACAACCAATATAGTTGTGTCCACCCTCCTACCAAGAAAAGACTTCCCAGGAAAGTTGATTGAAAAGATAAATCAACAGATCACTGTGGACTGTGCCTCACTGCTCAACGTCAGAACGGCTCACCACCCCACTCTGACATCAACATTTATACCATAATGTACATCTTGATCAGGACAGTATCAGAACCTTTGCCAAAGACCTAAAGGATGCAACACTTGGCAGGGACCCACACACCCATCACCCCAGCAGCAGAGGCCCCCCGCCCCACCTTCTGAAACAACAGTACCCCCACCATCCCCAGGAGAGAAGAGCCAGACACAGCTTATTACAGCACAGCTCTACTAGACCAGGCCCAACACAGCACAGATTTACCAGACCAGACCCGCCTCAAGACAGCTCTACTCACACACACACACACACACACACACACACACACACACACACACACACACACACACACACACACACACACACACACACACACACACACACACACACACACACACACACACACACACACACACACACACACGCAGATTGCATTGCACTGTACTTATTCTTTGGCAATCTTATTCCATTCTTATTAATTTGTTTACAACTAACCTTTATTTTATTGGCACTGGTATTATAATAATAATTATATGTAATGGTGTGTGTGTGTGTATATGTATGTATATATATGTATGTGTATGTATGTATATGTATGTATGTATGCATATATAGATGTGTGTGTATGCATATGTGTATATATGTATAAATGTGTATATGTGTATGTATATATATGTGTATATGTGTATATATATATATATATATATATGTATGTGTGTGTATGTGTATATATATATATATATAATTGTTTTTTCAATGTACTTTACTCAAACCAGTGAATATCACTTATTATAAATGAGATCATTACAGTTTTTTTCAATTGTTTAAGCACATTTAAGCATTTTGAAAACAGGGCCCGGTTTGTCAAAACACTACACACAATTAGCACAACCCTACACCAAAGTAGCACAACACTTCAGATCATTTGCAAAATGGAACACTTTTGTCAAAACTATACACAACTTCATAAAAACAATATTTTGTTACCATACGAAACACACACACATTTCATATGACTGCAATCTTTTTGAACCAGTTACACACTGCTGTTGCTAACCTAAAACCCTTTTGGCAAGTCTAATTCTCAGTGATTAGAGTACTGTAAATGAAGTACACAGAGAAAGTGCAACAATACAAACACGACACAAGACCAATGCTGCAGACTGAGGAAAATATCATTTATTTCTCTCCATATACCCAAATCAGTCAACATGTCAACATGGAGAATCACAACAAAACATGTCCCAGTTTTCATGCTACTACAGTAGCTCAGCAAACAGACAAACGTAAAATACTGTATCCAGTACAGGTTACAATTACAGTAAATAACAACAACAACATCAAAATAATCTGAAAAAAACTGACAATATTGTACAGAAAATACTACAGTAAACATACTATACATTATCTCTTTGCCTAGCTGGATCTGGCCAGAGAATTTCCTCAACATCACAAGCAATATCCTCATTAGCAAGACAACGCGGGAAGAACCGTCTTGAATGTCGAATCCATCCTTGCACAGCTGCGGCGTCGACTTGGTCACAGGCGTCCTCCATGGCCTGAATGAGGGGTACCTGAGCCTGGGGCTGGAGATCTTTAACCTTCCACCGCCATGCAGAGAAAAACTCTTTGATAGGGTTTAGAAACGGAGAGTATGGTGGAAGGCATAGTACTGTCAACTGTGGATGGTGTTGAAACCAGTTCTGGACCAAAGCAGAGCGGTGGAATGACACATTGTCCCAGATGAGTGTATTGCATCTGGTGCATTTCATTACCTGCTGTGACGATGTGGCGCAATCGGTCCAAAAATGCGAGAATGTGAGGTGTGTTGTAAGGGCCCATTTTGGCATGACGGAGGAGAACCCCATGCTGTGAAATGGCAGCGCAAAGGGTGATGTTACCCCCACGTTGCCCTGGGACATTGATTATAGCCCTGTGGCCAATGATATTTCTGCCTCTCCTTCTTGCTTTTGTGAGATTGAACCCTGCCTCATCAATATATATGAATTCATGCAGGATTTCCTCAGCATCCATCTGCCAAACTCTCTGAAATACAGTGAAAGACAAGATTGTGTAGTTCAGGATAGGTCTAGTATACAGTCAATGTAAAAAAGTCATGTGTGCAGTATGCAACATCACAGTGCTAAAGTGAACAATACAAACCTCCACATACTCATGCCACAGCCGTTTGACCCTCTCTGAATTCCGCTCAAAAGGCACTCGATAAAGTTGTTTCATTTGAACCTGATGTCTTTTCAGGATGCGTGCCAGTGTTGACTGGGAGACCGGATGGACATTATTGAAAATGGCATGGTCACCGATAATGTTTGCTTGTAGTTCTCTGAGCCTGATAGCATTATTGGCCAAACCATGTTTACAGTTTTTGCCTATTGCTTACACACTTTTTGCAGAATTTGGCTCATTATGTCAAAACTCAACACACAAGCCAATCAGACATAATACTTGGAGATGAACAACTCACATACATGCCAAAATGAAACACTGCAATCAAAACTCAACACTCCTTTCTAAAAATGAAATTCTTGCAACAAAACCATACACACAAGCAACATTTGAATTACTCTTTCATATCACCAGCAACACACTGATGGGCTTTATATAAAACACTGCAGTCTTTGTGTTTCTATTTTTATTGTCATTTTCTCAGACTCAGTCTTCTGTAAAACTCAAAAGTAGAATTTCTGCAGTAATCAAACAGTATTTACAAACATCTAATTTAGCAACAAAACAAAAGTAAAAAAAACAAAACAATTACTGGATAAATTGCTATTGGGGGGAAAAAACATATACTTGTTTTGTGTGTGTGTGTGCGTGTGTGTGTGCGTGGTGGTGGGCGGGGGGGCTTATGGATCACGCCTTCTGTTCGGATCTGGCCACAAGACCTCGTCAACATCACAGGCGATGTCCTCGCGGGCTAGGCATCGCGGAAAATATCGCCTTGTGTGCCGAATCCACCCTTGGATTGATCCCACCTCAATGTCTCCACATGCCTCTTCCATTGCTTGCAGAAGAGTCATGCGGGCATGTGGTTGCCGATCATATACTTTCCACCGCCACGCTGAACATAATTCCTCGATTGCATTTAGAAAGGGGCTGTAAGGGGGCAGGTATAAAACTGTGAAATGATTATGGTTGTTGAACCAATCTCGGACCAGAGCAGCCCGGTGGAAACTAACATTATCCCAGATGACAACAAACCTGGGCTGCTGTGGTCTGTCCTGCACAACTGCATGTAGTGCATCTAGAAATGCAATGATCTGTCCTGTATTGTAGGGACCTAGAGTGGCATGATGATGCAGGACTCCTTGGACACTAATTGCAGCACACAAGGTGATATTTCCCCACGCTGCCCAGGGACATTTACAACAGCCCTTTGTCCAACTACGCACGGCCCCGACGCCTGGTTTTGGCCAGATTGAAGCCTGCCTCATCCACGTAGATGAACTCATGCGGCAGTTCGGCGGCATCAAACTCCAGAACTGTCTGTAACAGAAAATATTGAAAAGTGTTACTGAAAACACATACAGTAACTACAATGTCTATATTTTCACACAAGGGGCTGGGTTGGCTGAGTATAGACAAAAACTACAAGCTACAGGCAGGGCAGGTGGCAGCATAAACCCTCATTCCCACATCACAATATATAGTATGTAAAGTAAAGTGACACATACCTGCACATAATCATGGCGCAGATCCTTGACCCTGACACTGTTCCTCTCAAATGGCACCCTGTACAGCTGCTTCATTCTGAAGTTATGTTTCTGTAGCGTTGTTGCAACTCACGAAGTCGGATTGCATTATTTTCTCGCACCATTTCAATGATGGCAAGCTCTTGTTGTTGAGTGAAGAGCCGTTCCCTTCCACCTTGAGGAGGTCGTCCAACCATTCTGTAGAAAATGCCACCACAAGATGTCATTGGTTAGGTTATTTTTCACATACTGTACTTTGCAACATCACAATGGTATTCCTTTACATATACAGTACTTCACAGCACTACCCATTTTTGTATAGTATAGTTAGTACAGTAATACTGTAATATGATACAGAATCATGTGACACATACAGTAGGTACAGTCTGGAGTAGAAACTTGAAGATATACCTGTTCTCCAGTCGGAATGTCCTTATTATCGATGCTACTGTGTAGCGACTGAGGTTAGGGTGGACTCTTTGCCCAGCCTCCCTCATGGACAGGCCATGATTTATCACATGGTCCACCAGAGTAGCCCTGATGTCATCTGATATAATGCCTCCAAAGACTGGTCCTCGTCCTCTTCCACGTCCTCTTCCACATCCGACTCCTCTCTCACTTTGTCCTCCTCTTACTCTGACTCTCATTGCCTCCATGCTTGCAAAGTTCTAAAAATGGCTTACCTGAGGCCTATTTGTAGTGCTAAGGCTCAGACTGATTGGTGTTCTGTTTTCTGTGCAAGTGTTTTCAGGTGTGTATGTAAGTGCATACAATTGCCAGATGAGTTTTGCATTTTGAACAGAGTGTTTTCCCAATGATAACAGGTGATTTCGTTTTTGAACAAAGTGTCTAATGTAAGAAAACGTGTGTAGTGTTTCGCAATAAGTGTGTTACAGAATTGCAAACAAAGTGCAAAGTTGACATTGTGTTTAAGCTATGGTTACACTGTGTTTAAGGTATGCTACAAGATGTTTAGGTATTGAGGCTTTGGTCTAAGCATTCGGTTTTAGTGTGTAAGCAATGGGCAAAAACTGTATTATCTCTCTCTGTTCTTGCGTGATTATGGGCCCCCTTCCTCCTTGTCGTTCCCGACCCTCAATCCTATGTAGAGAATAATACATGTAACTTACTGTACAATGTCACAGGAAGGGGTATCACAAGTGCTGATATGGTGCATACAATAAGCGGCTGATTACTGTAACTGTAGACAGATCTTTTACCTGTTTTCCTGTCGAAAAGTCCTTATGACAGATGCCACTGTATATCTGCTAAGATTTGGCTGAACTCTCAGTCCAGCCTCCCTCAGCGTCAATCCATGGTTCACAACATGGTCCACTAGTGTTGCACAAATGTCATTTGATACGTTTGGTCCTCTTCTTCTTTGTGCACGTTCTCCTCCTGCTTCAGATCTTCCTCAACCTCTGGCTCGGCCTCTGCCTCTGCCTCTGCCTCTTCCTCTTCCTCTACCTCCTTCTCCTCCTCCGTGTACTCCTCTTCTCACCCTCACTCTTCTTCTGACTCCTTCCATTTTGGTTGAAGGCAGGTGAACCTACCTGCTGCATTTTTATAGTGCTTAAACCTGATTGGTGTGTCTACAATTTAGCAATCATGTGTTTGTGCACCTGATGGCTGTGTTTAACAGATTGGCTCATAGGTGTGGTAATTTGACAGTCAGTGCTTTGGAATTGCAAGGAAGTGACATCATGATATACTTCTGTGTCTGATGTATACAAGTGTGTTTAGTGTTTTGCAAATCACTGTGTGTAATGTTGTGCAAATAGTGTGAAGCTGACAATGTGCTAGCCTTGCAAATCTAGCCTTGTGTTTTGCTCCTTGAGTGTAAGGTTTTGCTAATTGTGGGAAAAGTTTAATTTTAGTGTGTAAGCAATCGTAAAAAACTGTAACTATCAGTTCTTGGAATATCCAGGGCCTATACTCTTCACATTTTGGATATAAAACAACAAGTCCAGAATTGATTTAAAAAATCAAGGGACAGGGCATCATAATCCTACTGGAAACATGGTGTCGTGGAGACATAGATACTCAGTGTCCCTCAGGCTATAGAGAAAGTTTACTACCATCAATCAAACAGAAAAATGTTACTCGAGGCCGAGACTCAGGTGGAATCATCATTTGGCATAAGCAGGACTTAGCACTGAATGAAATTAAAAAAGGTACTAATCACATTTGGTTAAAACTTAACAAATGTACAATCTATTGTGACAATGATGTATACATATGTGCAGCTTACGCTCCTCCTTCAGATTCATCATATTATGATGATCCGTTTTTTGACAATCTCCATACAGAAATCATTACATTTCAGGCAGAGGGTAAAGTGCTTCTTTGTGGAGATTTCAATGCAAGAACAGGTTCTGAGCCTGACTACACTGATGCGGGAGGTAACCACCAGATATTTCGACACCCCTCCTTGTACAGCAGCCCTATTATAAATAGTAGAAACAGTCCTGACCAAATACTGAACAAAAATGGGAAGGAGTTAGTGCATCTCTGTTGACCTTTAGGCCTGTACATGCTTAATTGTAAAATCAGAGGGGACTCTTTAGGTCAGTTTACTTACTGCTCAGCTCTTGGGACAAGTGTAGTCGATTATGCCATCACTGACATTGACCCTTCCTCCATTAGCGCATTCACTGTCAGACCACAGACACCATTGTCAGATCACAGTCAGATCAACGTGTTTCTCAAGAAATTAACCGTCAATATTCATTCAGAAAAACAGCCCAATAAACTCTACAACATAAACCAATCGCACAGATGGGCTCCAAACAGTGCAGAGAGATTTATTGAAACATTGAACTCAAAGGAAATGATAAACTCTATACAGTTCTTCAATAACGCACAATACCAAAACAATAAAGAAGGTGTCAATTCGGCTACTCAAAACATCAATTGCATATTTCAAAAAGCAGCATCGAAAGCAAATTTGAGAAAGCCAAAGAAATGCAACATCAGAAATAAAAAACTAAATGTTTCTGAAAAATGGTTTGATAACGAATGTCAAACAATTAGAAAACACCTGAGACAAATGTCAAATGAAAAACATAAGCAGCAAAACAACCCAGAGCTACGCTGTGAATACTTTGAAACTCTGAAACAGTATAAACATACACTGAAACGCAAGAAATTAAATTATACCAGCAAGACAATTGACGAAATTGAAAACGCAATTGACCAAAATCAGTTCTGGGACATGTGGCTCTAACTCCAAAAAGTTTTGGGACACTGTCAAGTCCATGGAGAACAATAGCACCTCCTCCCAGCTGCTCACTGCACTGAGGCTAGGTAATACGGTCACCACCGACAAATCCATGATAATCGAAAATTTCAACAAGCATTTCTCTACGACTGGCCATGCTTTCCTCCTGGCTACCCCAACCCCGGCCAACAGCTCCGCCCCCCCCGCAGCTACTTGTCCAAGCCTTCCCAGCTTCTCCTTCACCAAAATCCAGATAGCAGATGTTCTGAAAGAGCTGCAAAATCTGGACCCGTACAAATCAGCTGGACTAGATAATCTGGACCCTCTCTTTTTAAAAATATCTGCTGCCATTGTTGCAACTCCTATTACCAGTCTGCTCAACCTCTCTTTGGTGTCGTCCGAGATCCCAAAAGATTGGAAAGCTGCTGCGGTCATCCCTCTCTTCAAAGGGGGTGACACCATAGACCCACATTGCTATAGACCTATATCAATCCTGCCCTGCCTCTCTAAAGTCTTTGAAAGCTTAGTTAATAAACAGATCATTAACCACTTCGAATCCCACCGTACCTTCTCCGCTGTGCAATCCGGTTTCCGAGCTGGTCACGGGTGCACCTCAGACACGCTCAAGGTACTAAACGATATCATAACCGCCATTGATAAGAGACATTACTGTGCAGCCGTATTCATTGACCTGGCCAAGGCTTTCGACTCTGTCAATCACCACATCCTTATCGGCAGACTCAACAGCCTTGGTTTCTCTAATGATTGCCTCGCCTGGTTCACCAACTACTTTGCCGACAGAGTTCAGTGTATTAAATCGGAGGGCCTGTTGTCCGGGCCTCTGGCAGTCTCTATGGGGGTGCCACAGGGTTCAATTCTTGGGCCGACTCTCTTCTCTGTATACATCAATGATGTCGCTCTTGCTGCTGGTGATTCTCTGATCCACCTCTATGCAGACGACACCATTCTGTATACTTCTGGCCCTTCTTGGGACACTGTGTTAACTAACCTCCAAACGAGCTTCAATGCCATACAACACTCCTTCCGTGTCATCCAACTGCTCTTAAACGCTAGTAAAACCAAATGCACGCTTTTCAACCGTTCGCTGCCTGCACCCGCCTGCCCGACTATCATCACTACCCTGGACGGCTCTGACCTAGAATACGTGGACTACAAATACCTAGGTGTCTGGCTAGACTGTAAACTCTCCTTCCAGACTCACATTAAACATCTCCAATCCAAAATTAAATCTAGAATTTGCTTCCTATGCTGCCAAACTTGCTGCCTCATGCTGCCAAACTTGCACTAGTAAAACTGACTATCCTACCGATCCTCGACTTCGGCGATGTCATCTACAAAATAGCTTCCAATACTCTACTCAGAAAACTGGATACAGTCTATCACAGTGCCATCCGCTTTGTCACCAAAGCCCCTTATACCACCCACCACTGCGACCTGTATGCTCTAGTCGGCTGGCCCTCGCTACATACTCGTCGCCAGACCCACTGGCTCCAGGTCATCTACAAGTCCCTGCTAGGTAAAGCCCCGCCTTATCTCAGCTCGCTGGTAACCATAGCAGCACCCACCCGTAGCACTCGCCCCAGCAGGTATATCTCACTTGTCACCCCCAAATCCAATTCCTCTTTTGGCTGCCATTCCTTCCAGTTCTCTGCTGCCAATGACTGGAATGAACTACATAAATCGTTGAAACTGGAGACACTTATCTCCCTCACTAGTTTTAAGCACCAGCTGTCAGAGAAGCTCACAGATCACTGCACCTGTACATAGCCCAACCAACTACCTCATTCCCTACCGTAGTCATTTATTTATCTTGCTCCTTTGCACCCTAGTATTTTTACTTTGCACATTCTTCTACTGCACATTTACCATTCCAGTGTTAAATTGCTATACTGTAGTTACTTTGCCACCTTGGCCTATTTATTGCCTTATGTTCCGTATCCTACCTCATTTGCACACATTGTATATAGATTTGTTTTTTTCCCCTACTGTATTATTGACTGAGTGTTTGTTTACTTCAATGTGTAACTATGTGTTGTTGTATGTGTTGAACTGCTTTGCTTTATCTTGGCCAGGTCGCAGTTGTAAATGAGAACTTGTTCTCAACTTGCCTAACTGGTTAAATAAAGGTGAAATATTTTTTTTTTCTTTTTAAAGCCACAAGACTTAGCCATACAAGATGAAGGAATTTGGAAAACTTATTTTGATAATCTACACAAAAACATTCCACAAAAAGACGTACAACAGAACCAATTAGAAATTCAAGAAAAATTTAACATCCTTGAATCAGTCATTAAAAACAACCAAAATCCATTAGATTACCCAATAACCCAACAAGAACTAAATGAAAAGCTCAAATCTATAAAATCAAAGAAGGCTTGTGGTCTAGATAACATCAGAAATGAAATGCTGAAAAACAGCACACCTGAGTTGCAAAATGCTGTGCTTAAATTGTTCAACATGGTTTTAACTTCTGGCTGCTTCCTGATGTCTGGAACCAGGGCTCATCTCCCTATACACAAAAAGTGGAGACAAATCAGACCCCAATAATTACAGGGGAATTTGCGTAAACAGCAACTTGGGAAAGGTTTTCTGCAGTATTTTGAATTCCAGAATTCAAACCTTTCTTCAAGAAAAAAATTGAATAAGTAAATGTCAAATTGGCTTTCTCCCTAACCATCAAACTACTGACCATATATACACCTTACACACACTAATTAATAAACACGTCCACCAAAAAAAAGAGGGCAAAATCTTTGCTTGCTATATTGACTTTAAAAAAGCATTTGATTCTATTTGGCACGAAGGGCTATTCTACAAAATTCTCCAAAGTGGGCTTGGTGGTAAGGTGTATGACTTAATAAAATGTATGTACACAGAAAACAAGTGTGCAATAAAAATCAAAAACCAAAGAACAGAATTATTTTCACAACTTCGAGGTGTGAGACAAGGCTGCAGTTTGAGTCCAAATCTTTTCAACATTTATATCAATGAATTAGCAGACATGTTGGACCATTCTCTAGCCCCAGGACTCACGCTATTCGACACAGAGGTAAAATTTCTTCCAAATTTTAACTTATTAAACCCAGAGGAAAAACTAAAAATACTCATGTGCGAAGGAGCAATGGCTCCTCTTGCAGCCAAATATGTATTTGCCTGCCATAGCCTGAGGGACACTGAATAGTAACATCTGCATAGTAAGCAGTAACTTACTTATTATTGCTTTTATTGTTATTACTATTATTGTTACTACTATTATTATTGTTGTTTATCATTCCGTATAGTAGTGGTATGGGTGGTAATGGTAATGATAGCAGTTTAATGATGATGGTGATAGCAGTAGTAGTGATGATGATGGTCATTGAGAGAGAGAGAGAGAGAGAGAGAGAGGGAGGGGGAGAGAGAGAGAGTTGGAGAGAGAGAGATAGGGGGAGAGAGAGAGAGAGAGAGGGGGGAGACAGGGGGCAGATAGGGGGAGTAAGAAAAATAAACAATATGTGTACAGTTTGTGCAGTATGTTTTTATTTTACTGATCAACAAGCGCTATAAGCTGTATGTGTTTCTGTGAGTGATGGAAAGGGTTCAGGGTTGTTTGGCCTGCTTGGCCACTTTACTTCTCTCTCTGTCTCTCTCTCTCAATTAAATTAGATTCAATTCAATTCAATTTGCTTCATTGGCATGACGTAACAATGTACATATTGCCAAAGCTTACTTTGGAGATTTACAATATTAACATAATTAAAATAATAATAATCAATATTGTCAACGGGACAACAGTAAGAACACTAATCAAGGGTCAAAATAACCATACAATGAACAATAACAATAACAATGGCATAGAGGACTGTCCCTCAATTTATTCTCTCACTCTCTCTCTCTCTCTCTCTCTCTCTCTCTCTCTCTCTCTCTCTCTCTCTCTCTCTCGGTCTAATGTCCATTGCTCGTGTTTCTTGAACCAAGCAAGTCTCTTCTTATTATTGGTGTCCTTTATCAATGGTTTCTATGCAACAATTCGACCATGAAGGCCTGATTCAAGCAGTCTCCTCTGAACAGTTGATGTTGAGATGTGTCTGTTACTTGAACTCGGTGAAGCATTTATTTGGGCTGCAATCTGGGGTGCAGGTTACGCTAATGAACGTATCCTGTGCAGCAGAGGTAACTCTGGGTCTTGCTTTCCTGGTCCTCATGTGAGCCAGTTTCATCATAGCGCTTGATGGTTTTTGCGACTGCACTCAAAGAAACTTTCAAAGTTCTTGAAATGTTCCGGATTGACTTAAAGTAATGATGGACTGTCGTTTCTCTTTGCTTGTTTGAGCTGTTCTTGCCATAATATGGACTTGGTCTTTTACCAAATAGGGTTATCTTCTGTATACCACACCTACCATGTCACAACACAACTGATTGGCTCAAACGCATTAAGAAGGAAAGAAATTCCACAAATTAACTTTTAACAAGGCACACCTGCTAATTGAAATGCATTCCAGGTGACTACCTCATAAACTGGTTGAGAGAATGCCAAGAGTGTGCAAAGCTGTCATCAAGGCAAAGGGTGGCTACTTTGAAGAATCTCAAATATAAAATATATTTATATTTTAATATGTTTTCTGGTTACTACATGATTCCATATGTGTTATTTCATAGTGTTGATGTCTTCACTATTATTCTGCAATGTAGAAAATAGTAAAAAAAATGAAGACAAACCCTTGAATGAGTAGGTGTGTCCAAACTTTTTACTAGAACTGTATATATATATATACATATATATATACAGTTGAAGTCAGAAGTTTACATACACCTTAGCCAAATACATTTAAACTCAGTTTTTCACAATTCCTGACATTTAATTCTAGTAACAATTCCCTGTCTAGTTCAGTTAGGATCACTAATTTATTTTAAGAATGTGAAATGTCAGAATAATAGTAAAGATAATGATTTATTTCAGCTTTTATTCCTTTCATCACATTCCCAGTGGGTCAGAAGTTTACATACACTCAATAAATATTTGGTAGCATTGCCTTTAAATTGTTTAACTTGGGTAAAATGTTTTGGGTAGCCTTCCACAAGCTTCCCACAATAAGTTGGGTGAATTTTGGCCCATTCCTCCTGACAGAGCTGGTGTAACTGAGTCAGGTTTGTAGGCCTCCTTGTTCGCCACATGCTTTTTCAGTTCTGCCCACACATTTTCTATAGGATTGAGGTCAGGGCTTTGTGACTTTGTTGTCCTTAAGCCATTTTGCCACAACTTTGGAAGTGTGTTTCTGGTCATTGTCCTTTTGGAAGACCCATTTGCGAACAAGCTTTAACTTCCTGACTGATGTCTTGAGATGTTGCTTCAATATATCCACATAATTTTCCTTCCTCTTGATGCCATCTATTTTGTTAAGTGCACCAATCCCTCCTGCAGCAAAGCACCCCCACAACATGATGCTGCCACCCCCGTGCTTCATGGTTGGGATGGAGTTCTTCGGCATGCAAGCCTCCCCCGTCCTATTTTTGTTTCATCAGACCAGAGGACATTTCTCCAAAAAGTATGATCTTTGTCCCCATGTGTAGTTGCAAACTGTTGTCTGGCTTTTTTATGGCGGTTTTGGAGCAGTGGCTTCTTCCTTGCTGAGCGGCCTTTCAGGTTATGTCGATATAGGACCCATTTTACTGTGTATATTAATACTTTTGTACCTGTTTCCTCCAGCATCTTCACAAGGTCCTTTGCTGTTGCTCTGGGATTGATTTGCACTTTTCGCACCAAAGTACGTTCATCTCTAGGAGACAGAACACGTCTCCTTCCTGAGAGGTATGACGGCTGCGTGGTCCCATGGTGTTTATACTTGCGTACTATTGTTTGTACAGATGAATGTGGTACCTTCAAGTGTTTGGAAATTGCTCCCAAGGATGAACCAGACTTCTTTTCTCAGGTCTTGGCTGATTTCTTTTCATTTTTCCATGATGTCAAGCAAAGAGGCACTGAGTTTGAAGGTAGGCCTTGAAATACATCCACAGGTACACCTCCCTGGGGCGGCAGGGTTAGAGCGTTAGACTAGTAACCGAAAGGTTGCCAGTTCAATTCCCCGAGCTGACAAGGTACAAATCTTTCGTTCTGCCCCTGAACAGGCAGTTAACCCACTGTTCCTAGGCCGTCATTGAAAATAAGAATTTGTTCTTAACTTACTTGCCTAGTTAAATAAAATTGAATCAAATGAAGCTTCTAAAGCCATGACATCGTTTTCGGGAATTTTCCAAGCTGTTTAAAGGCGTGGTCAACTTAGTGTGTGTAAACTTATGACCCACTGGAATTGTGATACAGTGAATTATAAGATAAATAATCTGTCTGTAAACAATTGTTGGAAAAATGAAGTCCTAACCGACTTTCCAAAACTATAGTTTGTTACCAAGAAATTTGTGGAGTGGTTGAAAAACGAGTTCTACTGACTCCAACCTAAGTGTATGTAAACTTCCGACTTCAACTGTATATGTCTCTCTCTCTGTCACTGTTGGCCCACTGTAACCCGGTTTACTTTACCGCTCTCTGCCCCAGCGTACCCTGCCCTCAACAAATGAGCAGACTCGTCCGTCACTATATCCCCCTCCCATTGTATTCATTAATAAATGAATGATCAGCTGCTCTTGGTTCCAGCCTAATTGAGTCCCATTGCTGTAGCTAAGTAGGACACGTACGGATCAGACAAATGGAATCGTATCCGGGTCTGATTCATCTGGGCCCTGCCTGTCTGTCTGCCTTGGCCCTGTACCCTGTTGGAACACACTGCTTTGTTCTACTGCTGTCTCTGTCTCTCTGTCTGTAGATGGATCTGATGGGCTTTTATCAGGGTGAAGTGGGTAGAGATGTAACCAGAGATATCTGTTGATTGTCTATTTTAAACATTGCAGATTGGACTTCATAGGAGAGAGAGAGAATGTGACACACACACAGGCATGCACACACACGTGCACACACACAGATGCACACACACACACACACACACACTTGCACACCCAACACACACACAAACCCAACACAAACAGATGTGAGCTAGTGAAAGAAGAAGGGGAGGGCAGGCTATAGCTTAATGCCATTACATTAAATTTTAAATAACGTTATGCAAATCAGAAATGACTGGAGATTATCTCCTTGGGACGTTGAAAGGGAATCGTCAGTTCTCGTTCCAATAGCCCTGGAAACTAGCCCAGACGCCCAGCTAGAGAGAGAGGAGAAAAATATGGCAGGGCGTGACGGAGTCTGCCGTAAATGAAAGAGGGCCGTGAGAAGTGTTTGCCATTAAAATCTATTTAGCCAGCAGTGAGGAGCGGACACCGTATACAGGCATAGAACAGGGCAGCTCAGGGGTCCTGACTGGGAGAGAGGGCTTTCTGAGTGCAAGGAGCATGCCAAGGTGATGCATGCCACGCATCATAGGACAGAGGCTGGTGTGTGTGTGGGCATGATGGCTGCCCTTCATATTTCCCCTCTGTGTCTGCTTTATCTCAACTGCCCCAGTATGGGAAATATTTATACTGTCATTTTTTACCTCGCCTGCCTGCCTGCTTCACAGCTTTATCAAGGTCACCGGAAGTACTTTACTTTACCAGTAGCAATGGACTACCAAGTGGACAGGGACAGGGACAGGGACAGGGACAGAGAGAGAGAGAGAGAGAGAGAGAGAGAGAGAGAGAGAGAGATCCTTCCACTCTTTCTCTGGTGATTTTGATGGAGCTTTCAGTTAGTCTTGTTTTCTCTGGGGCCCGTAGGCGCTATAGTGCGTGTCAGAGGAGGAGTCCCCATTCCCCCTCTTCTCTCTTGTCCTATCCTCTCTTGTCTCACTACATGGCAGGAGCAGTGAGCGGCGCCACACTCGCAAACAGCCCAACTCAATATTGTGTTAGGGACAGAGCCATTCATTATTGAGCAAACAAAGTCCTGTCTGTCTCTAACGCTTTGGGCCAACAATTAAAGGCATCACACTGGCGCGGAGCACTGGAGGGGTACTGCAGGGGGGACCGGGGCTTATGAGAGGGAACGCATCAAATATTGATCAATCTAATTGAGATTTTAGGCTTGACAAGACAGAACTCATGAAGTGTATATATCTTCATAGCAAAGTATAGTCATCATTTAAAGGGAGGCAGACAAGGCAGACAGGAAAGCTCCGCCTGGTGTGGAAATGGCTTGTTTTGTTTTGCACGGTAATTGCATGTTATGACCCAGAGATGGTAAGACAGAACAACAGGAGTAGAATTTCCCCAGTGCATCTGAAGCTAGTATCTTCATGTCTTCTAGTACCTGACACTTCACTTTTGTTTTACAAATCTAGATGTAGATTCTGAATCATCTCTCTTTTTACTCTTAAAACGTGTTTTTTCTTTATTCATATCATATCAAAATCTATCTGTCATTATTAGAAAATAAATATTTCATTTCTCATCTGAGTCCCGACTTCCTTATGGTGTTCTGACTGTTTTTGACGTCTTATCAGAGTTACATTTTATTTCCCATGAAACTCCATAAATAAAACTCCATGGCTGCATTTCTGCTGCTCTGTCTGTCTCTCAGCCCCAGTCCCATGGTGTCTACAGACAGACTGAGAATGGCAGCTTTAATTTGGAGAAAAACAAGTTGAAAATATTGATTTCAAAATGACTTGTCTCTCTTCCCTAAAAACCTGCCATGTGGAAACCTGCAGCCTTCAATTAAACTGGGCTTGTAGGTGTGTGTGTTTTCAATTGGGCAATGTGTTCACTTGAAATTATACATTAAAGACTGTGTTTTACTTCAATCAGACTGTGAAAATATACACACAGACCTAAGTGTCTCCTGAAGGGCTTCTCTGCTGGCACATACACACACAAACACACACACACACAAACACACTCACGTACATACACACACACACTCACACACACACACACACACCACCACCACAGAGCGAAACAGCAGCAGACAGATGGGTGGTATTTATTTTTGAATTAGAACCATGTTCCCGGCTCCAAACTCCAAATAGGAAAACACTCCGTTCGATCCCACTTCTGAAGATCATGACACATTTGAAGTCCCGTCCTGGAATTCCATCTCTCCCACCTGCCCGCGCCCGGGATGCTCCAGTTCCACCCTCCTCCTCTTCCCATTTCCTCCTGCTTTTATTACCCATGGAAAATTATTTCACACAACTTTTCCCTAAACACTGTAAAATCTAGCCAGAGCCAGCCCAGGGCTTGGTAACATTGTGTCTATGGACCGTCTAGCTTTGCTCACTCTCACTGTGTCTCTGGACCGTCTAGGTCTGCTCACTCTCACTGTGTCTATGGACCGTCTAGGGCTTGGAAACACTGTGTCTATGGACCGTCTAGGGCTTGGAAACACTGTGTCTCTGGACCGTCTAAGGCTTGGCAACACTGTATCTATGGACCGTCTAGGGCTTGGAAACACTGTGTCTCTGGACCATCTAAGGCTTGGCAACACTGTGTCTCTGGACCGTCTAGGGCTTGGCAACACTGTGTCTCTGGACCATCTAGGGCTTGGCAACACTGTGTCTCTGGACCGTCTAGGGCTTGGCAACACTGTGTCTCTGGACCATCTAGGGCTTGGCAACACTGTGTCTCTGGACCATCTAGGGCTTGTCAACACTGTGTCTCTGGACCGTCTAGGGCTTGGAAACACTGTGCCTCTGGACCATCTAGGGCTTGGCAACACTGTGTCTCTGGACCGTCTAGGGCTTGGCAACACTGTGTCTCTGGACCATCTAGGGCTTGTCAACACTGTGTCTCTGGACCGTCTAGGGCTTGGCAACACTGTGTCTCTGGACCATCTAGGGCTTGTCAACACTGTGTCTCTGGACCGTCTAGGGCTTGGCAACACTGTGTCTATGGACCGTCTAGGCCTTGCAAACACTGTCTTTGGACCGTCTAGGCCTTGGCAACACTGTGTCTCTGGACCCTCTCACTGTGTTTACTCTCACTGTGTTCACTCTCACTGTGTTCTATTTATTTGGAGTTGCAATAAACTTTGCTGTATTTTGATCTTATTGGGTGAAGTATCAATCCCTGTGGTAAAGATGATCCCCTTAATGCTGGGTTTTGTTAGGGTCCTGATCCTGGGCTTAGGAGCTGGCGGAGCTGCTTTACACACACACACACACACACAGGGACCAGGACATGACACTATGAACAGAGAGAAAGCTCTTGTTATAGCACAGTGTCCCCGAGGGTTTGAAAGTCATCCCTCTAATGCAGACATTACCAAATCCTTCCTCTACATCCCCTATCATCCCAGCAGAATGACACCGCACGGCTCCAAGACTTAACTCTTACAAAGAGCTTAAATATCGTAGCTGTGTCATGCATAATGGAGGTATGTTCTGTACTTTTGGTGCGTCTAGTATTCCCATCGTACCCCTAACAGAGTAGCTTGCATGCTGGATTGCTCACACACTCATATCACAGAAATAATGCCATTAGTAAGGGGTTTACATGGATGCTTGGCATGGATAAGGGCAACAAGAAGGTCAATGATTATTGTTTACCATACATTTTCCTCTCATTTGTGTGTATGCATGTGTATGTTGATGTACAGTATGCTTTGTGTGCATGTTTCACCTATGCTCATTCATTCCTGCATTTGTGTGTGTGTGTGTGTGTGTGTGTGTGTGTGTGTGTGTGTGTGTGTGTGTGTGTGTGTGTGTGTGTGTGTGTGTGTGTGTGCGTGCGTGCGTGCGTGTGTGCGTGTGTGTGTCCGCTCGTGCGTGTGTGTGTGCGTACGTGTGTGTGTGCGAGCGCATGCGCGTGTTATAGATGCTGTGGATGCGGTGACCTTTTTCTGGAAAAGGGGTTGAAAGCTCCCCTAGTGGCAGCTCTACAGAATAACTCAAAAGACTGTGTAGTACATCATGGAGAAAGTCAGTACTTCGTAGTGTAGTGATATGGTAGTGTAGTGATCTCCTCATGTTGACAATAGTTTTGGTGGCTAATGCAGTCCTGATGTCTTTATTCCAGCACATCTTGAAAAGTGTTAATACTCCAAAAGTCAATCTGTTGTTGACTCTCATATGGTTTCATTTCACGCACCATTTAAGAGACATAACATACACAATGTCTGGCAGCCTTCTAGGCTATGTGTCTTACACGCTGTCTACAGGCCATGCCAGGGGACACTCTTATAAACAGTGTATTCAATCTTCATGAATGGACCATGAAGACGGGAGGGAGGACCTAAAAGCTGTGGGATGTGATCTCAGCCTGTTTATCAGCCTCATCCAGAGACAGCAGAAGACAGATTCTCAGTCAGAACCTTTGTGTGAGAGGAGTGTGGAGAGCCTCCCACTGAGCATGTCACTGATCTAGCCCCTCAGTAAGAAAGGTCTGATATGATGCAGGGAGGGAGGGAGGGAAGGGTTGAGGATTCTGAGGAACGGACCAACTCTAGGCTTTGGTGGTAATGTTAATGAGGCCTGGGCTGGACACTGGGTGTTCCATTATCTCAACCCCCCTCCACCTCCTCTCCTCTTCACCTCTTCACCTCTCCATCAGTATTATGAGCGGGATGAAATGAATAGTCTCTGTGAGCTGACATGCTGATAAGGTTATGATGACTTGTCATCTCCACTCTAGCTTTCATTTGTTTTGATCTTTAAGTGTTCTTTAACAGGGAGCCCATCCTGACGAGGGGAGAGCTTGGCTACTAAATTGATTACCTGCTGTCAGGACCCCTTCACTATTTCAATTTCATTGGATTTAGCAAGGAACAGGTTGTGTCCCAACTGATACCCTATTCTCTATATAGTGCACTACTTTTGACCAGGGCTCATAGGGCTCTGGTTTAAAGTAGTGCACTATATAGGAAATAGGGTGTCATTTGCGATGCAGACCTCTCCTTGTGAGAGGGGAGGGAAGAGGAGGAAGGTGTGGAGCATTACTGCCTCGATACAATCACATTTGTCAGCATGATCCTTTTTAAGTGCATTTCAATTACAGTCTGATTCTCTGATGTTATTATGCCCCGGTCTCTCTCTCTCTCTGTCTCTCTCCCCTGGAAACTGTTCACCACTCACACAGACACACACACACACACACACACTGCTCACCGCTCGCTGGTAGAACAAGCCACGTCTAATGTACACAATTTAATTTCCTTAATTGAGCTAACTCACTTTTCATATCCTAATTTCTGGAATAATCTTTGATTCCTAGCTACTTTCCACTGCAGGCAGAGAGCTTTTAATGAAAGGGGGCAGCCCAAAAACATCTGTTACAAGTCTGATTAAATCATCCGCATCACATCTGCATTTATGAGGGTGTTAGCATGCATAGAGCCGGGCTCTTTATCTAGTTTGGGCAATTATCTACAGTGGCTGTGGAAATCACATATATTGATAGAGTCTCATCCCCTGTCCTCTTCTCTAATGGTGACTGTCATGTCATCAGGCTTTGTTTAATAGATAGAGGGACTTTAGCTATTGATACGATGCACCATGACAGAAGTCTTCTTCTTTAGACAAATGAGGGTTGGTCAGCACTCTTTGTTTAAGCTGTCTGCATTTATGAGTAACTTGTGAAAGAAGGATTCCCTTCTGGAGGTGTTAAACATCCTGTTTCCCTCTGTGGTGAGGGGAGGGGGAATTGATTTTGCGTGCGGATGGCTTCCATACCTGCTGGCCTCACACAGTGTCGCTGGCGATCCAGCAGTGAGCCTCCTATCCTCCCAGCCCAGTCCAGACTGTAAACAGAGAGGGCTGCCTCTCCTCTCCTCTCCTCTCCTCTCTCAGAGTCAGGGTCACATTAGACCCACTTTTATCAGGAATCACACAATCACACAGCCAGGGTATCAAATGAAAGCCATCTCTTCCTCTCTCCCTCCTTAATCCCCCTCCCTATCTCCATATATCCCTGTCTCTATCCCTCTCTCTCTTCCCTGCTCCTCTCTGTCATTGCGGTCATCTCTCCATTAAGAGGGGTTGAGTCAGTAACCTATCATTTGGCTGACACAGGGTTGCACAGCACGGCTGTCATCACCCTCTGTGTGTGTGTGTGTGTGTGTGTAAAGTACTTAAGTAAAAATGCTTTAAAGTACTACTTAAGTAGTTTTTTGGGGTATCTGTACTTGACTTTACTATTTATATTTTTCACAACTTTTACTTTTACTTTACTACATCCCTAAAGAAAATAATGTACTTTTTACTCCATACGTTTTCCCTGACACCCAAAAGTACTCGTTACATATTGAATGCTTAGCAGGACACGAAAATGGTCCGATTCAAGCACTTATCAAGAGAACATCAATGGTCATCCCTACTGCCTCTGATCTGGAGGACTCACTAAACAGAGAACATCCCTGGTCATCCCTACTGCCTCTGATCTGGAGGACTCACTAAACACATGCTTCATTAGTAAATGATGTCTGAGTGTTGGAGTGTGCCCCTGGCTATCTGTAAATGATGTCTGAGTGTTGGAGTCTGTCCCTGGCTATTTGTAAATGATGTCTGGGTGTTGGAGTGTGTCCCTGGCTATCTGTTAATGATGTCTGAGTGTTGGAGTCTGTCCCTGGCTATCTGTAAAAAAATAAATAACAAGAAAATGGTGCCATCTGGTTTGCTTATTATAAGGAATTTGTAATGATTTATATTTGTACTTTTGATACTTAAGCATATTTTAGCATTTACATTGACTTTTGATACTTAATTATATTTAAAACCAAATACTTTTAGACTTACTCAAGTAGCATTTTAATGGGTGACTTTCACTTTTACTTGAGTCATTTTCTATTAAAGTATTTTTACTTTTACTCAAGTACGACAATTTGGTACTTTTTCCACCACTGTGTGTGTGTTGCGTTCTTCACATCAGGTGGCTAGATTATCTCCTGGCCGGCTAGCGTTTCTTTCCCCTACATTCTCATGTGCCGTATGAGAATGTACTGTAGGGGTGAAAACACATCAGACACAGTCAGGAAGCTAGGCTACCGAATTCAACAACATGTGCCAGGAGAAATAGGAGAGGTCAAATCTCACTGACTTCTGCTGCTTTGGCGTAGAGGGCGAATTAGTGTAGTGGTGTATGATATTTTGATATCCGTTCCACGTAGCTAGCAGCTAAGTATGCGTGTCATGACAGAGCTGAAGGTACCCTTTAAGAGGTCACAGGTTCGACCAATGGGAGGATGCCCTCACAAGGTCAGCCAATGAGAATGCGTCCTCAGAGGTTAGAGGTCAGGCAGATGTTGTTTATTTGCTTGTGTGGTCATAGCGATGCTATGTCATTCATTATGTGTCTGTCTTGGTGGTTGTGGAACAGATAAGTGTCTCTCTCTGTCTGTATGTAGCTGCATGGGGCCGCGCCCTGCCTGCCTGCGCTAGGCTACACCAGGCTAATTGCTGCTGTTCCATTGTCTTTGAGGCCTCAGCTTGTGGCTCCACCACTAACTGGTGCAGCAACGAGAGGCACATGGATGCACGTTGGCAGCGCCCTTCATGTGGCAGCAGTACGCTGTGTTTCTGATTACTAGACATAATTTTGTTTTTTCTTTCTCTCAAAAATGTGTTTTTTTCATTCTTGCTTTCTCTTTGCTCTGCATGGGTTTGTTGGTTGCTTGTTTTCCACAGTCTGTGATGGGTTTTAATGTAAAAAGGGAGTGTGGGTTTTCCTTAAATTGTGCCCACATTCCCCAAACCACAGAACCCTCCTATACAGAACCCTTGTTGCCTCAGCCTCTGTTTGCCCTCATTGTGTGTGACCTCTATTCAGGGTGCGCACATAGCTTACAACCATACACATATACAGTATGTGATATTAGAAAGGCACCAAAAAAATACTTGAGGGTAAATATGATTGGCATGTTTAACGAACAGAATGTTATTCAAAGACTTTCTATTTTTATAGTTAGTGTTTGGATATGTGTGGTTAGGTTAGAATTATTATCTAACCCGTCTGCTCTTATTTGATGGGCCTCAGCTCTATTCCCCCAGCCAAAGCTATGAGCACTCTTGTCTAGACATTCCTTACTTTAATGCGTAAAATGTTTCTGGCAGCCGCTTGCGTAAAGTCCAGTGCCATCACCCTGCATCCTCTCTCCTCCTCTCCCTCCGCCTCCCTCTCCACCTCCCATACAAATCTCAGACACAGTTTGGAGAGGGAACACTTGAATCCTTGACCCCATGTAATTTTGACCCCGACCGACCGAGCGGTGGCGGAGTGTGGCAATCTGACCAGCACACTCCGCTTCAGATATGAAGCCCCCGGAAGTCCTTTCTGTTGTGCTATTATCAGTTGAGTGTTATTACCCCTCTTTGCACAGAAACATATGCCTTGATTTCCATCGACCAGGCCCGAATCAATGCTTTTAAAAATCTTAGTCACCTTTTACTTAAAGCCAAAAGCATGCATTTTATGTTTTGACATGGTTCTATTGATTTGGGCAGGTGGGGAGATGGGGTGGGGGTGGGGCCTGTGTGACCTCTCTTCCTCTCTTCCTCTCTTCCTCCCATATCTCTCTATCTCTATCTCCCTCTTTAGCTGCCTCTCTCTCTCCTCTCGTCTGCCAGTGTCTGGTAACACTGCCATCCTTAATGGCTTTCCCGTGCTCTTCCATCTGCCCTCCCACCCTCTCCTCCCCCCATCCTCCCATCTCTCCCTCTCTCTCAACGGAGCTCTCTCTCTCTGTGCACTTTTTATAACTAATCAATACTGTGCTCCCCTTCGACACCCCTGTCACTCACATTTGGCCCAGTTGTTAAATTATGGATGAGGCTTCTCACATCACATCTAAAATGTCTATTTTGTTTGTCAATGGCTGATCAATACTTCACCTCCTCTCATCCTCAAAGCTCCCTCTGCTTCTCCTCCTCTTTCATCCTTTGTTTCTTCTACCCACTATTGTTTGTTTATGATTTTGGTTTCTTCTATTGGAAGGACTTCTGGGAGCAGCCTGGGCTAGGGGAACACAGCAATCTGTAGCAGACAACACACACTGTCATCTTCAAATAAGGGGATATGCCTCTGCTCTCCTCTCACTCCCCCTGCGCCTATTTCTTCCTCCTCTCATCTTTATCTCTCTCTTTCTTCTCACCAACATGTGGTTAACATGTGTAGACACTGGTTTCAGACAAAATACTGGGATTTGAAATGTGTAGGTTGTTGGTAGCTAGGTGTGGATAATGTGGATGATTCTTGTCTGACACAAACACAGGGTTTCATCTCTGTAGGCAACACTCAGCTCACCTCAGATGGAAACTATTATCCCTAATAAACACTGGAATAGAAGGTGAAATGAAAGAAAGAAATGAAGAATAGAAGAGGAGTGTAAAAAGGTAAACATCCTCTCAGCTGCCAATCCTGTATTTAGTGCTCAGCTACCTCTGTCACGCTCACACACACACACACACACACACACAACACGCACGCTCACACACACCTTCCTATTTCTCTCTTAGAGTCAGAGTGGTGTAATTGAAGTGGCGTTGGGCTTATCGCCGACTAAGGCTCAGCTGTGGGCTCTGCATGGCCCTGTGCAGCCTGTGATCTAGCCATGCCTCTCTCTCACGCCAGTCTCACACCAGCCAGCCGGCACCTCCCAGCTACTGACGAGAGAAGCAATTTTGCCCAATAAGTTCAGTTTCTTGTCTCTCCCTCTTTTCCATGACCACTTAACCCCTGACACAGAACTCTAAGGGAGACTAGGAATGTGTCTGCCGGCAGCCTGCCCTGCCTGGCCATGCTGGGCTCTGTGCTGAGAGAGCATAATCCAGACCTGCTGCCTCTCTCTCTGTGTCATTACCTAAAGTAACCAACCAACCAACCACAGACAGCAGGAAGAGGGAAAAGAACAGCTCACCCTATAAGAGAGAGGGGGGTCAGCTCACCCTATAAGAGAGAGGGGAGTCAGCTCACCCTATAAGAGAGAGGGGACTCAGATCACCCTATAAGAGAGAGGGGACTCAGCTCACCCTATAAGAGAGAGGGGAGTCAGCTCACCCTATAAGAGAGAGGGGACTCAGCTCACCCTATAAAAGAGAGGGGAGTCAGATCACCCTATAAGAGAGAGGGGAATCAGCTCACCCTATAAGAGAGGGGAGTCAGCTCACCCTATAAGAGAGGGGAGTCAGCTCACCCTATGAGAGAGGGGACTCAGTGCACCCTGTAAGAGAGGGGAGTCAGATCACCCTATAAGAGATTGGAGTCAGATCACGCTGTCTCTTATAGGGTGAGCTGTAGGTGTAATTTGTAGGTGTAATTTGTGCATCTGGATGTTTGTGAATGCTCATCCCCTCTCTAAGTGTCGGTGGTTGAATACCCTTTCTAGTCCTGTGTGGTGTGTTTAAGTTGTTTGTCTGTGGGGAGTAGTGGCTGGTGATGTGGCTGTCCTGTGTGAGTGTGTGATCTGCTCCCTGTCTGTCTGCACCGCCTGCCCCACATCAGCCACAGGCCGGCCCCTCAACCTTTCCAGGGCCGGGGTGAGAGTCTCTTCAGCTCCTCTCAGCTGCCAGGCATGCTCAGCCACGCCTTATTGATTTACACTGGAAGCCATGGCAGGAGCCAGGGCCACAGCGGACCCTCTGAAAAACAAACCACTGACAGGCACTAACCACAGGAGTGTGGGGACTCTCTCTCCCCTGATCTGCACCAGGAGCAGGGTCACAGCCTCTACAGTATGTACTGTAACCGTACAATGGGAGATTTCTGGTCTATTTCCTATTCTATTTCCTATTGATCAAAAATCACTTTTTCATTTTTTGACAAGGGCTTTTGAAGTGTCTGATAAGAAATATATGAATGTAGTCAGACTGAATATTAACAGACTACCTTTAGACTTATGTCCTAACCAGTTTTGCTTAAATAAATGTTTGTCTCAGAAAACACACACTGACATCTTACCAGTACCTCAATGAATGATTTGAAAGTAAATACTGAGTGTACACTGAGGCGTATTTGATTCATTAGCTGTGATTGTCCTGTTATTGCTGTACATTTCTTTCTGGTCTGACCTCTTTCATTAGAGGTCACAGCGTCTCTCTTCTTCTCTCGCTCTCTCTCTATCCCCCTCTCTTTCTCTCTCTCCCCACCTCTCTCTCCCCCTCTGCTCTTCCTCTTTAGGGCTGTCTTGAGTAAGAAGTGGTGTCATCCTCCACTCCGATCCGTCGGTTGGGATTTGCCTCAGAGCTTCCCGAGACGGCCTGATTTGTGTGACAAACACAAATGCCTTTAAATTCCCTCCGAGCCCCAGCTCCTTACCCGGCTCATACCTTGTAATGAATAATTCACATCCCTCTCTTCTTTCCTTCCTTCTCCCCAGTCCTCTCCCAACGGGAGGAAGGACAGTAGCACACCCCTCTCCTCGGCTGGCAGAAAATCCATACACCACTGACATCTTCACTTCAAACGGCAATTAATAGAACCAGAAGCTGGATCTATTTTCTCTCATAATTGGTCTTAAGGTGAGGTGTTAATGATGTCATTATACGGCAAGGTTAATTCAAGTTGTGGTCTGAGTGGGGTTAGGGGCGTTAACGTTTGTAGACTGAAGGGTGCTGTGGACTGGAGATCTGTATACCTGACCTACTATGTGCAGCTATCTCCTCCACCGGTAATCTCTTTACCTTGTATGTACAAACACACACACATACGAGGGCAGAAACGCATGCACGCGCGAAAGCACACACACATGAGATTTTGGACTGCAAAACTCAATACGATATGTGTGACTTTAGAGCAGGTAGATTAGGGTGTATCAGACGTATCGGCACTAACTGCTGGCCTTATCTGTTGTTGTTGTTGTTTGACCCTAGTTACCATGGTGATGCGTGCATTGCGTACTATGGCTCCAGGATGGGATTGTCTTTACTCCACCTCTCTGTCGTGCCAATGCATTAGCAAGCTCAGCACCTCACGCTGGGCTATGCATTACAGGAAAGCCTGTCCTGTCCACCACTCTGCACCTGTGTGTGTATGTCTATGGCTTACCATCACCACCACCCTGCACCGGCCTGATCCACTCCTTAATGGTGAAAAACGAGAGCTGTCATGTCGTAATCGTGTAATAACCGTGCTTGGTGTCGCTTTCCTGCAATTAATGGAGGCTCTGTGACGAGGCAGCATAAATCCTGTCTAAGTCTGTAACGGCAGGGGGCATAGCAGGCAGCGCTGTTATACTGGGGGGTGGAGGGGAGGGTGCGGCGGTAGGTCTGTATATGTGTGTGTGTTGAACGGGGTAGAAGCCTGGTGAGGGCTGGAAGGGAGCCACCCCACAAGGCATGTCTTTGTGTGTAGCAGATAGATGAGGTGAGCAGGGCAAGCTGTCACTGAGACAGGACTAATGGCCGAGCCAGTCTGCTCCCGCCAAGACCTTAGATTGTTCTAAATTTGTTTGGGTTTGGGCAGTCTGTGATTTAATGAAGTGTTCGGAGAGTTTTGGAGTGTGTGTGTGTTGTGTGTACGTGCTTGCGTGCTTGCGTGTTTGTGTGTGTGTGTGTTCATGTGTTTGTGTGTGTTTGTGTGTGTGTGTGTACACACTATGAATCAGACATAGCTATAGCCGTTTATTGAAACATAGGGACCCTCCTAATGAACATTTGTCCCATTTGACAAACACACACCGCGTTGTCCCTGTCAGCATCCACCCCCTGCAGACAGCACTGAGGGACAGGCAGATTAGATATCCTCCTCAGCTACTTCCTCCTCACACAACAGCTTATGATCCAGCACCATCACATAGATGTCAAATCCCACCAATACCACTGAATACCCTGCTCTCCTTGAGACTGCACAACAAGACCCCATTTCTCTTTCTTTATCTTTCTTCCGCACACACTCAGTTTACTTACTAAATAGATTGTGTCACAGGCAGTTATTGATGTATAATGCATTCTCCACCAGTGTGCTCTTCCCTTTAATATTATTGAAATCCCTCTTTAATATTAAGCGATTCACATAATTTCTTTGTGACAGAATGAAAGCATTACAGTGATGATCAAACAGAAACTTGTTTCAGGTCACGTCTTCACTGTGCCTCTGTCAAAACCATTCCAGAGAGGGTCGGAGTGGGAATGAGAGCACCACACTACTGACACTATAGGGATTTCTCCCTTAACAACGCCACATATCTCTCTTCTCTTCTACCCCTCCGACACCAAATATGTCTCTTCTCTTCTAACCCTCCGACACAAAATATATCTCTTCTCTTCTATCCCCCCCAATCACTCCTCCAGTATAAATGTGTCAAAACGTAACGCCTATCGTCGTATCCCATGACAGCCTTGCCAGAGATCAAAAGCCAAAGCCTCCATCACTTCTTCTTGTCACCTGTTATCTTAACCATGTCTAGGATTTCGACGGAAGATCAGTGATGTGTTTTTTATAAATGCGAGGAGGGCGTTTTGGGTCGTTGAACGTGCCCTGGCATCCGTTCAGGGCTATTAAAACAAATGACCCGCTGTAGCTGGCAGGATGTTTAAATGGGAATAAAGCCATCATGAATCACTGCTGTAGTCTGTGTGACTGATGATTCACGTATAGAGTTTGCTGCTAATGTTGGTTCTGAGAGAGAGGACTAGACAGAGAGCAACATATGCCCCATGAGAGAGTGAGAGAAAGAAAGAGAGAAAGGGAGAGAGAGAGAGAGAGAGAGAGAGAGAGAGAGAGAGAGAGAGAGAGAGAGAGAGAGAGAGAAAATATATATATATACCACACACCTCTCAGAAAGGAGGCAGATGCTGATTCCAGCATGACCACACATTTTGTTTATTTCCAGGTTTCTTCTGACAGATGTAGATTGATGTATTAGACTGTTGATAAGGACTGTTGATATTGAAAGAAGCTGTTGGCTGTTGAAAGGACACTCTCCCTCTCAAATTAATGCGTGCAGAACTCAACTTAGCTTACCAGTTTACTAAAAGATACCATTCCATGCTAAGCATTTACTAACCTACCCCTATTTCAATAGACATTATGGGAATTACAAATGAATAAATAAGGTCTTTATTTCTGTTCCTTCCACTGCAGATTTTCCCAAATGTTTCGACAGTCTGCAATTATCTACCTTTCCATGATCCTCTACAGCAGAAACAGCTGGGACACCTGCAGCTGGAGTGTTTAGGACTGTTCTACGCTGGAGCTTCCAGTCCAATGTTCCAGCGGTGGTTGAGAAGCAGGGGACTCTGTCAGTCTCTCCCCCCAGGAGGGGACATCTCTCCTTGGGGGAGCTCGGTGGGGTTTCCCCCTGAGAACCAGGCTTCCTCCCCAATCACTGTCACAGCCATATTACACACCTCCCTGGGATCCTACACAAACACACAGTATGGCATCATGCCTTTGGGCTGATGAGGGAGATGGACACGACAAGAGCACTCTATCATTGGAATGAGGTCTCCATGTTAGAGATTAGCTCAGAGGTTGTGGTGACATCACAATGTGTTGGTGTCATACTGTATATCCAGAATTGCTATAGCACCAGTGGGTTGGGCCTTTTCATATCACCCCCCAGCCCAATATCCCAAACTGCTACATTCAGGGACAGCACAGACGTCTACTTTAAGGTGTGACACATTCAGCCTTTATGTCAAGAACCAGAAAAGGAGATACAATTGTGTTTTTGTGAGTTATCTTCTTCTTCTCTCTCTCTCTCTCTCTCTCTCTCTCTCTCTCTCTCTCTCTCTCTCTCTCTCTCTCTCTCTCTCTCTCTATCTATCTTTCTTTCCCCTCTCCTTCTTAGCATGTTCTTGCAGCTTCTCCAGCAGTCTGTCTCCCCTCGTCACATTTCAGAATATGTTACCCCTGTGATACCAGGGCCAGACTTGAAAGGAAGTCTTAAGGACCTGAGCTTATACACTGTGCCAGATTTTGTTAAATAACCGGGAGATGTTGATGCCAATTCATTGGTAATTGTCCCTTGTGGCACAGTGCTGTTGAAAGTCCTGGAGCAGCCTAAGCTCAAGATCACTGCAAGTGTTAATCTTCTTATACTTAAGGTTTCAGGTTTTCTTTTGATGTCGCTAAACATGTTGACTCCTATCTGGGCACAGAAGGCAATCCAGACGTAGCCATGAGCAATAAAGCTTTTGTCATTTTTTTTGAGTCTTCAAAGAATTCCGATTTTATTCCTCTTCCTACAAATTCATTATGTGACTAAAATAAAACAACAACTAAAAAACAGATCAGGAAGAGAGGAAGGGGATTGATTCAGCTTTATTCAGGGGCTCATTGTTCCTTTCCTTAGTGCATTTGACTCGCCCTTGTTGTGTGTAAAATGGTCTTGTTCATAGTTAATAAGTAGACATCTTATTTCCAAGCCTGGGTGCTATGGTACAATACAGACAGTTGTCTTTGAGAGCTCTTCTGTCAAGGTCTCTCAGAAAAACAGAGAAGACACCTCTATTGGAGGATAAATAACTGAGTGTGTAATTAATTTGCCAGCCCCAAGGGCGTACTGTATACCTTAGAGATTGATCTGATCCTGTCAGTGATAGTGATAGGTTGTTTCCACACAGATCCAGAGAATCAGGGAATCTACCCCCAGGGACTCAGGTGGAGAGACCTACCCAGGCAGGGAGCACCCTTCTGGGCATGAATGTAACGTAGCGGCCCTCAGGTGAGGCTCGCTCAGTGAGTGTGTGTGTGTGTGTGTGTGTGTGTGTGTGTGTGTGTGTGTGTGTGTGTGTGTGTGTGTGTGTGTGTGTGTGTGTGTGTGTGTGTGTGTGTGTGTGTGTGTGTGTGCATGGGTGTGTACAGTTATGTCCGTCAGTCCATCCCCAGGTGCTGTATGACAGGTGTAGACCTCTGTGGGATCAGGACTAGCAGCCAGATGTGGAACTACACTGATCTAATCCCACACAAACATACAGGTGGGACATTTATCAAGACCTCATGTTTTATGAGGACCTTATTACTGGGTTTGTTTTTTATGAATGTTTAATAAAAATAAAAAAAATGATGAATGTTTTTTTTTTATATGACTGTGTTTTTCTTTCTGCTTGAATTTTGTATTTATATTGATATGTGTATTTTCTGTAATTTCTGTCAGTCGGGGCGCATCTGTAAAAGACCCCTTGGTCTCAGTATGACTCCCTGATAAAATAAAGGTTAAATTAACTAAATTAAATGAATAAAACAACGCTTTGAATTGTGTATGTGTGTGGAGGATGGAAGGGGTGGGGGTGGTATGTGTGTTCGTAGACATTCACGTCTGCTTTCAGGTGTATATACTATAAACCTATTGAATCTGTGTGGTGTTTGCATTGTGTGAGTATACATGTGTATATTATTTACTACTATATGGCACTCACGCAAGACTGACACCCAGTATGTCGAGCGGAATTCTCAAAACACGGGCAATATCTTTCTACCTTCAGACATAGTCTTTCTTTTCTTCTACTCTGGAGAGAACAAACTCCCAACGCTGCACAATCAAAAGCAAATGTGTGCTTCAGTCTGCCTGAGGGGACTGTTTAAATGAGCGTCCTGGGAGATTTATGAGGGAGTTTAGAACTTAATTGTGTGGGTTTGTTATTGGATAAAGACAGGTGTGGACTGGAGCATATGCATGTTGTATCAATTTGGCTTTCTGTCTCTTTATGTATATGAGGTATTGGGTAATAAAAGCTGTGTTTTACTGTAATTCCACTTATGATTTAGTAGAAGTGTGTGTGTGGGTATGTGTGTGAGTGCGTGCGTGTGTGTGTGTGTGTGAGTGTGTGTGTGTGTGTGTGTGTGCGTCCGAGTGTGTATGTGTGTGTGTGTGCGTGCGAGTGTGTCTGGCAGAACGCTGGGGGTTGTTAATGCTCCCCTACAGCCAGACTGGGTTACAGTGACCCAGAGCGTAGGGGTGTTACTGTACTGGTTTGAACCCTAGTTTGAGGTCAGTACCTGGTCAACACAGGGTAAAAACAGGCTCATACAGGCACCAGTGTGTCTATGGGCAGTGGAGAGAGGAGAGGTTAGGGGAGGTTAGATACTGCCCAACAGAGCATGGTAACCCTTCAGTCAATCCACAGACCCCTAAGTGAACATTTTCAAAAGACTAATTCCTTAAAATAACTCATTATAAGTAGACATCATGAACAACATCATAACACATTGTACTTTTTGATTAAAGTGTGGCCTTACTTCTTCCTACAAACTGAGCTTTCCCAGGCCTGTTTACAAGGCATACAGGCCAAACTGACTGGCATTACTCAGGCCCACTAGCTGCCCCGGTGTCGCACCAAAGCTGGCACTGATAGCTTTAACACAGAGACGGCAAACACATTATCCAGCTAATGACGGAATTACAGCGCTGAGTCACCATGTAGCGACATGTAAGACGGCACAGCGGAGAGAGGGCGGCGATAGATTATCGTCTGAGAAAGAGGCACTTTCCCAGGAAAAGCAGCTGTCATTAAGAAGAGAGAGAAGGTGCGAGAGAGAGAGTTAGAGAGAGAGAGAGAGAGAGAGAGAGAGAGAGAGAGAGAGAGAGAGAGAGAGAGAGAGAGAGAGAGAGAGAGAGAGAGAGAGAGAGAGAGAGAGAGAGAGAGGGGGGAGTAAAAGATACCAGTCGAGGCAGTGAGGGGAGTAGAAAAAGAGAGATGGGGAGAGATGGGGAGAGAGGGTGAGGGAGATGGAGAAAGAAAGAGGGAGAGACAGAAAGAGTGATTGAAAGAGGGAGAACATAAACTCCTGAGAATGGAACGTTTAGATGAGTGTAATTATGTCTCTCTGTAAAACACTCAATACTGTCATTATCGTTGAGTCATGTGTCCTGGTAGGCCCTGTGTTTAAAGTCATGTGTCCCTGGAGTCTGAGGTAAAGATATAAAGACAGACAGGAGGAGTTTACTGTTTACAGGAAGAGAAAGGACTAACTGTACCAAGAATCTATAAACAAGCAGTCTGTCAGAGAGAGAGAGAGAGAGAGAGAGAGAGAGAGAGAGAGAGAGAGAGAGAGAGAGAGAGAGAGAGAGCATGTGTGAATACACATCTGTCCCCATAAAATAACCCTTTTTGGTTCCAGGTAGAACCCTTTTGGGTTCCATGTAAAACCCTCTGTGGAAAGGATTCTATGTGGAGCCCAAAATAGTTGTACCTCGAACCAAAAGGGTTCTTCAAAGGGTTCTCCTATGTGGACACCCGAAAGGACCCTTTTAGGTTCTAGATAGCACCTTTTTTTCTAAGAGTGTATGTGCGTGTGTGCATGTGTGTACGTGTGTGTGTGTCAGTGCATGGACAATACAGCCTTGATGCTGAGAGGAGTATAAGTGGGAAGCTGGTGACTGCAGGCCTCTATGTTGCGGTGGCTCTGTGTAAACTCTTGGTCGCTCTGTTTTCCTACTCTGGTTTCAGCAGCAAACGGCTAAAAAGTTCATATGTTTAATGGCAACTCTGAAAGAGCCATAAATTCACAGGGCTAGCTGTATTTTTATACCCATTACATAATGAAAGTTCCAGAGGAGAAAAACGTCCAGAGAGGAGGGAGGGGTGAGGGTGTGGTGACGGTGGGGAGAGGGGGGAGCGAGAGGAGTTGGGAGGGTGTTGGTTTGTGAACACCAGAGAAGGGTGCAGCACCAGACTCCATTGGACTCCATTTGTATCCATTTGGAAAAAGGTGACTTAGAGAAGTTGTTCCCCGGGCGCAAGCCCTCTTCTGAAACAAGGCTTAACGCGAACAACAAGCAGGATATCTGGTCAGCTTTTCCGAGTGAAACTCAACCATCAGCCTCGTTTAAATATTCTCAAGCTCGAGCAAAATGGCTCCAAGTTCAATTACACATTACAAGCCGCATGACAGTTTCCATTGTGCAATGCTCACTCTAACAAGACTGAGCTAAATCGGCCAGGCACCCCTGATCACACTGTAGTCAGTGTGTCGAGACAGGGGAGCGGTCCCTTCTACAAGACGCCCTCTTAACCATTCTATTATGGTAACACATACCTGCAGAGAGAGCAGCAGACACCTGAGAACCACAGCCACAAGGCCGGAGGCGCTGCTGCAGTCTCTGTGTTGCACCCTCTTGTACTTGACTGTTGTCAAACTGTTGTGGCTCTATTGGGCTTTGTGTTGGTTGAGGAAGCCAGAGCCAAGGGGAGATTATCTCTGGGTTTAGCCCTTAGGGTTAGGCCCTGTAATGGATACAACCGGTCTGTCTTTTATCTCCTGTCTTCTTGGTTGGAGGGACAACATGTCATTACACAGATGATATAGTAGCGTTCATTTATAGATAAATATTGGAAATCTTCAGTGACACCGCTGGTATTCCTATTGAGATTTTAGTCCGGTTCTCACAGGGTGTAATTCACAGCTGTACATCATTACAGAGATTACATAGTACTGTTCATTTATGGATAAATATTGGATACCTTTATTGATGCTGCTTTGGTTTTGCAGAATATATTTGGTGATTGTTATCTTCTCACAGGGTGTAATGTCATTTCCAGAGCTTCCATACAACCTTCCTTCCTTCCCTACACTCATCTCCTCAGTGGCAGGCAGGAAGAGGGAGAGGAAAAGTGAAGCCCCCTCTTTAGTTAGATGACTGCGGTATGGTGGAAGAAAGAGAGAGCTGGAACCAACCCTCTTAAAACATGAAAACATTCCCTCTTCAAACCACCATGACTGAGTAGATTAGGCCCCATCCACAGGAAAACAATATTATTCCCCAAAGATATGCAGGTCGTTTAATTCAGAAACAATGCAGGCTGGTGCACGGAAAGACTTCTTTATTGAATGCCTTTTTATTGCTATTCTAGAGTCATTCAAATAAGGTAAATGGGTGATTAAATTAAATGTGCTAAAATGCACAGCCAAATAGATTTACCCAAAGCAAGCTTAATAGATATTTATTTTCTTGTGTCAACATCCATTAAATTCAACGGAGTAGGGATAGAGGCCTCGCTAACACTTGTGTTCCTGTACCTAGTAGTATGGTTTCCGAGCTGGTCATGGGTGCACCTCAGCCACGCTCAAGGTCCTAAACGATATCATAACCGCCATCGATAAAAGACAATACTGTGCAGCAGTCTTCATCGACCTGGCCAAATCTTTCGACTCTGTCAATCACTGCATTCTTATCAGCAGACTCAACAGCATTGGTTTCTCAAATGACTGCCTCGCATGGTTCACCAACTACTTCTCAGATAGAGTTCAGTGTGTCAAATCGGAGGGCCTGTTGTCCGGACCTCTGTCAGTCTCTATGGGGGTGCCACAGGGTTCAATTCTCAGGTCGACTCTTTTCTCTGTACACATCAATGATGTCGCTCTTGCTGCTAGTGATTCTCTGATCCACCTCTACGCAGACGACACCATTCTGTATAATTCTGGCCCTTCTTTGGACACCGTGTTAACTAACCTCCAGACGAGCTTCAATGCCATACAACTCTCCTTCTGTGGCCTCCAACTGCTCTTAAATGCAAGTAAAACCAAATGCATGCTCTTAAACCGATCGCTGCCCTCACCTGCCCGCCCGTCCAGCATCACAACTCTGGACGGTTCTGACTTAGAATATGTGGACAACTACAAAAACCTAGGTGTCTGGTTAGACTGTAAACTCTCCTTCCAGACTCACATTAAGCATCTCCAATCCAAAATTAAATCTAGAATCGGCTTCCTATTTCACAACAATGCATCCTTCACTCATGCTGCCAAACATACCCTCGTAAAACTGACTATCCTACCGATACTTGACTTCGGCGATGTCATTTACAAAATAGCCTCCAACACTCTACTCAACAAATTGGATGCAGTCTATTATAGTGTCATCTGTTTTGTCACCAAAACCCCATATACTATCCACCACTGCGACCTGTATGGTCTCGTTGGCTGGCCCTCGCTTCATATTCGTCGCCAAAACCACTGGCTCCAGGTCATCTATAAGTCTTTGCTAGGTAAAGGCCCGCCTTATCTCAGCTCACTGGTCACCATAGCAGCACCCACCCATAGCACGCGCTCCAGCAGGTATATTTCACTGGTCATCCCCAAAGCCAACTTCTCTTTGGCCGCCTTTCCTTCCAGTTCTCTGCTGCCGATGACTGGTACAAATTGCAAAAATCACTGAAGCTGGAGTCTTATATCTCCCTTTCTCAACTTTAAGCATCAGCTGTCAGAGCAGCTTACCGATCATTGCACCTGTACACAGCCCATCTGTAAATAGCCCACCCAACCACCTCATCCCCATATTGTTATTTATTTTTTGCTCCTTTTGCACCCCAGTATCTCTACTTGCACATTTACCTTCTGCATATCTATCACTCCAGTGTTTAAATGCTAAATTGTAATTATTTCGCCACTATGGCCTATTTATTGCCTTACCTCCCTAATCTTACTACATTTGCACACAATGTAGATAGAATTTTCTATTGTGTTATTGACTGTACGTTTGTTTATCCCATGTGTAACTCTGTGTTGTTTGTGTCGCACTGCTTTGCTTTATCTTGGCCAGGTCGCAGTTGTAAATGAGAACTTGTTCTCAACTGTCCTACCTGGTTAAATAAAGATTAAATATATATATATTTTTAAATGTAGCTGTATTCCTGGTAGCAGCCATGTTGTTCATGATACAAAACAATTTACAATAAGTGTACAAAACATTAGGCTTATCTTTCCATGACGTAGACAGACCAGGTAAATCCAGTTGAAAGCTATGATCCATTTTTGATGACACTTGTTAAATCCACTTGTCAGTATTGATGAAGGGGAGGAGACAGGTTAAAGAAGGATATTTAAGCCTCGAGACAATTGAGACATGGATTGTGTATGTGTGCCATTCAGATGGTGAATGGGCAAGACAAAACATTCAAGTGCCTTTGAACTGGGTATGATTGTAGGTACCAGGCACACCAGTTTGAGTGTGTCAAGAATCGCAATGCTGCTGGGTTTTTCACACTCAACAGTTTCCCGTGTGTATCAAGAATGGTCCTCCACCAAAAGGACAACCAGCCAACTTGACACAACTGTGGGGAGCATTGGAGTCAACATGGGCCAACATCCTTGTGGAAAGTTTCAACATCTGATAGAGTCCATGCTCCGACGAACTGATGCTGTTCTGAGGGCAAAAAGGGGTGCAGCTCAATATTAGGAAGGTCAAATCAAATCAAGTTTTATTTGTCGCATGTGCCATACAACAGGTGAAATGCTTACTTACAAGCCCTTAACCAATAATGCAGTTTTAAGAAAATAGAGTTAAGAAAATATTTACAAAATAAACTGAAGTAAAAAAAAGAAAGGCCATTTGACTAATTGTTCAGCAGTCCAATGGCTTGGGGGTAGAAGCTGTTAAGGAGCCTTTAAGACCTAGACTTGGCGCTCCCGTGCGGTAGCAGAGAGAACAGTCTATGACTTGGGTGACTGGAGTTCTTGACAATTGTCTAAGCCTTCCTCTGACATCGCCTATTGTATAGGTCCTGTATGGCAGGAAGCTTGGCCCCAGTGATGTACTGAGCCGTACACACTACCCTCTGTAGCGCCTTATGGACGGATGCCGAGCAGTTGCCATACCAGGCGGTGATGCAACTGGTCAGGATGCTCTCGATGGTGCAGCTGTAGAACTTTTTGAGGATCTGGGGACCCATGCCAAATCCTTTCAGTCTCCTGGGGGGGAAAAGAGGTTGTCGTGCCCTCTTCACGACTTTCTTGGTGTGTTTGGACCATGATAGTTTGTTGGTGATGTGGATACCAAGGAACTTGAAACTCTCGACCTTCTCCACTATAGCCCTGTCGATGTGAATGGGGGGCGTGTTCGGCCCACCTTTTCCTGTAGTCCACAATCATCTTCTTTGTCATGCTCACATTGAGGGAGAGGTTGTTGTCCTGGCACCACGCTGCCAGGTCTCTGAACTCCTCCCTATAGGCTGTCTCATCATTGTTGGTGATCAGGCCTACCACCGTTGTGTTGTCAGCAAACGTAATGATGGTGTTGGAGTTGTGCTTGGCCACGCAGTCGTGGGTGAACAGGGAGTACAAGAGGGCACACACCCCTGAGGGATCCCCGTGTTGAGGTTCAGCGTGGCATATGTGTTGTTGCCTACCCTTACCACCTGGGGGCGGCCCGTCAGGAAGTCCTGTCCCAGGGTCCTTAGCTTAGTGATGAGCTTTGTGGGCACAATGGTGTTGAACGCTGAGCTGTAGTCAATAAACAGCATTCTCACAAAGGTGTTACTTTTGTCTCGGTGGGAAAGGGCAGTGTGGAGCGCGATTGAAATTGCGTCATCATTGAAATTGCGTCAATTGCGTTAGGGAAGTATGCAAATTGGAGTGGGTCTAGGGTTTCCGGGATGATGATGTTGATGTGAGCCAAGACCAGCCTTTCAAAGCACTTCATGGTTACCGACGTGCTACGGGGCGATAGTCATTGTTGACCAGTTTAAAGGTCTTGCTCACATTGGGTACCGAGAGCGTGATCACACAGTCATCTGGAACAGCTGGTGCTCTCATGCATGCTTCAGTGTTGCTTGCCTCGAAGCGAGCATTAAAGCCATTTAGCCCGTCTGGTAGGCTAGCGTAACTAGGCAGCTTGCAGCTGGGTTTCCCTTTGTAGTCCATAATAGTTTGCAAGCCCTGCCACATACGACGAGCGTCAGAGCCGGTGTAGTAGGATTCAATCTTAGTCCTGTATTGATGCTTTCAGTGTTTGATGGTTCATCTAAGGGCATAGTGGGATTTCTTATATGCGTCCGGATTAGTGTCCCGCTCCTTGAAAGTGGCAGCTTTAGCCTTTAGCTCAGTGCGGATGTTGCCTGTAATCCATGGCTTCAGGTTGAGATATGTACATACAGTCACTGTGGGGACGATGTCATCGATGCACTTATTGATGAAGCCAGTGACTGATGTGGTGTACTCCTCAATGCCATTGGAAGAATTCTGGAACACATTCCAGTCTGTGCTAGCAAAACAGTCCAGTAGCTTAGCATCTGCTTCATCTGACCACTTTTTTATTGACTGAGTCACTGGTTCTTCCTGCTTTAGTTGTTGCTTGTAAGCAGGAATCAGGAGGATATAATTATGGTCAAATTTGCAAATGGAGGGCGAGGGAGAGCTTTGTACGCGTCTCTGTGTGTGGAGTAAAGGTGGTCTAGAGTTTCTGCACATTTAACATGCTGGTAGAAATTTGGTAAAACTGATCTAAGTCTCCCGAGTTGCGCAGTGGTCTAAGGCACTGCATCGCAGTGCTCGCTGTGCCACTACAGATTCGAGTCCAGTCTCTGCCGTGACCGGGAGGCCCATGGGGCTGCGCGCAATTGGCCCAGCATCGTTAGGGGAGGGTTTGGCCGGCAAGGATGTCCTTGTCCCATCTCACACTAGTGACTCCTGTGGTTGGCCGGGTGCAGTGCATGCTGACACGGTCACCAGGTTCATTGTGCTTCCTCCAACACATTGGTGCAGCTGGGTTACAGATTAAGTGGGCATTGTGTGAAGGAGCAGTGCTGCTTGGTTGGGTTGTGCTTCGGAGGATGCCCAGCTCTTGACTTTCGCCTCTCCCGAGTCTGTACAGGAGTTGCAGCAATGAGACAAGGCTGTAACTACCAATTGGATACCACATGATTAGGGTGGAAACAGGGTAAAAAAATATATATATATACAGTTGAAGCTGGAAGTTTACATACACCTTAGCCAAATACATTTAAACTCAGTTTTTCATAATTCCTGACATTTATTCCTGGGGTGGCAGATAGCCTAGTGGTTAGAGCGTTAGAGCGTTGGTTGCAAGGTCGAAATCCCGAGCTGACAAGGTAAAAATCTGTCGTTCTGCCCCTGAACGAGACAGTTAACCCACTGTTCCTAGGCCGTCGTTGAAAATAAGAATTTGTTCTTAACTGACTTACCTAGTTAAATAAATGTAAATAAAAAAAATATATTATAATAATCCTAATAAAAATTACCTGTCTTAGGTCAGTTAGGATCACCACTTTATTTTAAGAAGATGAAAAGTCAGAATAATAGAATAATAGTAGAGAGAATGATTTATTTCAGCTTTTTTTCTTTCATCACATTCCCAGTGGGTCAGAAGTTTACATACACTCTATTAGTATTTGGTAGCATTGCCTTTAAATTGTTTAACTTGGGTCAAATGTTTCGGGTAGCCTTCCACAAGCTTCCCACAATAAGGTGGGTGAATGTTGGCCCATTCCTCCTGACAGAGCTGGAGTAACTGAATCAGGTTTGTAGGCCTTGCTCGCACACACTTTTTCAGTTCCGTTGGAAGTATGCTTGGGGTCATTGTCCATTTGGAAGACCCATTTGCGACCAAGCTTTAACTTCCTGACTGATGTCTTGAGATGTTGCTACAATATATCCACAACATTTTCTTCCTCATGATGCCATCTATTTTGTGAAGTGCACCAGTCCCTCTTGCAGCAAAGCACCCCTACAACATGATGCTGCCACCCCCATGCTTCACGGTTGGGATGGTGTTCTTCGGCTTGCAAGCCTCCCCCTTTTTCCTCCAAACATAATGATGGTCATTATGGCCAAGCAGTTCTATTTTTGTTTCATCAGACCAGAGGACATTTCTCCAAAGTACGATCCTTGTCCCCATGTGCAGTTGCAAACCGTAGTCTGGATTTTTTATGGTGGTTTTGGAGCAGTGGCTTCTTCCTTGCTGAGCGGCCTTTCAGGTTATGTCGATATAGGACCTGCTTTTACTGTGGATATAGATACTTTTGTACCCGTTTCCTCCAGCATCTTCACAAGGTCCTTTGCTGTTGTTCTGGGATTGATTTGCACTTTTCGCACCAAAGTATGTTAATCTCTAGGAGACAGAACGCGTCTCCTTCCTGAGCGGTATGACGGCTGCGTGGTCCCATGGTGTTTATACTTGCAACTATTTTTTGTACAGATGAACGTGGTACCGTCAGGCATTTGGAAATTGCTCCCAAGGATGAACCAGACTTGTGGAGGTCTACATTTTTTTTTCTGAGGTCTTGGCTGATTTCTTTAGATTTTCCCATGATGTCCCATGATGTCAAGCAAAGAGGCCTTGAAATACATCCACTGGAATTGTGATACAGTGAATTAATCTGAAATAATCTGTCTGTAAACAATTGTTGGAAAAATTACTTATGTCATGCATAAAGTAGATGTCCTAACTGACTTGCTGTAAACTGTAGTTTGTTAACAAGAAATTTGTGGAGTGGTTGAAAAACGAGTTTTAATGACTCCAACCTACCTGCATTAAAGTCCCCGGCCACTAGGAGCGCCGCCTCTGGATGAGCGTTTTCCTGTTTTCTTATGGCCGTATACAGCTCATTGAGTGCAGTCTTCGTGCCAGCATCGGTTTGTGGTGGTAAATAGACGGATTAAAACTCTCTTGGTAGATAGTGTGGTCTACTGCTTATCATGAGATATGCTTGAGACTTCCTTAGATATCGTTCACCAGCTGTTATTTACGAATATACATCGACTGCCACCCCTTGTCTTACCAGAGGCTGCTTGTTCTATCCGGCCGATACAGTGTATAACCTACCAGCTGTACGTTATTCATGTCGTCGTTCAGCCACTACTCGGTGAACCATAAGATATTACAGTTTTTAATGTCCAGCTGGTAAGATATACGTGCTTGCAGTTCATCCACTTTATTATCTAGCGATTGTACGTGGGCCAATAGTACCTATGGCAGAGGCAGATTAGCCACTCGTTGCCGGATCCTTCCAAGGCGCCCAGATCTCCTTCAGCGATACCTCCATCTTTTACTCCTGCGAATGACGTGGATGAGGGCCTTGTCGGGTGTCTGGAGTAAATCCCTCTTGTCCGACTCATTAAAGAAAGATTATTTGTCCAGTTCAAGGTGAGTAAACGCTGTTCTGATGTCCAGAAGCTCTTTTCTGTCATAAGAGACGGTAGCAGCAACATTATGTACAAAATAAGTTACAAACAATGTGAAATAACTAACAAAATAGCACGGTTGGTTCAGAGCCCATAAAACGGCAGCCTTACCCTCAGGCGCCATCTTACAACAACAACAAAAATGCTGTACCACATTCAGTACTACATCTGTAGCACTGAATGTAGCATCTGGACAGATCTGAATGGTTTTGACAGAAGGGTTGAACGGAGAGAGAGAGAGAGAGAGAGAAGTCTTTGATGGTCATATACGCAGTAGAGAGGCTCTCAGAGAAACCAGGGACCTCAGATGCCATATCACATGTCTGTTCTGGCACAGGTAGCATCATGGTCTTTGTCGTCATTGCATTGAACAGAAGAATGCCTGTTATAGATAGATTGATTCCATTACCTTTTGCGTCATGATTCACCATACATGTCATACTGTCTCTCACCCAGGAGCTGTACTCACAGACTGATGGTCTTATGATATGTGTCTTTTGGTTTTGAACAGAGAGAGTGCATTTTCATGGGATGATTTAATGACACTGGTTATTTATGGGTTGGGAGAAAATTACACAGATTGAATTTGCCCTCATTAAAAACACAGAGCTTATTGAGGGGTGTGATAGAGACTGTGTGGGTTTGAAACACAATCTAAGGCCTCAGGAGGCCTATAGAGGCCTTATTTAGATCCCAGTATACACACATACACACGCACAAACACACACACATAAACACACACAAACAAACACACTCAGGCCTCACCCAAATGTGCTTGTGCAGCAAACATGATTGCATGTGGTTATTTCCCCTCCCGTCTCTGTTCTGTCTGTATGGTATTGTGGTTGAACAACTGATTATACCATGCAAGAGAAATGTTAATGTCTGTGTTCACATGAGACACAACATCCAGATGCAATTAAAACTGAAACACAAACAAGTGACAGGCACTGTTTGGGTTAATAACTAGGTTGGGAGGCAGGGAGAAGATGCAGCCTAATACAAACACACAACACACGTCTCGACTGGAGCTTGATTGAGGGAAGTGAATGGCATCAGACTTTAGCTGAACAGGGCGGAGGCTAGCAAGAGACTGGGTTGGGGATATGAGGTCACAGCTGGGCTAACTATCCAGTGTTGTGTGTGTCGTACAACCCCCCAACGAACTCAATTCAAGTGGCTACCTTCCTGGTATTCCAGAGCTCACCTCAACTGTAAACCGGTGAGTGGCGGTGAGGTTCACAAGAAGAAACTTCAACCGTATCACTCTACATCTAATAGCCCTGTGTAGTGTACTCATGCTACCTATGTTTGATCACGCTGCTGTGAGATGCTCCTGTTACCCTAGCAGCTAGCTTGTTGGTTGGGTTTACACATAAACAGAAAGCAGATGGAATCCACTCCAACTTTGACCCACCCCTTGGTCAGAAATGTCTGTGTTCAGTTGTCAGCTTGGGGAGGAAACGCGAGATGCTAGACAAGTTAATACAAGTTAATACATGGACAATAACATCTAAGGTGACATACATGAATGACAGGGAGATCAGATAGAGTTGAGATGATCAAATTACTTTGTGCACATTGTTAATAAAACACTATTTTCATTGCGAGTATTTAGATGCCAGTAATGAACAGATATGGAGACAGAAGACATCACTGTCTCACTCCTCAACACAATATACACTGAGTACATTAAACATTAGGAACACCTTCCTAAAATTGAGTTGCACTGCCTCCCCACTTTTTTCTACACTGATTGAAGTGGATTTAACAAGTGACATCAATAAGGGATCATAGCTTTCACCTGGATTCACCTGGTCAGTCTATGTCATGGAAAGAGCAGGTATTCTTAATGTTTCGTATACTCAGTGTATAATATTGATTAAATATGTGTATAAAATATTTAAAGGTGCTACACCTAGAATTAAAAAATATATATATTTCACAGCAATTTAGATGGTACAATGATTCACTACACTATTCAGTGCTTGTTTTCTCACATAAACTGATATTAAGCGAAAAGTGTAGATTTTTTGCAACCAGGAAATGCGATTTCTACATTGGCCAGTTGACCCGATTTCCACTAGATAACACAGCCACGAAGTCCAAACAGCTTTCCCATTTTGAGAACAGATGCCACTCCGATGGGAGAAATCAATAAGCGAATATTACAGCCAATCACAACACCGGGTAAGTAATACTGAAGAAACACTCATCATTCAACTATTACTGCAGATATATTTCTGAAACTACAAAAAATACTATGTGTAGCACCTTTAACAATGTGTTAATATCACATGAACACGCATAGGATACCTCTACACCATTTCTCCTTATACACCCAGTACATTACACTGGATGGCGTCAGACAGTGCTAATCTGGTGTACACAGGAGTGAAGGTGTTTAACACCACCTCATTGACCAGCCTCAGAGTTGACTAATGAATCTGGGAATTCACATTCTCTCTGATGTTTTCTCTATTGATCCAGGTCCAATGCCTCCTAATAGGTCCCTCAGCACCTGGCTCTAACACAGGTAGACTGAGAACACACACATGAACCAACGTATGCATACAAGCACATACTGACACATCCGCACGCACACACACAGACACACACACACACACACACACTATTCACAAGTGAGCACGCACACAGGCAAGCTTGTAGGCACACACACAGGCTCATGCACAGATGCCAACACACACAGTCACGTACACCCCATCTGTGGGGCAAAAGAGACGCTGTGAGAACAACACGAAGACAAAGACCGATATGGAATGATATAGGTAATGAAGGATGGAGAGATACTTAGACGTTTACAGTGTCTTGCCATTTAGTACATTTGACAGGGACATTCTGCTTGGGAAAACAGGTGTTCAGGCCAAGTATGGGGATCTGATTGCCATCAGTTTAAACGTGACACAACAAGAATAAAAAAAAAAAGGATCCTGTTGCCTTATTCATTGTGATGGATCACATATCACACTACTCTATTGCCAAAACGCAAAGAATGTTTCAAACTATTCCAAGAGTATAGCCTAAGATAGCTCCACTGCTCAGCCATCTGTCAATGTACACAGCACAGGCCTATCTATTCTGTTCCAGTCACTCCCACTCCAAAGCCCTGATCTGGAGTGTCTGTGTCTCACTTCCAAACGCAGCATAACGCTCAAATGAAGGCAACGTATGGAGAGCAGCCAGAGCCAGGCAATATGCCCAGTAAGGGCCTATGCTTCACTCCCTATATCACTCTGCCTGCCTCTGCCTCTCTGAGTCTGCCTCACCCTGCCTGCAGAAATTCAATCTGACTTCATTGAATATAAATTATTCTGACAGCTAGACTTATTAATTATGCCTCAAGCAGAATATCTTCCCAGGCCACACAAAGCCTTTGAATGTTACCAAGTGATTTGTGGTGTGATGCTTCTCTATATTAAAGATGTGCATGTTTAAGAAAAAGGGGGAGGGAGGATGTGGTGGTGGTGTGTGTGTGTGTGTGTGTGTGTGTGTGTGTGTGTGTGTGTGTGTGTGTGTGTGTGTGTGTGTGTGTGTGTGTGTGTGTGTGTGTGCGTGTGCGTGTGCGTGTGCGTGTGCGTGTGCGTGTGCGTGCGCGTGTGTGTGTTTGTGTAACACCACAGAGCTGTACAGGCTGATTATGAACTTTACAGGTTCGCTGGGGATCTGAACAGACTCAGCTAGGACTTTTTACTGATTGTCTGTGAAGCTTTGTTTATTTTGTATTTCTTACATTTGAAATCAGCAGCAATCACCCATAACTTGTAGAGACTGTTCTGCACTAGGATGTTTACGCATCCACCATAGTTGCTGGAAATGTGTTGGACATGGACAAGGACATATCAGAACCAACACAGTACATTTGGGGTCTGTGTGTCTTTAGAAATAGCAGCCATGTTTGCCCTGTCCTCTTATTTTGTCGCCCAGCATCCCTGTTTCCTCTCAGTGTCACTGGCCTGCAGTAAGAGCTTCTTTACCCAAGGTCATACATTTTACTATTCAATCGATGGCCAGCAACTTACAAATCATATGTATTGATCAACGTAATCATCAGGTCGAATGTAGGGCAAACAGTAAAATCATATGCACTTAGGCTTAATAGCCCACATTAAAGCAATTATGCGTGCGAACTAGGACTGTCTAACCTTAACATATTATGCGGCTGAGCCCCAATACGTCTTTTAGGGTTTTCTGTCTGTGTGATTCTGACCGTAAATCAGAGTTTTACTCCCTATCGACTGGTGCAGGTGGAAGGCTTGGGGCTGGTGTAATGGGATGCTGAGACTGAAACCCACATTGCCCTCTGGGTAAAACTGCTCTATGACATAATGTGTCAGTGGTTTTTATATGTTATATGTGTGTCAATACTGAATGTATTTACTAATGATGGTGAAGCGGGAGGTGTAGTGGGTGACCTGCTAATGAACACAGTGCATTTGGAAGAGTCAGTCCACAGGTCAAGGACTGGAGGTAGAGAGAAAGAAAGAGAGGGGAGAGAGAGAGCAGAGAGAGAGAGTAGGGGGGGTAGAGCGGAGAGAGAGAGGGGGAACGATCGTCCCCTGCGTGGTAATAAATGTTTGTTCCCATCTGACACAGAGGAGAATTTCAACTATCGGGTGAATTTGCTGAGACACAAACACATGGTAGTGTAAATTTGGGGTATTTTATAAGTCTAGTTTTTTTTTAAGACTGAGGTACTGTAATTTGTGTGAAGTAAAAACGAATCGTATTATATTTGGTTTTAGCGATATTTACTTCCTCTATCATTGTTTTCAGTGATGTATCTGTCTTGAACTTGAGCAGATGAATTGAAAATAAGTCATTGCCAGCAAATTCACAAGTTCAGGTTTGTTTATTTGTCATATACACATAATATACTGTACAAGGAGTACACAGTGCAATGAAATGCTGACTTGCAGGTACATTTCACATGCAGCAGGCAGTGTACTGTTGCTAATTTAAAGTAGTTAGGTGAGAAAACGACTATCTTTGATGAAAAGATCAAGTTTAGCAATAGCCTGATAGAGGAGGTATTCCATGTTGACTGCTCCCATTCAAATGCATGCTGTATAATGAACTGGGTTTGACTATATGCACACTTAAAGAGTTGAAATGGATTGTGGAGCAAAACATTTGCTCAGAAAGTTTATTTTTAAAGCTATTTCTCAGTCTGATGATCGTTTGTTTAATAACCACTTTCCGCCTCTCCCTTTTTATCCCGCATAAAGATGAAACATGTTCATGAAAAATGTATTGGGATATGATCTATCTGCATATGCCGATTGGGTTGCTGAGAGAGAGAGAGAGAGAGAGAGAGAGAGAGAGAGAGAGAGAGAGAGAGGTAATATCAGGCACTCAGTGCTGCAGAGAATTTTAATTCTCCTTTTTGACAAATGTATTTAATCTCCTCCATGCATCTCAGTAAATGAGGTTATCACAATCATACAGCCCCGCCTATCCCTTCCTCAACCACTGTCAAAGGGAATGACGGAGTGCATGAAGGAAATTAATATTTAAAGGAATGTATGTGGTAACATTTAATGTTGAACATATACAAGCCTTTTAAGCATAACTCTGTTGAGTAGGCCTCTGACTATTGTGAGGAGTTTATGTCAATCATAAGAAAGAATGTAACTTTTTACTGTAATATGGGTTTCCTGCACCATATACTGCTGTACTTCATCTATCACTGTTATGATAATTCATACTATACTGTTAAGTAAAACCTTGCAGGCAAGGCAGAATATTTATTCTAGAAAGAGAGAGAGCTTTAGCAGAATTCTTATGTCATCAAGTCTGCTCATTATTTAATGCTACATCCCATGCGATCTAGATACAGTACAGCATTGGGTTATAATTGCTTTTATCAGTTTATTGTGTGAACAGAAGCCCTTTGATGTATTTAAGAGACCAACCTAATGGATCTGTGAATGCAGAAACAGGCCTATCGGGGGATATCTGCGAGAGCTCCAAGGGGGATGTGCAGTTGCATAGAAACAACGCATTCTTTAGTGTTCCTGGCGATGGTGAACAAGTGAGAACTTAATCAAGCACAATTGCCCAAAGAGCAAGAGGGGAGAAAGGCATGTGGAGTAATCAAGTGTAAACATCTATACAATGTTGAACTATGAGACAGAGGGATGTATTGCCTGGGAGTTATGGGAGAGGGGTGTATGGAGGAGGTACAGGGGGGATAGACGGGGGCTTATTTAGCAAATATGCAGAAGTGATTTTGACCCCATGGGGACCGCTCTTCTACCCCTGCTACCCCCTACATCCACCATCGTTAATCATAATTTGGAATGAGTGTGTGTGTGTGTGTGTGTGTGTGTGTGTGTGTGTGTGTGTGTGTGTGTGTGTGTGTGTGTGTGTGTGTGTGTGTGTGTGTGTGTGTGTGTGTGCGTGTGCGTGTGTGTGAACACAATAATGGCATATTCCTACGCTAACCTCTTTCAATTCACAAAAAGGTGATTGTTTCCTCAATAGTTTGTGTTCATGTTGATTTTTTATTAATTCATTGCTGGTTTTGTTGCTCACTCACTGGCTTTTTCTTATTTTGAGGGCTAAAGAAGGGAGGGGTTACAGAGAAAGAAAGAGGGAGAGAGAGAGAGGGTGGAGGGGTGGCGTTGTTGGATCTGGTTACTGCTGGCTTTTCCCACAAAGTGATCAGAGCCTGAAAGTTGAGAGCATGTTCCCTTGCAGCGGGTTTACTCCTGTTTCCAGTTTAACCTCCTATTAAACTGTCCTTTGTGCTCCCAGTCTGCTGGCATAGCCCCAGTTACATTCACATACCTGTCAGGTCACACAGGTTAAGGACTGTGGGGACCAGGGCCAGCACTAAGCCATCCCTCTCTTGTCCCTCTCTCTCAGTCGCTCCGGTCTCTCCGACACCATCGGCATGAAAGCGGAAAAAGGGAGAAGTATATGCTACAACAGTTTGATGAGCAGTGGGGCAATAAATTCATTAATCATAATTTTATGCCTCATCAAACTCTTTACCCAGCCCCCTCCATGGGAGTTACACAAATTAGCCAGTGAAAAAGCAGTAATTTTAGTTCAGCTAGGTAAGTGCTTTTTGATTGCCTTCTTGAACAATGCTTCCCTTGACAAGCTAATAAATCAGATGTCTTTAAAAACCTAAAGTGCAGGCAGTGCAGCTAGTGTGAACCACAATGCCGCCGATCTCAGCCCCCCAAAACAAAAGGACAGTGTGTGGGACGAGGACTTTGACTACAGCTGAAGCTCTGTCATGGATTTGTTTTGGAAACATTTTTTCTCTTTATTTCTCAGACAAAAGGGGACAGAGCTACAAAGCGACTTGATAACTGAATAAAATACACATTATGTCTATGAAGGATGCAGGGCTGGCTTGGATTGGATCAGAATAGTGTCAAGATTGATTGGGATTATGGCCTAATATGATTGAGACCAGACTGTGCAAAATTCAGTTAGTGCATAATCTCATCACCGGTATTGGTTTATTTTAGCTTCAGCCAGATGCTAAGGCAGGGATGATGCTAACTGTAACCTCCTAGCTTCAGCCTGTGCCAGCTGTGCTGCCGGGGGATACATAGCTACCAGACCTGGCTTTCAAATAGTATTTGAAGTAATTTCACATACCTAAAATGGGTTTGATTGCGCTTGCCTGTTACAATGGAACCAATTGAAAAATCAGAAAAGTGCAAGCTTTACCTACCTGCCAATCCAGGCAGGCCAAAGCAAATGCTCAAAGGTATTTGAAATATTTCAAATAGTATTTGAACCCAGGTCCGGGTACATACTGCACTGTACATGTATTGTACTGTACACTCCATCCAGATGGCCGTTTTATATGGGGCCAACAAATCATCCATTTGTCTGGAAACAGCACTGTTATTGAAAATGAGGTCAATCGATTTATTTGCACCCTGGTCTGTCGCTAGCCATGTTTGCTTGTTCCAGGTATTAGCGACTTTGACTGTGGCGTGGTCGGAGGTTTGGGGAGGGAGGGAGTCCTTGGGGTGGGGGATGTGAATAGGGAGAGGGGACATAGGGGAGGGAGGGAGATGAGAGGAGGGTGGTCTTTATCTGTTTAAAGCTCTGCTCTGATGAGATTACCTATTGGGCCAGGCTGTAGACCACCCTGTTAATTAGGGAACCTCAGCCAACTCTCAAAGCCCCCGGCACACAGCAACCACTTGATTTTGGGGAGGCAACACAGCAGAACTGGTATGACGGCATCCATGTTTGCATCCATAATCATCTGCTAATGTCTGAAGCACCCAGGTATTAAGTGAGCGCAACACGAGCAGACACAGACAGGATGGAATGAAACTGATTTGCTTTTCCTTTTTTGTCCGTGTTAGGCACCGTTTGAATTTCAATTTCATTCCCAGACTAATTTATCTGTTGAATGACAATATCCACTACCTGTTCCTGAAAGAGCAGGCAGTCTCAGATTGGTGTGCTCCGTGTTCTGTCGTTTGATTGGACAGCTCCTGTGTTGCATCATCAATGGGCACTCTTCTTAATTGGATTGTAGAGCGTGGTGTCACACAAGGGGACCTGCGTCCCCGTCTCCTCATTGTGTTTCAGGGAAGAAGTCTGGTTCAGAGTTCTGACTGAGGACAGCCATGCTGCCGTGTCTCCTCTCCTCTCTCCTCCTCATTAGCGTTCTCTACACACACCACTGAACTGAACGCAGCTGAAAATAACTTGGCAAAATGCACCACCAGTTTATCTCCATCTTGGGAACTGATCCAATTAAGTAAGTGGCCATTTGCATCCGTCAGGCTACACCAAACCCAGGGGCTGCATCCCAAATGACACGCTATTCCCTAAAATAGTGCACTACTATTGACCAGAGCCCTATGGGCCCTGATAAAATTGTGCACTATACAAAGAATAGGGTGCAATTTGGGATGCAGCCAGAGAAAATGGTAGACTTGGAGTACAACAAAAAGGGCAAGAAGGAAGGAGAGAGGAGTTATGTGCAAGGTGGTGGTGTGAGAGAGGAGGGTAAAGTCTCCCAGGTGTTTGCCTGTTTGTGTGCGTGTGTGTGTGTGTGTGTGCGTGCGTGCGCGCCTGTGTGTGCAAGTGTACGTGCATGTGCATACATGCAAGTGTGTGTGTGTGTGTGTGTGTGTGTGTGTGTGTGGTGCGTGCGTGCGTGCGCCACTTGTGTGCATATATGTATGAGAGAGGAGAGAGGCATCAGACGGAGCGGTCATTAGGACAGATATCTGTGAGGTAATGTGGACCAGATGTTGGACAGAAAGGGATCATTTAAAAAGGGCAAATGTAAATAAACAGTCAGGCAGCGCTGTACCCTCCACCCCTCCTCCTTCTCATCCCCCCTTTCCTGGACCCTCTGAAGTCACTGAAAGAAAACACTTAATCAATCTTCATCAGAGCCATTATTAATGTAGTAATATAGGGTCTTATCTGTATAAGAGCTGCTGTGTTGCTTTAAAGGGGTTTCCTCATGGTTTTATTAACTGTTGTTGGACTTGTGATTAGTATTTCCTTTTGGAAAGGTGCTTGAAATAACTGATATATCCCCAAGTGTTTTTTGTGTGTGTTTTTTAGACGTAGCTATGTTTTGTTCATTAAAATAGAACTATACGGTATCTTCCAAAATTATATTTGCCGATACAACTACTAGGTATGTAACCCTTGGCTGTTCCAAACCCTGCTGCTATATCAAACCTGCAGGAAATCTTCTGAAATACATTAGGTACATATCTGCACGAATTGAATGTGAGGTTGGGCTGAACCTGTTGGAAGGAAGGTAGAGAGCTAAAGGCCCATCCTGTGGCTGTGGTGTGTCACTAAAAGTAGCCAGCAGGATGACAAAGTTCAGTGGTTGATATATCCAGTCCTGTAACCACAGGGAGGGGCCTGGTTACACACACACGCACACACACACTCTCACACAGAGAGGGCCAGATGAGCCAAGATCTGTGTGTGCTGGCGTCTCCTCTGCTCCTCCTGACTGTGCTGCTTTATTCACTGCTCTGTGATCAGTGCTTAGCTGAGGAGCTGGCCACAATACTTCCCTCCTCTGTGTGTGTGTGTGTGTGTGTGTGTGTGTGTGTGTGTGTGTGTGTGTGTGTGTGTGTGTGTGTGTGTGTGTGTGTGTGTGTGTGTGTGTGTGTGTGTGTGTGTGTGTGTGTGTGTGTGTGTGTGTGTGTGTGTGTGTATGTGTGTGTGTGTGTGTGTGTGTGTGTGTGTTTAGGTACCCAGTAGCCAGAGCCTATGCCACCTCCAGGGCAGGGCAGAGGCCCCCAGCATGCAGCACCAGTGAGCCCTTACAGGGCCACTGAACAGGGGCCCTCTCCAGTCACAGGGTCAGGAGCTCAGACCACACTGCTGTCAGAACAGACCGCTCAATAGGCAGAATTTACGGGAGTCAAGGTGCTGTCAGTGCCTTGAGATGTTAGGGGGTATGAAGTGTGTTTTTGTAGAAATCATTTTTTAAAATTAAACATTTGAAAAAGTAATTACTGAATTAACTGTATAATGATAATAAAATAGATGACACAAAATAAATAAATAATACATTTGCATATTAATTATATAGTACTCCTAATTACCTTTTGTATTTGTATGTTTTAAGTTCTAAATAAATAGTCGACAAATTATATTTATTACAAAAAAAATCTAATTGATTTTCCCCCTAGTTTATATATTCCTGACCAAATTATAACTTTAACAACTTGCTCCAACACATCGGAGTTGTCAGACCTACAGGATAGTCTAGGCTGTATAAAATATCGCAAAGCTAAAACAAAAGTTCTTTAAAAAACATTAGATGTCAAAGATGAATTTTGCAGATGTTGCATTAAAATCTGCCTTGGCGTTAACAAGGTAATTTGTGTGGTTTATGTGGTCTGAAGTTTACACCCAATAAATACCCAAATTTTTCATTTTGAAGTGAACCCCTTACCCTTCTTGCATTCACCCCCCAAATTGGTGTGTAACCATGTGCATTATAATAATTTGCTGATCCAGATCATGCTTAAATCTCCTATCGAAGTAGCCTACCACCTCACAGTTCATTATTCTTCGTTAATGTTTTCTCTTCATAGAACTGTTTTATTTATGTATGGGGGGTTCACTTAAAACATCAGACAGCTGAAAATTACACGTGTAATCTCTCCCCCGAGAGCTCCATGGAAAATAGAAAAACAGTCCGTGAGGTTGAGGGTAGAGTGGGGGTTAATAGTAGTAAATCACCCACCCCACTGCCACTTCATCTGGGTAGGTTTACGATGTGCTCCGGCCTATAAATGTTCATCCAATATGAACGGTTTAGAAGAGGCAAATATATCTAAACATTCAGTTTACCTCTTCTGCTTGTTCTTTGCACTGAAAATCTTCTACGGCAACCGAAAGGCCACATGTCACCGATTCGGTTTTTAGGGGGGAAATGTGGGTAATTTGTGAACATTTTATCCCGAGCGGTCACGAGCCCTATAGACTCCCATGCGCGCCAAAACAGAGCTAACGCCACGCTCACATCCTACACAGAAACAACTCCGCTGATTTTTCGCGCCCATAATTAATGAAGAGGCTCGAGCTCTCGGGGATATGATGATTAAATAAGTAGAAGGCGGTATTCCCAGAGAGACCCGCTGAAAGCTGAAAGACCATTCCACTTCAGCTTTGTTTGACAGCGTTTGGGGGGCGATGACGTCTGTTGACGGGTGAGCTGATCAGACATTATTTTCTGAGAGACAAAATACTTCGATATTGCTTTTTGGTAGCCTACAATAGCTCCATTCCCAACCGATATTTTTCTGCAAAAAGCCAGACAGACTCCTTTTCGCTCTCCCCTTTTTCTTATACCAACTAACATTAGCGGGAAAATGAAGCGACATATTGTTCACTTCAAGGAGTAGAAGAAGAAAACAAACGGTTGTGTTTTTGGCAACACTGTTTGGTTGTCACAGATGTTGTCCGGAATAAAGTGGGCTGTGGGCAGGTCAAATAGAAGGGTGTCTCTTTACACTTGGAGCGGAATTTGACTCTAGTCTATACTGCAGTCATGTAGGCCTAGACACTTTTTTTTCATTTGGGTTCATTTTTAAGGACAATTGGGAATTTCTTTATCATCAGGTTCTGGTTTTTGGTGACATGGTTTGCCGGACCCCTAGATATCCTCACACTGACGCAATCAACCATGCATTTTGTAGTTGTGCAGTAGATTCCACCTTACAGGAAATCTGACAAAACCTTCCATCTACACTTGAAACTTTATATCACCATACAGGTAAAAACAATGATATAAAATCAAGAAAATGTCCCATAATGCAATGTGTTGTATGCTAATTATGTTCCTATGAGATTTTCAAGTGCAGAAAATGTGTGACATTGCAATGCCTGTTTTGAAGCCGATTGAAAGACTGAACTCGCAGTAGCCTTTAGGCCTAGGCTTATTTTTTTCCATGAAGATCTCATTTAAAAATCATGAAAGTTAGGCCTACAACTGTCCCCCTTAAAACGTTCCTTTACAGACCAATGATTTGCATATTTATCGTCAATGTGCAATATTACTGGAACTCGATTAGGCTATCTTCTCTTGATATCACCGAAGTTTTCCCACCACCGGAGACTGGGTGCATGATGGGTGGAGATGCTTATGAATGTTGAATGTGGCATATGGGCCTAGCTTGTTTGGGCCTATATGCATATACAAATACGTAAAATAAAATCAAAATATTGATTTACAAAGACACAGTTTCCGAATTGTGATTATTCAATACACTATTTTCAATCACATTGTAACGTTTCCCATTAGAATACGATGGTACAGATACAAAAAACATGTGTAAATGTCTTATTTTAGGGCTTATGTAGCGAACCTGCCTAGATCGCTATGCGTAACGCTAAGGTGTGGGTGCATACCAGGTATTTAGGGATTCATGTTTAAGATCGTTTGCATTTTTGTTGGAAGAATGTATATTCTCACCCAGGTTGTATGCACCAAATTAATATACGTTTTTTTCATGTCTGTTTTTGTACGAACGCAACGTTAATGTTTAGTGGATACACCTAGCGATAGCCTACACTTGAAGTGACAATTATATTAGGAGAAAACGTTTTAAAATGTAATTTGTCCATACATCTTGAATATAATTATCCATAAAGGCATGTTTTATTTGTTGCATTCATCCATTGACAAAAAGGGTTTTCGATTTTGAAAATCGAAATGACCTAAGACATCAATTTTTCTCAACTGTAACAAATGTATGCAGCTTTCGATCCTATTTTATTAGTCTAACAGTTCAATACTGTCCTCCTCCAGACCTCCAGATTTAAACTAGTGTAGACGTAAATGCATTGATGAAATGTCAGTATTTCCTCTATCCCGACAAAGCGAAAATTTATATCGGTTATTCTTTTCCATCTTCAATTGGGTTCGTTATGCTTTTTTCCTCCGTCACACATGGGAACTGTATTAACCTCACTTGGCATTCTCACATTGTATCCATGCATCGCTTCCCAACAATGAGCCAGCGAGCCGTTCAACTGGAAGAGAGACGGGAGGGAGAAAGAAGTTGAACAAAGTTGCGCTAGATCATTGCATAGTTCCCCTGTTCCATGCATTCAGGACTGACAATGGTTTCGGACAAATTCAGTATTCTCACTCTCGATAGGACGATCGCATTACAACGCTAAAATGCGGGGTGAATTATATATCTTTTTTGTCAGTGTTCAAACTAAGATTGTGGAAAGTATTTTTTATGGATGAAATATATTCGTTTTATTGTCTTTAGCCGCAGTTGTTAATAATAATAATAATAATAGGTCTAATAATAATAATGATAATTAATTTCAATAAATATATATAATGATGATGATAATAATGTGTATTTTTTTACATACTCAATATGTTGAATGAGTCTCCACAGAGGCCCTATTTCTCTGTCCCTCTAGGCGTGATTTGAATAACAAACTGCGTGGAGGAGAATTACTAAATAGCAGCACATCTCTGGAACAACAAAAACAACAACTCCGTCTCAAAACGATATTTCACTAATGTGGTCAAATCGTTTGGGCTATTTCGACAGTGCAGAAGACAAACATAACAAGCATGTTTTATTACTCCGTGCCCATGGGCTATGCAATGTCCGTCTCAAGATCCAATTTACCAGTATAAATGATAATTTTCCAAACATTTGCCTCATATTCCTCGAATCATAGAGAGCAGTGTAAAATTGCATTATGAGAACGCTCGGGTATTTGTGTTACCGCTTTACATGTGACACATAAACGATTCTAAACTATTCAATATTTACTTAAGCTGAATATAGATGTTTTACGTCTCTGAAATTGTATATATTGGCCCTTTGAAACATAAATTCTTCAATTTAAAAATCCTATTTCAAATAAAAACGATGATGTCCTCTTAGGGGACATTGCATCGAACACTTCAATTCCTGGAGGGATAGGCAAAGAAAAACATAATTATGCTATTTAGCCGGCTGATGTGTTGCAATCACTGGGCCAGGCAGCACACATACTCTGGGAGATTAAAATAGAAGCCCCAGTCGCTCGCCCGTGTGACTCGGAATAGAGGACATTAGGGCTAAGGGAATTATATAAAGCCCAGGGGAGGCTTCAACTCGAGTGCGGAAAGTAAACTATAGAGATTAATGAAAGGCAGTAAACAAGAGCAAGCTGGCCCACTTCACTAGTTCATTATTACTGTTATTATTATTATAATTATTACTTGAGATTATTCCAAATTATTAAACGTATGCCTATTTCAATATTTTTCCAATAGAAATAATCAAGACAAAGATTGAGTTGGTTAGAAATATAAACAGGAATATATATGAAATGTTGGGAGTAATTCCATGAAGCCATGAGCTAATGTACTCCCGTGTTGATCAACTGATTATAATGATACTAGAAACACTAAAGGTTCACTACTGATCATAAAACAAAACAAAATTGGCACCTGATAAAACAAATATTACTACTAGTAATAATATAATAATAATTCGATAATAATTAACAGATTTGTTTTCAAAACATTTCCCAATATCTGTGCCAAATCAAGACACCATTTGTCTCATGTTACAAATCAGCCTTAATCAACATTTCAAAGATTAGGCCACATTAAAAAAATTCTCTCTCAAAAATCCACCACGGTATTGTATTTCTGGAAATGAAATGGTTTGTCCCATGTTAATACATTGCAATATTCAGCTTTTCCCAATTGGCAGTATTGTTATAGTAAACATGTAATAACTGTGACCATTTCAAGTTGCTCTCTCTCTCTCTCTCTGCCTTCCAGTCTTTGGTCCATTTTAACTAGGCCATTCGATCAGGGACGGCTTTCCGTGACGGTTTAAGAATGAGACCCCTGAAATTAGGAGCAAGTGTGACACCTACCTGCGGAAGTGGGAAGGAAGAGTTTGAGCCTTGAGGACAGTGAGAGGCTCGGTTATTGACTAAAACCGATTAAACCCTGGAAACCATGTGGCCTTTACTGTCTGCATGACATGCTAGTCTTGCTATCCTCCTTCTCTCCAAACCTAACCATGTATGTTCCACATCCAACGCGTCATTAAGGAGGCTCCAACATTAATGATATAACTGGCCATTGTGCTCTGAAGCCATAAATGCATGGTTGCGTCCTTTTAACAGCTTTGCCACGCCTTGGAAATAGTAATGAGCTCTAAATTTGGCATAAAATCGAACTCATTACTGGAGTTCGCCACCTGATTGCTTTGCTTATAACACGTTGCGGTTGGAAAGTAATTGCGTTAAACGACTGGGCCTCCAGTTATGCCGTTGTTATCATATTCACCTTCATAAGTATCCTCCTACTGCACATGTAGAAAGGAATAGGAAACATAGAGCCAGAAATATACATATATTCAGTAAACTCTTGCCAACATATTTGGCCAAACCCCACCAAAATGTAAATATTTGGGTTGACCTAAAAGGCTGTAGGCCTATCTGTTTTTCACTCGAGAATTTGAGAAATTTCGACATGTTCTCATGTTGTATAAAGTTGAAGTGCTCTTTTGAATCGAAAATGTAATTGATACACCTGTCACGGGGTAAAAGAACACAATCCCATCGATAAATATCTCTTTCATTTTCCATAATGTGTTTCTCTTTCAAGCCCTTCTGACACATTTGATAATAACAGTTGCCTCCCCCTTCCCGCTCCCCCCAGAATAATCGCTGCACACGTGTATTTTTTTCTCATAATTTACTTCAAAGATAGTGTATTGTCCATTTTAAATACAAAAATGCTACATTAAATATACATATTAGTCTTTAATACAAATAGACTCAGGCGGCTGCAGCGATGAAGACCATTCTTGTTACATCTTTAGGATTAACCATTCAGAAACTAAGATTTGAAGATAAGCATTTACTCAGAAAATAACTGTTCTCAGAATGTTCCTTTATTATTATTATTTTCTTCTTTTTTGTAATGCAACCACAAATAATAAATAAAAGTCCGATGGATTTTTGAAAGGGATCAAGGTATTAAATGTTTGACATACCTTTCTTTAGTTCATAAGGGGGGTCTTTACAAAGATCTACCTGCGTTTGGCCTCTGCCTTTCTGGCTTTCTCTTACCAAAGCTTCTGCTCTATTTAACACAGTCTGGTTTAATCCATTGAAATGTGCGGTGGAGCCCGTGCCCGAGCCGTGATTGCTGTGACTGTGAAGATGTCCAAAGCTGCCATAGTTCGTGTAGCCCGGGTAAAAAGGGGACGTGTAGTAGATAGGCCTGGATAGGACTGTGCTGTTTGGGAGAGGGCACTGTGGGGAAGACCGTGATGGTGACGCTGCATTGGTGGTGATCACTGTGCTGTGACCCATCCCATGGCCCTGCGGCCCGTCGCTGCTGCTCTTACACCTGTCTGAGGACGTTGCGATCTCAGCCAGGGACCAGAGTTTGGGTTTAGGGGCGGATGGGGAGGAGTGAATAACAGACGTCACGTTGCTGTTTACCGTGCCCGGCGCATGGCCCATTTCTGACGGCTTGTCTTGCGCAACGAGCTCGGTTCCTCCCCGAGGCACGTCGGATGGAGACGAGGTGGTGGGTTTAGCAGACTCGGGCAGTAACTCTGTCCGATCCCCTTGGTCTTTTAATTCCGAGTCGCTCAGAAGGGGATCCATTTCTTTTCCATGATTCTCCTCTTTAAATCTGTCGCACACTATGTCCCCCGGGTTCAGCAATTTATGATCTGCAGTGAGAAAGAAACAAGAGTTAAGTTACTGTGAAAAATATGTATAACATTGTGACATAAGATACAGATAGGCTACCAATATGTTATAGGCCCCTAATTCATGCACTCGTGCGTTCATATTTGTGCATATGCTAATTACCATAATAATAGGCCTAGTTATCATAATAAGTAGGCTAATAAATAATAGGCCTACAAACAACTAGACATACAACTACTGAAAACGGTTATATTAATGATTGTGTTTTAATCGTAATAATTATAATTAGGCGATACACAGCCCAGTCCACCAGCTGCAGCCCGCCTTATTATGCAGTTAAAGATAAATCGAATGCTAAACACTTTACGTCACCAGCAATTTTCAGCACATGATAAGTCAAATGAGGGGAGTTCAAGGTGATTATTATTTAAAGCAATTGTCCCATTATAAATAATATACCACCATTAACCAGCAATTCATTTTGCGCCCTGAGTGGAAACGACTGCGATAAAAAATTTATGATTTTTCTACAGACCTGACTCTGTGTCTGTCGAGTCTCCCTTGTCTGTCGGCTTGCTAGGCTCGTCGTCGTCATTCTTTTCTAGGTCGATGTTCTCGTCTTCCTCCTCGTCCTCGCTTCGGTTTCGGGGAGTCCAGGTCATCTTATTCTCCTTCTTTAGCCTCCTTCTGGCGTTGGCGAACCAGGTGGAAACTTGAGTGAGGGTCATTTTGGTGATGATGGCCAGCATGATTTTCTCGCCCTTGGTGGGGTAGGGGTTCTTACGATGCTCGTTCAACCAGGCTTTGAGAGTGGCGGTGGCATCCCGGGTCGCGTTTTTTCGGTATGCCGGGTCACCGTAGGGGTATGAACCCAGGGGAGCAGCGTAGGGGTGATATCCTATAGACCCAGACATGCCCGTCGTGTGGTCATAGGGAGAACTCTGAAAACAAAGCCGTTGAAAAGAAAATGCTTTTCAGATAATTGTCAACGACTCATAACAATTAAAACATTACAAAATAAGTTTCGAACAATAACAAGGCACCATAATAAACACATACAAACACAAGCACACACACGTACACACACACACCTCTGACGTTTAGGTTGGTTACAATAAATCAAGCATCAGATGCGTCAGCAATGCACTTTTTACATTTTACACAGATAGACATTGTTCTCAACTTTATTTTTCTTTGTGCGTTTTTGTATCCAAGATGCGCCTGTCTTGCTGACTCTGTAGCCACCACAAAGTAATCTATGCGTAGTAAAAGCAATCTCATTTACAAATTAGATGAAGCATTAGCATCATGCGTAACAGGCCTACCACGTCTTCTCTTCTCATAATTTTACCAATACACGATTTTACTATCATTATTTCCCACTATTCTTCAGCTGGCCTACATACCTTGTTTTATTTGAGTATAACTGCGTGCTCAACTCACATTCAGATTTAGAACATGTTAAATATTAGGATCTGTGTTCCCAAGTTAACGAACATTTAGTGAATGCCCATAAAAACAACCAAGTAGCCCTAAATAAACAAGTTTGTAATTTCGCATAGACTAATAAAGACCTTATCCAACAAATAACTATAGAATATAATATGTGTTCTACCGAGGTTGGGAGCTTGCTGTTTGTTATTGTATGCAAACTGCTTCAACACAACGACCTATGTCCTTGCTCATAATTTGCAGAAAAATTGCATTTATCCAAAGAACAATAACATGCTAATTAGCCTAATTGGTTATTTTGCATGTTCGTCTTTGCATCAAAATGGTTGGGCCTATTTACAACTAACTTACTCAAATGTAAAAGAGTCATCAGCAAAATACAGACCCACGCTAAACCAGAAATACATTTGCCTCATTTGCACCATGCTAAAATTCTACACATAGGCCTACCAACAATACAATATAAGATTTTACCAATTTTTTTACACTGCAATTTCGATTCTATGCTCTCTCACTCACCACGTATGAAGCGAATGTGGCCGCCGCTCCCGCCTCCGCACTATACGGGAGATGGGAGTTGTACCCGGGCGAAGCGCTGGTGAACGCGGTAGATCCGGCATAGGGAGCAAAAGCAGAGCCAGATGAGGATCTACCAAGTTCTTCGGTCCTGGGTCCCGATATAACGCTGGTGCTGTACGCCGGGCATGAATACAGCGCCAACGAAGCGGATGGCTGGTACAAGTAGCCCTGAGGATACGCCATGGTGAAAGCCCCGAAAGTAAGCCACTTACTTGCGCACTTTTCCTCTTTATTTTCTCATGCACTGTCCGATTTCAGTCATAGGAGTCTCGTATCAACAGACCGCTGTCTGTTCCCCTCTAAATGATTGTGGTAAAAATCAAAAATATAAACAAATACATAGACTTAGAAATAGATTTTTAGTCGCTGATAGTCAGCTACAACTGACCGTTGTGTTTGCTTGCTGCACTCTATTTTTCCTATCTCTCTCTCACTTGCTCACTCTGTCTCATGTCGTGCAGAAGAAGTTTTTTGCCTTCGGATGGGGGCTTTGCTTGGGAAAATGTCCTGCCAAGATGCTAAGTTGGAAATTGAGGATTCTGACGCCTACTAAGTTCTTCACGCTCCTCCTATCGGGGTGTAGTCATCGAAGGAAAAGGCAAGCTTATGCTGGGTTAATACCACAGCCCAGCCTATCTCTCTCTCTCTCCCTTTCCATGTTCTTTTTTCTCCTCGCTTTCCCCCCTCCCTCTCTCCCTCTCTTTCTCTCACTAACAATCCCTCTCCCGCTATTTCTAAATATTTTTTTCTCTAACAAGGCTCGGTGCTGTAGGACTCCAGTGCGCCAGCCCCTGGATGGCGATATCATGCGAGCCAGTAGATCAACTCCAACTTTCTTCTTATTCTAAATACACGAAGCCGTCACTTTCACACTTGATCAATAACAAATGGGCTGTTGTCTGTCAGGAAGAGCTTTCCAGATACTGGAGGGATAAAAGCGCTCCGTGTTCTGCACGCTGCTCTTCTTTTTTTCAATGGTTTATGGTTTATTGTTTCTTTTGAGCGCAAACTTGTCTTTTTGAATAGATGCCTCGTAACAGGCTAACTGACTGTCGGTGATCCTAAATAAAAATCCGCAACGGGAGCTAAAAAGGGGCGACGGTTTTTGATTTGGATTTATTTTGTGCGTATAGACATTCTTACGCCAGACGTATTTTGCGTTGTTAGGGTAAGACATGGCAAGAGCATGCATACATTATGGCGCGAATAATACATAGTAGAATATAAATATAACCTTTATCCAAAACAATTTAGTTTTGACTGTTTGTGTAAACTTATTTTTTTTTCTTAACCAGCAATTTGTAATATTAGCTGAAATCTAGGAAGCATTCCACTCAACTGTTGGATAAGCAACTCTTAACGTGTGACAGCTGTTAACTGAAGCGGCTGCTAAATAGTTTTCTCCATGGATCCAGGAATAAACCAGTCAGATACACTCTCTCGCTCTCTCTCACCCCGAAAGTCATAAAAGCCCCAAGCGAGGGCAGATTAGTACCATATGAACTACAGCAAATCCGCTATGACCACTGGATGTAATCTCCTTTGACGTTTCTCTGCAGAAATATGGATAGTCCCGATGTATTTCATATATTGCGCTTATCGGCCATTATGGATATCCAGATTTTTCATTTCAGCACAATGGCTTTTTACGCACCTGTGCCATATATTAGTAACTCCTGAATAATTTATTACATTATCATCAATATAATGACAGGCCAATATTAATAGGCCTAATGATAGTTCAAATATGTATACTAGTTAGGCTATACTATATAATAGTATTTATATATAATAATATTGCACGATTTATTTTTAAACTTGTAATAGTTTTATATTTAGAAAATACATTTTAGACTCATATTTAACCACAATAAAGGTATAATAATACATATCCGGATTGAATATTTTTTTGAATACAGACATCCACAGGCCTTATAGTCACAGTGCTGATTGTTTCTGGCTTTATAGTTCAAATCTCCGATAAACCGAAAGGGATCGCTGTAGGCGCTGCTAAAATGTGTGTGCATAGTGTCACGTGTTCCTACGCTTTGAAACCCTCTGGAGAGCAGCAGAGAGTGATGACGCTCGTACAGTGAGCCAATGCAGAGTTGGGGAAAGGCAAGAAAGATAGATACATGAAGAGAGGATAATGATGATGACAATGGTACTAGAATACCTACTTTTACATCCACCCGCAGTGCTATGATAGCCAAACTAATTATTGTTACCCTATCAGTCATGTTCTTGCAGTAACATCTATGACAACACACGTATATAAGGTTCAGGATACTAATGCTGATATTGTTTATACTAGACCTACTACATCTATTTTTGAAGAAAAAGTAGAGATCTACAAATAATGATATCCTACTCTACTGATGATGGTCATTATAATACTATTAGGCTTACTACTAATACTAGTACTACTATTACTGATAATATGTTGCCATTTAATAAACTGAAGACAAAGTCAAAATATTTATTTAATGGTAGGCCTTTGTCAATGTATTTCCCTTTTGAGCAGGGATACAATAGATATGTGTGACTCGCTGCCATAAAGGTATATGCTACTGTTGTTTTATAAATACTTTTTGAAATATAGACTACAACTAACTATTAGCATATAATGTATTTCGTATAATATACAAATGAATCAATAATAATCTAAGTAAACACCTACTCAAGTGTAATTGTACTTTTTCCCACTGAAGTTGTCATGAGTGCCCGCAAGGGCTTAAGCGACATTCATTGCATTATTGGCCAATTATATTTACTGTTCTTCAATGAGGGACGTAAGGAATGGCCAATGCTCAGTCACTCATCTCTGAATAGCATACCGGTTACCAGGGATAGCGAGAGAGGAGAGAGGTATTTTGAATGACGTCAATATGCATTGATACTCTGTTATCGACAATAATGACTTCCCCGGCACCATACGCGCATGATAAGAGGTCTATTCTGAAGTAGGACGAGGAGGTGTGTGTGTGTTTGTGAGATCACAAGGAGCGGGAAAAATACTTATAGCTCGTGCTGATGAAAAGGTAGGAAACGGATAATTTCCTTTACAGAAATGTACCCTAGCTGAAGTTGAGTGCACTCTCGCTTGTTTAATCGGTGATGATATTATAATAGAGCATAATCAAATACATAGGATGAAATGGTTTACAAGTATAGAATACTGTCTGCATGTTATAAATATGTCATACCACTTTGAAGCTGTGTATTAACCTATTATTTATGTATTTCAAAATCAACTGTATATTCTACTTATATTTCAGTATATTAAACGGCGTAGTTGCCAAAACATACGTTTGTTAAGATATAGAAAAAACAGACAATAAATTGACATATCCTATGACAGCCTCCAGCAAAAGATTTACGCACACTCTGCTGGACATCATTGACTGGAAGCTATTCAAAGTGTCTTACACTTGTTTGACTTTTGTATACATATGAAAAAGCAGTACATTTCAGACTGCTTCTGCAGGACTAGTCCACACTGGTCGAGAAACCAGTAGGAGCAGAAGAGAGAGCCCAGCGATGGAGCAAACCAAACATGCATATGAAGGATGAAGCATTACAGTGAAAATGCCTGAGGGAGCAGTCGTAATCTAATTTGGATTTAGAGACTATTATTAGAAAGCATTAACTATTGTAGTAGACTAATTGCCTCTCGCGTTCATAGAGATGATGGTTAAGTTTAATTAAGTTGGTTAACGTCAAGCGCTTTACAGATTCCTTCGTTGGCACAAGGTCAGGTGTGCTGTGCTCTCTAGAAAGCAATGGTTATTTGGTACCTACAGGAGGGACACACGCTTAAAGTATTCATAAGAATTTAGAAACCCTTTTAAATCTGTGTCTTAAACTGATTATTTGACCTCAACTTTTCTTTATTGTATTAGCTGTGGGATTTTGCCATTTGGAAGCCAATTGAAATTCAAAACAGTTTCGCTCCCAATGCTTTGGGGAGATCTGTTGCAAATAATGGATGCTATTTATTTTTTACCTTGCAGTTTTTTAATGAAATGATTAAACATACTAGCACTGCGTCCCTCGACTGAACAACTGCATTGAACTTGCGGATCCTCTATTGCTGACAATAGCAATTCGTTAGTAGGTGGCAACATTATTGTGGCTATATAGCCTACTAAATAGTTGTAAAAGTGTTAGTGATTGAATCATCACTACTGATATTTATCTGGTGTCATAAGATGTTTTGGGATATTTCATGTAATATTATTCTAAATGTGCATGATTTTGTTATTATCCAAGTTACCAATGTGAAAATATTAAATACCAAGATAATACACATTGTGCTGTTTGTGTGTATTTTTTTTGTTGGTTAATTTATTATTGAATGTATGCACCCATTTACTTATGAAGTCATATCCAAGTATTTCTCTTCTTTATAACTTCACTTCCATTTTGTAATGAGGTCAGAAGTCTGCAGTGTGTACGGCCAGCTTTGTTGTGTGATGTCATGCTGCTATCCAGTTTTACTAGAGATGCCTACAGATGGTGGCATGGAGTTCACATCAGACTGACATTCAGGTCACACTCCTTTTACTTCAAATGTGAACCTAACTATATTTTCTGACCTACATTTGAAACAAACATTTAAATTACAAAAATTCCCCTATTCAAGACATTAGGTTCTTTGTTTATGTATGTATTGTTCATAAAAAATTATATAATTACATACAATCATTTGAAATAACTAGTTTAATAACATACTTATCGCTATAGTATACACCAGGGCCACATTTCAACTGATTTGATCTCCTTGATATTCTTTTTTTCTAGGTCACTTCTGTCTGTGTCTGTCTGCCAATCTGAATTAAGATGAATGGGGCTAGAATGAGTCCACTCCTCTTTCTCTGGAGCCTGTCCTCCCCTCTGCTCCCCTCTACCCCAGGCTGAATGGCAGGGTCTGGGGTTAGCTAAGTGTTGAAATGATGACCCTATTATCACCATGATGAGAAGCCATTCGAAATCAGAGATATCAGACAAAGATTTGTCCCTTCCACCCTTTCTTCTCTCTCTCTCTCTCTCTCTCTCTCTCTCTCTCTCTCTCTCTCTCTCTCTCTCTCTCTCTCTCTCTCTCTCTCTCTCTCTCTCTCTCTCTCGCATCCCACTGCCAACTGTGCAGATTATGATTGATTTGCTCGAGACGGATTGCAGGAAGCAGACATTGATTTTTCAATGTCTTATCAAAAAATATATTTACAGTTGTATCCAGCTTTTCTATGGGTCATCACGTCCCACCCCACCCCACTCTGTTTTCTCTCTAAAGGGATAATACACCATAATCCACGACAAGACAAATTACCTGTAATTTTATTTTAGAAATTAGTCAATAGCTCTAGCGACTAAATGAATATTGATTGGGCATAATGAAGCCTGAGTAAAGCTAACCTCAGCCTGACTTGGGCTCTGCTCTGTGGTGAACCCACGCCACCATTGTTAATATGCTATTATGTGCAATGTGGGAGAAATAATGCACATTTTATGCACATTATAGACTTATGATGATCCGCTTACCAGTTGTGTTGTTAGCCTAAAGATCACAGATGGTCCATGCTCATAAAGTGCTCTATTCATCCCCATTTCTACGTCTCTCACTGGTGTAGGTAAACTGATTAAGGATTAGAGGGAATGTCTGTCTGTTGTCTTAGCAGATATAAGAAAACAACTATTATGGAGGACTTGTTATGCTAATGCTATAGGTTCCATGTGGTTGCCGTTTCATATGCATATATATGACAACTCCTTTGAAGCTGTTGAGGTGATTTTAGCATTTTACTAATCCAATAGAAGTTGTGTGAGAGAGTTGTGGATTGGGTAAGACGTTATAGATGCTGCTTGGTTATGTATGTGAAGGGTAATAGAAGATGATGAGGTTGATGATAGATCACAGCCCAGGTAGTGTAAACACATTAACCCCCCATGGCTGCCTGGTTATGTTGTGTACATGAGATATCTCCCATAAGCCCCCTTTCGTCCCCTCCCATCAGCCCCCTCTTCTTCCCTCCCCACCCTCTTCACCTTCTCCTCCCTCCCCTCCCCTCTTCCCTCTCTCCTCACCATTCTTCTCCTCCATCAACCGACTACCCTTCCTCCTCACCTTACTAGGTTGGAGCACAAACTGCCACCAGCCGTACCAGTAGCAGCAGCAGCTACGTACTATAATCTGTCAACATGCCTTTTAATTGGAGCTAGGGAGAAAACAACACATGCTAGTTCACAGTTCCAGTTGTGCTGTTGATCTCTTGGTGCAGATGTCAAAGAACACACAGTTCAAGAGAGGAGGAGAGGAAAATAAATGATCCCTGGAGAGATTGTAGCATAATTAAAAGTGTATTTTAATAGGCTTGTAATGCTGAAGTGAACACATTCCAGTCTTGTTGCCTTAAGTAGAGGGCGAGCTCTGTGGCTGGCTGATGGTTGGAGGAGGGCAGTGGGGTTCTGCTGAGGGAGCTTGTAAACAATATTACCCTGACCGTCATCAGACAGGCAGGCTCCGCCTGGTGTCGGTCACTGGCTGCACTTACAGAAGGGCTACAGCACTGTGTTTGAAATGGCACTCTATGCCCTATGTAGTGCACTACTTTGGTCAAAAGTAGTGGACTAACAGAGAATAGGGCTTTGGTCAAAAGTAGTGACTATATAGGCAATAGGGTGCCATTTTGGACCCACATCAGCACTTTTCCCTCGTTCTTTCCCACACACCCCGTTCCATTATGTCTTTTGTTTCCCTAAATTAGGTATTTTCAGCCATAACAGAACACCACTTCTCTCTCTCTCTCTCTCTCTCTCTCTCTCTCTCTCTCTCTCTCTCTCTCTCTCTCTCTCTCTCTCTCTCTCTCTCTCTCTCTCTCTCTCTCTCTCTCTCTCTTTCCCTCTCTCCTCCTTCTGCCTATAGCCACTCGGGCCAGTTCTGTCTGTCTACCTCCTACTTTAAACCCACTACAGACCCAGCGGTAGGTTACAGTGAGAAAATGGATTGATTTGAGGCCTGTACACTGTAATCAAATGAGCCTGGTTAAAGACCATAGTTAAGCAGAGTACGAGTAGGAGTAGTATGTTCTGCTGTACATTTCAGTGCAGCGATGTTGCTTTTTTGTGTTTTCTAAGGGAGGCCTTTGAAGCTATATCCTCTTACCTTTGCAGTACTAGCAGCCATGTTTCATAAATACACAATGGAAACATCCTTGAACATTTGAAATGTAGATTGCTCTCTCTCCCCACCACTCTGCATTCCGCACGTGCCCAGTCACATTCTCCCTCTCCTTCTCTCTCCCAGCTCTGAGGTATAGAGTTACCTCTCCCACTGCCTGTGATACACTTACTCATCTTACAGTCAATCCCCTCTGTTCTGTGTGTCATGTATAATCTGCAGAAACAACAATGCCCACATGGTTTTCTTCTCTGTAATGAAGTATGTATTCCAGTGCAACAGTGGTGCTGTGTTCTCTGTATTCATTACAGTGGGTTTTTGTTTCAGGACAATAACCACCAGCCAGCAGCTTTAACACACTGTGCTGGATGATTAGTGTTAGGAAGCGCCAGGTGTAAACTGACAGCAGAATGTGATGCAGGCGTTGCTGTCTGTACAACCACATCTCTCTGGATATTGTTTTTATTGCACGTCAGTAATAAGCTATGTTTACTAAAATGTTGTACACTGTATAAACAGAGGCAATAGTAAACTTGAAATCATTGTCCACATTGTTATCTTTGTAATCAACTTGGTTCCTCAGTCATGACCTTTTTTGAGAGCCAGACGCAGAGCTCCTCTCCTTAATGCCTCACACCTGGTGCAGATCTGGAGAGGCTTCCACCACAGGTACTGTCTTACGTCCTCTCAATCCCCTAGTCAAACCCCTCAGGTATTTCCTCCCCAGTGAATGTCCCTGAGGCGCGTTTGTTTCCCTTTGCCACCCGACTCTCAGCTCAAGGCCCAGTGTGTGTGTTGTGGTTTAGGAGTTATTAGGTGGTGTCTATAATCCCACAGACCATCCTCCTCATGACTCTCTCCTTTCCCCCCTTATTTCTCTGTGATGTGTTTAACAACTGGGCACACTAGCTATCTGCGAGTGCTACTCACCTTTCAGCTGCCTTACAGGCACATCTGCTGCATGCCGTAGTGACTAAGACTGAGACCTGCCAGTAGCTAACCAGCTAAGGTAAACACAGCAGGAGATCAAAGGAAAGGCAGGCTGCAGACTCGGCTGCCGCTACGCCACCTGAGTGTGTTGACGGCAACGCACCGGAGCGTGACATGACCTCGCAATGGAGACGCCTTTAGAGTGGAATACCCACTTTGTGCCATTTATTTTGATCCAGACAAAAACAAGCCGCAGACCTAATATAGTTCTATAGATGTGACATAATTCTGCAGATACGACTCTGTTAAGTTGAAAAGTGTTATGTTGAAAAGTGTAAATTGTTTTGTTGTTATAGTTTCCTAAAAGGTATTGAAGGAAACATATTATTGAAATAAAATGTAATGTAATTTGAAAATACTGTACTGACATTTGCATAAAATAGGAAATGAACGATACTGTTCTTTTATAGACGTGCTTTATTTATGTTGACATGTGACTCCTTCCTCCCTGATGCAAATGAAACCTAAACATTAGTGGAGGGGAAGGCAAGCGTGGCACATAAAGGGTTCTCTGAGCCTCCAAACACTTTTAACAGACAACTATCACTAATCACTCCCAGTGCACTGTGGCGTGTAATTACTCTGCCAAACGTTTGCCTTTCAGAGTTTAGCACCGGGAGCCCTGCACTGCGCTTCCCTGTCTGTCGTCACCATGCCGGGTCTGTGTGGTGAGAGTTGTGGGGGAGGCTTTCTTCCTCTCTCTCTCTCTCTCTCTCTCTCTCTCTCTCTCTCTCTCTCTCTCTCTCTCTCTCTCTCTCTCTCTCTCTCTCTCTCTCTCTCTCTCTCTCTCTCTCCCTCCCTCCTCCCCCTTTACTGCGGGCTGGAAGCTGAGCCTCCCTCTCAATATTTAGAGAAAGGTCCTCCACGCGGGAGAGGAGGAGAGGGCTGACTGAGGTTGGTGCTTCCGGCTTTGTGGGCGCCCATTAAAGCAGGCTTTGAAACCTTAGCCATCCGGAGATCAGAAATAGCCTTATTGACTGGGCCCAGGAGTGAATGAGCACACAGGGTCCGGAGAGTTCATCCTGCAGAGCTGAGCACAGGGGACACATGCTAGAATGCTCTACAAAGGGCAACAGACATTAATTTTACATCAGAGAAAAATAACAGTACTGGGGATTATTTTTAGGGTTTTCAATGGTTTCACTTCAGGGTTGAATTACCACTTTGTGTTTGGATTATTTCTACAATTTACTGCTCATGTTGTTTTAAAACCACAGCATCCCAGAATATTACTTTACCCCCCCTTTCTGTCTCTCTCCCTCCTTATTTACTTTATTTAACTAGGCAAGTCAGTTAAGAACAAATTCTTATTTACAATGACAACCTTTTACTAAGGAGGTTGTCTGTCTGTTGTGTGTGATGTGTCCTCTATCTGTGTGAAGGCTGATAAGACGACCTGATATAAATGCACTGTGAAAGGAAGCTGCCTGGAGAGCAGAGCAGGTAGGGAGTACAGAGCAGGGAAAGGAAGCTGACTGGAGAGCAGAGCAGGTAGGGAGTACAGAGCAGGGAAAGGAAGCTGACTGGAGAGCAGAGCAGGTAGGGAGTACAGAGCAGGGAAAGGAAGCTGACTGGAGAGCAGAGCAGGTAGGGAGTACAGAGCAGGGAAAGGAAGCTGACTGGAGAGCAGAGCAGGTAGGGAGTACAGAGCAGGGAAAGGGAAGGAGAAGGAAGGGGATCCCATAATGACTATTAGCTGGATTTCACAGGCTGCCTCTCCTGCTAAGACAGGAGCCTTTATGAGAGGCTGGGTGTGCCAGGATCACCGCCTGGTGCCCCCTGTCCCGTCTCAGAGTATAATGACAGACACACACACACACAATGGATATTTTGGGGGTTTGTATCATTTGATTTACACAACATGCCTACCACTTTGAAGATACAAAATATTTTTTATTGTGGAAAAAACAAGAAATAAGACAATAAAACAGAAAACTTGAGCGTGCATAACTATTCACCCCCCCAAAGTCAGTACTTTGTAGAGCCACCTTTTGCAGCAATTACAGCTGCAAGTCTCTTGGGGTATGTCTCTATAAGCTTGGCATATCTAGCCACTGGGATTTTTGCCCATTCAAGGCAAAACTGCTCCAGCTCCTTCAAGTTGGATGGGTTTCCAATGGTGTACAGCAATCTTTAAGTCATACCACATATTCTCAATTGGATTGAGGTCTGGGTTTTGACTAGGCCATTCTAAGACATTTAAATGTTTCCTCTTAAACCACTCGAGAGTTGCTTTAGCAGAATACTTAGGGTCATTAACCTGCTGGAAGGTGAACCTCAGTCTCAGTCTCGAATCTCTGGAAGACTGAAACAGGCTTCCCTCAAGAATTTTCTTGTATTTAGCGCCATCCATCATTCCTTCAATTCTGACCAGTTTCCCAGTCCCTGCCGATAAAAAACATCCCCACAGCATGATGCTGCACCACCATGCTTCACTGTGTGGATGGTGTTCTCGGGGTGATGAGAGGTGTTGGGTTTGCACCAGACATAGCGTTTTCTATGATTGACAAAAAGCTCAATTGTAGTCTCATCTGACCAGAGCACCTTCTTCCATATGTTTGGGGAGTCTCCCACATGCCTTTTGGCAATGTGTTTGCTTATTTTTGTCTTCAAGAAATTGCCACAATACTTATTTTCCACCATAATTTGCAAATAAATTCATTAAAAATCCTACAATGTGATTTTCTGGATTTTCTTTCCTTATTTTGTCTGTCATAGTTGAAGTGTACCTATGATGAAAATTACAGGCCTCTCTCATCTTTTTAAGTGAGAGAACTTGCACAATTGGTGGCTGACTAAATACTTTTTTGCCCCACTGTACTCCAATCTCCGCTGTGGAGCTTCGCAGCTTGTTCAGTGTTATCTTTGGTCTCTTTGTTGCACCTCTGATTAATGCCTTCCTTGCCTGGTCCGTGAGTTTTGGTCGGCGGGCCTCTCTTGTCGGGTTTGCTGTGGTGCCATATTCTTTATAAAATTTTATAATGGATTTAATAGTGCTCCGTGGGATGTTCAAAGTTTCTGATATTTTTTTATAACCCAACCCTGATCTGTACTTCTCCACACCTGTTTGGAGAGCTTCTTGGTCTTCATGGTGGTGCCCCTTGCTTAGTGGTGTTGCAGACTCTGGGGCCATTCAGAACAGCTGTATATATACTGAGATCATGTGACAGATCATGTGACACTTAGATTGCACACAGGTGGACTTTATTTAACTAATTATGTGACTTTTGAAGGTAATTAGTTGCACCAGATCTTATTTAGGGCCTTCATAGAAAAGGGTGAATACATATGCACACATCACTTTTCTGTTTATTTTTTGGGGGGAATCTTTTTAAACAAGTTTTTTTACGTTTTATTTTCACTTTACCAATTTGGACTATTTTGTGTATGTCCATTCTATTTACATTACAGGTTGTAATGCAACAAAATAGGAAAAAGCCAAGGGGGATGAATACTTTTGCAAAGCACTGTACAAGACGTTGGTTTGATTTTAATTTTACATAATTTTTCTGGTGTGTTCTTATTATTTGATCATTTCGCTGTCATTCATTGACTGGGGTTTTGGCTTGAAGTACTGTAGGTCTTTCCAGGGGCAATAGATATCATTTGTGTAGCTTGCCATACGGCATATCCATTTAGAGAGTAGTGAGTATTTTAGCATGTAGTACAATGTAAAATGTCTATCATTATCTTCATTTCAAAAGTACATCTGCAAGATATCATTACACCACTAAACGTACAGAGCTTAATTTGAATGTCTCTCTCAGTAGCTGTGATATTGTAAAGGGTTTTCAGAAAGCTCTATTTAATCGTTGATGTAATAATTTCACTTCATCAGTGGGTTGGGACTAAAAATACAGGCGGGATTAGCTTCACGACCAGACTATCTCAGCAGGCTTTGATAACGTAATGGGAGCTGGCTGCTCATGCTAACAACGAACTGATATGGGTTCATAACTCTGCAAAACTACACAAGATACTTCAGGGTTTAAAAAAAGTATAAGATGCGATGATCATTTTAAATTCTCAGGAAAAAATTATGTGTGTCTCTTTCTGTGTTAATTCCTTTGTTGAGGCATATTTTTAAAAGATGAAAACACTTTCTTTACTTCCTTTTTTTCTTCTTTCTATTCTGAACAAATTAGCTACGGTCCTGGAGGGCAAAATGAGAGGAGGTTACTGGAAGACTATGTGTTTAATTAATTGAAAAATGCTCAAATTGCTTTTACAGTTGTTATGTGAAGTGAAAAAAAGGAATCCGTGTTGCCAGTACTCAACCATAATTAGTACCCAGGGGAATTAAATATTTTGCATTAGCCATGTTGCACCACTTAGGACACAAATGTCTATTTTAGCTATGAAAGCAATGCTGTCTTAAGTGCAGCGTCTGTAGAAGACAGCTGTGGGGAGCTGAGGGGGAGCAGGCTGGTGTATTTCACTGAGACACCCCAGTGGTCTTGGGGACCGGAGGGGTCCTTCCACATAGGGCATGCGGAAGAGATATGGCAGTTGAACTCCCATGGGGTAGGCATTACTCAAAGTATTTAGGTTTCTAATTAGACCACGGGACTTCGTCCATCGCTGATGGTCTCACTGGGAACAAATGAGAATCACCCCCACTTTGAGAGAGAGAAAGAGAGAGGGAGGTGAGAGATTGAGAGAGAGAGAAGAGAGAGACAGAGAGAAAAGGGGAGCAAAAAGGGACCAAGGGGAGAGAAAAGCCCTTGTTTATTCAAACTTTAATTAGAGCTTGACTTTACAGTAATGGCTTCAGTGGTGTGTTGTAGTGTTCTAGAGAGGGAGGCTATGGAGCCTTAATGAGCTGTGGCTGTGGTAGACGATGTCAGGAGGGCCATGGAAGACCTACAACCTGCCCCATCTTTAACTGTCCCTAATGGTTTGATGGCTTGAGGTGACTGTCAACTGGTGTTCACAGTACGCTAGGCCACCTTGCCTATATACTCCGCTATCTGGCTGTGGGATTCTCCTCGATCCTCATCTATACCACTGATTGGTCTGTATGTAGCTAGCTAGTTTAGGCATCAACAGCTGACCACAGCAACTGCTGGTCTTGTCAAAGTGCATCAGGTTACCAGCTAATGAGAAGTAAGAAGGGTTATCCCAACTTCACAAGACTTTGATCTTCATGCACAGCGGGATTTAGAAAGGGAGTCAAAGGTACTTTGGAGATTGGATTTGGGATCTGAACCCTGTTTTCTGTGTGTATAGTGGAGGCTTGAGGAAAGACAACATAGTGGTAATTAAATGTACTAACTTTGGATGGGGAGCTAAATGTTTTCACAGAGTAACATATGTGGGCTCAACAGAAATTGATATTTTGGATTAGACACCAGAAGGGACTACACAGTCAATTACCACTCTAAATGGTATATTCATCCAGAATGACTGTTGTCAGATATAGGCCTTGGGCAGATACACAATCCACTGTAATCTCCCGGTGTCGTGACACTCTTACTATAAGGTCAACACACCCTGAAGGCATTTATTCAGCTTGTATCTGGCTTGTTGTATAAAGGGTTTATGTGTGATAATGTGGCCGTTGAAGTTAGATTTAAAATAAAAGCCTAATGGTTTCTGGCTGTAAATCATATTCTGCACAAACAACAAGCATGTAATACTGATTTAAACCAGTAAATTAGCTGAAATTTCTGAAATTCAATTCTTACTAGTTCACTTGTTAAAAGAACATTGAAAACCCTCCACCATCCCATAAAACAATTTAATCTCAGGATTATTAAAAATTGAAGAATTAGGGTGAAGAAAATCCATGCGTAAAATTACTGTCCATTCAACTTCAGGCAACATTTCCCAACAGTGGGAAATATGTTAATTGGGGTTCCTAAAGTAGTTTAATCCTCAGGTTATTTAATTTCCCCAAATAGCCTGAGTTGCGTTGGGACAGCAAGACATTAACGAAAGCCCACTGCCTGAAAACGAGAGAGAAAACCAATGGCCTGAGAGAAGGGGAGAGAGTGAGAGAGAGAGTGGTAGAGATTGAAAGAAACCATAGTTCCAAAGGTACAGGAACAATTCACAATGATCTCAATAACTGCCAACAGAACTTTCTGCCACTCTCTGTCTTTCCCAGAATCCCTGGTAATATTTGATGTTCTGAGACCAGTCATTGGCCCATATAACGTCGCCACAGTGCTAACCGCTCATAACAAGAACCTGGCAGAGCCCCAGAGTTCAGGGCATTGCCTGCTAACAGTGCCCTCCTTCCCCCTATCCCAGTGTCCACTAACAGTGCCCTCCTTCCCCCTATCCCAGTGTCCACTAACAGTGCCCTCCTTCCCCCTATCCCAGTGTCCACTAACACTGCCCTCCCGCCCCATGTCTGCTCCCAGTGCCCCATTGTGTATAACCACTGACCGTACGGCTGCTCTCCTTTCTCATCCAGCCCAGCAAATAATGTGGAAAAGAAAAAAAGAAAAGAAAATGGATAGCCTTGAAAAGAACTACCAAAGCAAGTTGCCTCAATGTTGCAGACTGTTCGAACTTGAGAGAGGACAACGCAAGTGCTAAACCATCAGTTTGAATGCTACAGCGGATCCTTTGAAGAGCAGATTAAAGCAGAGGTTTGGACAAAGCTGAGGTTTGGACAAAACGTGTTACAAGTTACACTGTACATCAACAATCACTGACATTTGTTGAGAAGTTCATGCATATTTACATAAAACAAAGTACATCATAGTGATGATGGAAGTTCTGTAATGTTGTATATTTGGATTTTGGGAGAACAAAAGTCTAGATTTGAATCATCTTATATTATGGTGGGGGTGGGGACACTTGCTTCCTAAATGTGGCCTGATTGGGTGATTCTCAGACACATGAGGGAAACCTGGTATATTTACAGATTTATATAACCTTTTTACCCCTTTTCTCCCCAATTGGTAGTTACAGTCTTGTCCCATCGCTGCAACTCAGACTCAGGAGAGGTGAAGGTCGAGAGCCATGTGTCCTCCGAAACATGACCCTGCCAAGCCACACTGCTTCTTGACACACTGTCGCTTAACCCAGAAGCCAGCCGCACCAATGTGTCGGATTAAAACACCGCACAGCTGGCAACTGAAGTCAGCGTGCATGCGTCCGGTCGCCACAAGCGAGTCTCTAGAGCGCGATGGGGCAAGGACATCTCACCCTCCCAAATCCTCCGCTAACCCGGACAACTCTGGACCAATTGTGCGCCGCCTCATTGGTCTCCCGGTCGTGGCCGGCTCAGTCACAGCCTGGGATCAAACCCAGATCTGTAGTGATGCCTCTAGCAGTGAGACGCAGTGCCTTAGACCGTGGTGCCACTCCGGAGGCCCTTATTTACAGAATTAACGACACACTCCATCCACCACACAACAGCTGTCCGCTGCACTTAGCTGATTGAGAACTGGGCCTGCTCTGCTCTCCCATTTGTGGAGCCTTGCCATTGAACAGTTGGGCAGGTTGATGTGTGGTTAGCTCTCTGTCCTGATGGACGCTAGAAATCAACACTGACACTCCCATGCAAACACAAACACTTGTTCAGGCAGATTGGTTGGGTTGGGACTGGATACCAAAATGCCTCTTTTGTTCAGTGTGTGTTACTGTAAAGTTGATTAGGCCAGTTGTCTACACAGTACACTCGTTATATGAGTAGTAGCTAAGCACTGGAAGTAGTTAGATGTTAGCTGTGCAGCATTTTAGTGTTTAGCTCTACAATATATTTTATATGTTACTGAACTGAGTAAACATATTCAAGGCTTGTTTATTACACGAGGCTGTACGTTTTGTTTTCTAGTAAAATGTTTCTGTGTTTTGTTCACGGCAGGCAGAATTCACAGAGAGTGAGAGAGAGCTTCAGGCTATCCCCACTCGCGGCTAGAAAAGTTGTTCTCCCTGTCGGGACTACAAGAACAGGATGTAAGTAAAAAGATAAACCATAATTTATACTCTAGATGAAACTTACAGTACTTCAGGTATTTTCACTAGGCACTTTAGAGATATTTATAATTTACTATACTTGAATTTTGTGGATGTCACTGTATATTCACTAACCCATATCCCTATGTCTGTGGAAAGCTATGAATGCAAAACCAGACAGTAAGCAGTATATCATAACATATAATAGGAATAATGTCCCTTTGATTTTTGGAGTTCAGATCTGAACACCTGTCACTTTTTGGCAAGGGCACGCCCCAGCACCAGGTCTCCCCTGCTGGAGTTGGGGGAGGGTATGTGTGTGTCTCAGTGTCTCAGTGTGTGTGTGTCTCAGTGTCTCAGTGTGTGTGTGTCTCAGTGTGTGTGTGTGTGGTGTGTGCGTGTTTCTGAGTGTGTATGTGTGTGTGAGAGAGGTAGAAGATGAAACAGCCGTCAAGGAGGTGTTGATCACACAGCCAGACAGGGTGAGTGACAGACAATACCTGCTGTAAAATTCCCTCACATCTCCGCTGATCTGTATTCATAGATCTTGTCTGCTCCGCAGCACCAAACTGTACCCCACACCAGCCAGCTCCTTTAACACGCACCGCCCCACTCCTCACACTCACTTCACTCCTCAACTCACTCGTTAGACCCCTCTCCTTTTCTTCCTGAAGTATTTACCAAGTCTTTGTTCTCTGTCTAAATGATAGCTCTGATCACTAGCTAGAGAGGCTGAAAGAAGCTCTCTCTTTCTCTCTCTCTGACAATATGGACTTTCTTTATTCCACCACTCCACTCCTAATCTCACCTAATTCGGATTCTTCAAATGTAAGTCTTTCCTGTTTAAGTGTGTTCTCAGACTCCTAATGCCTAACAGATGTCTGGTCTGTGTCATGTTTCTTTGTGAAGGATTGTGAAGGGGCTTCAAAACTCAATGAGTTAAAAGCTCATGCAGAATGAACATTTATTCACCACACTACATCCCTATCAACGCTTTATATACCAGTATTTAGTAACTCCATACATTTGGATTAGTTTTGAATTTGATTATGATGAAATATCTGGATGACGCTGATGGAAGTTTATGTATGATCTTTGTCAGAGCTATATCAAAGGTGGAACTGGAAAAAAAGAGCATGTCTGGTACATGTCCTACCCCTATCCTATGGCTCTGAACACAGTGCACCAACTTCAGAAAACATACTTGAGAGACAGGACTACACAGAGTCAGCCTGTACAACTGAATTTGTTTTGTTGTGGCAGATCTAGGCAATAGTTTTGACTGACTATGTGTCGTTTAATTTCTGCGGGAATTGTTTTGACAAAACAAGTTAGCGTAAAAGTGGGAAATGTCGGCTAAAACAAAAGGCTGTTTATTTTTGCACCTATGTGAAGCATGTGTCAGTCTTCAGCGCGGTGTTCCACTGGAAGTGACATCAGAGCCCTGGAGGGCTTGTGCTGCGAGAAGGAGCTGTTTTGATATGATTTCACAGAACAGAGACGGTAGACCAAACAGAGCAGTCTCAGGGCTTGTGTCTGTCTATCTCTGTTGTTAGAATTTCACTATACAAACAGTAGCAATGAACTTGAAGGTGGTTTGCCATGCAGGAGTGGATCTTTATTTTTCTGTCTGTCACCTGCAATGACTGCAGAATTAAAGTGTAATAGATTTTGTTGCTAATTTATACTTTATTGTGAACTTTTTGACATGGATGCTGGCAGACTGGGGAGTCTGTCTTCAATAACTTTATCATCCTGGCCACTGAACAAGACGGACGTACAAGAAACTGCCAGAATAAAGGATACCCCAACATAAAGTGTCTTAATAGGGCGTTGGGCCACCACAAGCCACCAGAACATCTTCAGTGCGCATTGGCATAGATTCTACAAGTGTCTGGAACTCTATTGGAGGGATGCGACACGATTCCTTCATGAGATATTCCATCATTTGGTGTTTTGTTGATGGTGGTGGAAAATGCTGTCTCCGGCTCCACTCCAGAATCTCCCATAATGTTTCATAACTGGGCATTTTTATACATGATCCTAAGCATGATGCGATGTTAACTGCTTAGTTGACTAAGGAACCACACCTGTGTGGAAGCGCCTGCTTTCAATATACTTTGTATCCCTCATTTGCTGAAGTGTTTTCTTTATTTTGTCAGTTACCTGTATTATTTTATTCATCATATTATCTCAGATTGGGTTGTTTTGAGTTTGACCTACATTTAATCTCCTATTTGCTCTGTTTATGCATTCTGATTGGGTGTATAGTTCAAGACGACGATATGAACCACCAACCTGATTGAATGTCACTGGACAGAACCAGTGATTGACCCTATAGGTGAACAGAGCTCACTGGCTGTCTCTAGCCTGGACTGTGTCTGGCTCAGAGGTGATGATGCCCATAGCCCATTAGAGATTGATGGAGGGCAGACACCAGCAGCAGGAATGAGCTCTGCTTTGAAGTCCTCCACATGTAGGGAAATGTATATATCAGTTTAAGACCCAGACCCTATTAAAGGAGGCCCCGTCAGGTTAATGCAATAGCCTTCACATTACCCCCAACCCCATTCAGGCCGCTCGGACAGGGCCCTAATTCTTACCCTGGCCCTGCTCGCCCCACTCGCACCAATCTCATTTTATCTTCTCCCATCAGCAATATTTCTCTCATTGGAGGCAATAACGTGTGGAGTAAATCACACAGTTAAACACTGGCTGGGGCCATCCCAGAAGTTCTCTCTCTATCTATTTCTCAGCATCTCTCTTCGCATCTCTTTCTCTCTCCCTCTCTCTCTCTCTCTCTCCCTCCAGCCCGGGATTCTCATGGCATTAGGATCGTACGTCGTTCGGCCGGTCAGTGGAGGGCCTCGGTCTGTCAACCCTTACCCTTCCATCACTCAATGGGCCCCCTACTCCCACCCTACCCTTCTTCCAGCTAGGTCTCACCCAGGAAGGCTCTGTCCCCTGGTCAAAGAGACCAATCAAATCACTGGATATTGGCTGTCCATCAGAATCAAGTCTCAAGCTGCCTCCTAAACGGCACCCTCCCACTGGGCACAGACGTCAATTCAACGTCTATTCCATGTTGGTTCAACATAATTTTATTGAAAGGATGTGGAAACAATGTTGATTCAGACAGTGTGTGCCCAGTGGGTTATTCCCTACATAGTGCGCTACTTTTTACCAGAGCCCTCGGGGAATAGGGTGCCATTTGGGATGAAGCCTCTGTGTTTTAGGGAGGTACATGTGGTAGTAGTAGTGGTAGTGGTAGTGGTAGTGGTAGTGGTAGTGGTAGTAGTAGTAGTAGTAGTAGTAGTAGTAGTAGTAGTAGTAGTAGTAGTAGTAGTAGTAGTAGTAGTAGTGGTAGTAGTAGTGGTAGTGGTAGTAGTAGTAGTTGTTGTTGTAGTAGTAGTAGTGCCAGTAGTAGTTATAGTAGTAATAGTAGTAATAATAGTAATAGTAGTAGTTGTTGTAGTATTAGTAGCAGTAGTTATAGTAGTTGTTGTTGTAGTAGTAGTACTGGTAGTAGTAGTTGTTGTTGTTGTAGTAGTAGTAGTACCAGTAGTAGTAATAGTAGTAATAGTAGTAATATTATTATTAGTTGTTGTAGTATTAGTAGCAGTAGTAGTAGTTGTTGTAGTATTAGTAGTAGTAGTAGTACCAGTAGTAGTAGTAGTAGTTGCTGTTGTTGTTGTAGTAGTAGTACCAGTAGTAGTAGTAGTAGTAGTACCAGTAGTAGTAGTTGTATCCTGACCTCCTTTTGCCTACTAAGGTATTGGACTAAAGACTGAGAATAAGGATTTCAGAGTTGAACAAATTAGTATTTAGACATTTTGTGTTAGATCGATGCCCATGCAAATTCTGTACTCCCATCACCACTGTAGTGGGTAGTAGGATTAAACCCTATGTTGTTCCAGTTATTGGCCTCTCCTGAGACATTATGTTGTGACTGATTGTCTGAGCTGCATCAAATCCATCAGTTGAATTCAAAGAAAATGTTATCCATTACTCCCCAAACCCAAACAGCAGATGTTGTGCAGTATTTGTAAGTCGACTTCCTTTATTATGTTAATGACCCTGTCTTCTCATATACGCCATTTCCATTTGAGCTGGGTAGGAAATCATCAGATGGATTTGGCTCCTTCAATAACTGGTGTTTGACAATCTGTTGATGAGATGAAATATGAATCTCTTTTCAAAAGCGAATGGCATATGACAATCACACAACATAAAATGTATTTTGAATGAGCGGGAGATCACAATGCCATCCTGCCACCATGGTCTGTTTTTAAGACTGTCTTGTATAAATGTAGCATTGATTATTTTCTGTTGAAGTGTACAGCCAACAAAGGATGGGGACATATTGTGGATACAATGCTTGTGCTTTTCTTAATTCTCTTGATATCTATTAGCATAAAGCATGAAAACACATCGACACTCATAGTACAGTATTACGGTAATAATGCACTGTGGAATCACAGGGATACACCATCACATTGTACATGATCTCCTTCTACTAGTTGTGTTTCCCTTTCTTTTATTCACATTGACTCAGACACTCACCCTGGTCTCAGAGCATGCTCTTTCCACTCAGTGACCTGCCACACCCTGCTCAGTGTGTGTGCGTTTGTGTGTGTTTTTGTGTGTGTTTGTGTGTGTGCGCATGTGTATCTGTGTGTGTGTGCATGTGTATCTGTGTGTCTGTGAGTGTATCTGTGTGTGTGCGTGTGTCTGTGTGTTTCAGTGTATGTGTGCTCGTGTGTATCTGTGTGTGCGCGCGTGTGTGTGCGTGTGTATCTGTGTGTGCGTGTGTATCTGTGTGTATCTGTGTGTGCGTGTGTATCTGTGTGTATCTGTGTGTGTGTGCGTGTGTATCTGTGTGTGTGTGTGTATCTGTGTCTGTGTGTATCTGTGTGTGTGCGTGTGTATCTGTGTGTGTGTGCGTGTGTATCTGTGTGTGTGTGCGTGTGTATCTGTGTGTGTGCGTGTGTATCTGTGTGTGTGTGCGTGTGTATCTGTGTGTGTGTGTGCGTGTGTATCTGTGTGTGTGTGTATCTGTGTGTGTGTGTATCTGTGTCTGTGTGTGTGTATCTGTGTCTGTGTGTGCGTTTGTGTGTGTTTTTGTGTGTGTTTGTGTGTGTGCGCATGTGTATCTGTGTGTGTGTGCATGTGTATCTGTGTGTCTGTGAGTGTATCTGTGTGTGTGTGTATCTGTGTGTGTGTGTATCTGTGTCTGTGTGTGTGTATCTGTGTGTGTGTGTACGTGTGTGTATGGCCTGGGCTCAGAGACATAGCGTTGGGTTGCATGAGGGAGCATGGTGGCAGAGCACTCCTCTGATGAACCAGATCCAGTGTTCACTGAAGCCTTTCGCATATATATAGTACTTCTGAATATCTAAACCATTATTTAGCATCCAAATCAGTTCTGCTTGTCTGACTGATGGACAATTTCAGTGTGACCCCAGTCTCTTTGCATGTGACCTATACTGTCTAGATTCTTGCATATTGTTTGGATGTTCACATTGACTTCTCTCCTTTTTCTCTCTTTGATCCTTTTAACATGCTCTTTGTGTTGGAATTCATGAAATATTCATGTTTGGACTACGGCTTTTCCATATCTTTATATACAATTATTGGCACCCTTCCTGTTATGTCAAGCCATCTAATAGTGGGTATTAAGTTTATTTAAGTGTGACTTCAGATTTTTTTTGACAGTTTAGCCATTTTGTGTCATGAATTGATAAGGTGATACATTATGAGGGAGAATGCAGTGTGATTACCTTCTTAGCCTGCCATTAATATTGATCATCACAAGCAATGTGTCTGACACATGCCTAAAGTATACATCAAGGTTTTAACAAAAAACAATTGATATTATTACTATGATTCTTATGATTATGATCAGATGATTATATTATATTATTATTATTATTATAATAATTATTATTATACTATTATTATATTATATTCATTATATTATATTATTATTGTATTATTATATTATATTCATATTATTATATTATTATTATTTTTATAGTATTAATATATTTATATTATTTTGACTATTATTATTATATTATTATTGTTATTATATCTATATTATTATTACTATATTATTATTATTATATTATTATATTTATATTATTATACTATTATTGATATTATATTATTATATTTATATTATTATTACTATTATTACTACATTATTATAATATTTATATTATTCTTCTTCTTGTGAATCTTATAATTATGACTATATGATTATGTTGGCTGTATTGGTTATATGTCTTATTGGCTGTAGTGGTTATATGTCTTATTGGCTGTAGTGGTTATATGTCCTACTGGCTGTAGTGGTTAGATGTCTTATTGGCTGTAGTGGTTATATGTCTTACTGGCTGTAGTGGTTATGTGTCTTATTGACTGTAGTGGTTATATGTCTTACTGGCTGTAGTGGTTATGTGTCTTATTGGCTGTAGTGGTTATGTGTCTAATTGGCTGTAGTGGTTATTTGTCTTATTGGCTGTAGTGGTTATGTGTCTTATTGGCTGTAGTGGTTATGTGTCTAATTGGCTGTAGTGGTTATACGTCTTATTGGCTGTAGTGGTTATATATCTTATTGGCTGAAGTGGTTATGTGTCTTATTGGCTGTAGTAGTTATATGTCTTACTGGCTGTAGTGGTTAGATGTCTTATTGGCTGTAGTGGTTATGTGTCTTATTGGCTGTAGTGGTTATATGTCTTATTGGCTGTAGTGGTTATATGTCCTACTGGCTGTAGTGGTTAGATGTCTTATTGGCTGTAGTGGTTATGTATCTTATTGGCTGAAGTGGTTATGTGTCTTATTGGCTGTAGTGGTTATATGTCTTACTGGCTGTAGTGGTTATGTGTCTTATTGGCTGTAGTGGTTATGTGTCTTATTGGCTGTAGTGGTTATATGTCTTATTGGCTGTAGTGGTTATGTGTCTTATTGGCTGTAGTGGTTATGTGTCTTATTGGCTGTAGTGGTTATATGTCTTACTGGCTGTAGTGGTTATGTGTCTTATTGACTGTAGTGGTTATATGTCTTACTGGCTGTAGTGGTTATGTGTCTTATTGGCTGTAGTGGTTATGTGTCTAATTGGCTGTAGTGGTTATTTGTCTTATTGGCTGTAGTGGTTATGTGTCTTATTGGCTGTAGTGGTTATGTGTCTAATTGGCTGTAGTGGTTATACGTCTTATTGGCTGTAGTGGTTATATATCTTATTGGCTGAAGTGGTTATGTGTCTTATTGGCTGTAGTAGTTATATGTCTTACTGGCTGTAGTGGTTAGATGTCTTATTGGCTGTAGTGGTTATGTGTCTTATTGGCTGTAGTGGTTATATGTCTTATTGGCTGTAGTGGTTATGTGTCTTACTGGCTGTAGTGGTTATGTGTCTTATTGGCTGTAGTGGTTATGTGTCTTATTGGCTGTAGTGGTTATGTGTCTTATTGGCTGTAGTGGTTATGTGTCTTATTGGCTGTAGTGGTTATATGTCTTACTGGCTGTAGTGGTTATGTGTCTTATTGGCTGTAGTGGTTATGTGTCTTATTGGCTGTAGTGGTTATATGTCTTATTGGCTGTAGTGGTTATGTGTCTTATTGGCTGTAGTGGTTATGTGTCTAATTGGCTGTAGTGGTTATTTGTCTTATTGGCTGTAGTGGTTATGTGTCTTATTGGCTGTAGTGGTTATGTGTCTAATTGGCTGTAGTGGTTATGTGTCTTATTGGCTGTAGTGGCTATATGTCTTATTGGCTGTAGTGGTTATGTGTCTTACTGGCTGTAGTGGTTATATGTGTTACTGGCTGTAGTGGTTATGTGTCTTATTGCCTGTAGTGGTTATATGTCTTACTGGCTGTAGTGGTTATATGTCTTATTGGCTGTATTGGTTATATGTCTTATTGGCTGTAGTGGTTATATGTCTTATTGGCTGTAGTGGTTATATGTCCTACTGGCTGTAGTGGTTAGATGTCTTATTGGCTGTAGTGGTTATGTATCTTATTGGCTGAAGTGGTTATGTGTCTTATTGGCTGTAGTGGTTATATGTCTTACTGGCTGTAGTGGTTATGTGTCTTATTGGCTGTAGTGGTTATGTGTCTTATTGGCTGTAGTGGTTATATGTCTTATTGGCTGTAGTGGTTATGTGTCTTATTGGCTGTAGTGGTTATGTGTCTTATTGGCTGTAGTGGTTATATGTCTTACTGGCTGTAGTGGTTATGTGTCTTATTGACTGTAGTGGTTATATGTCTTACTGGCTGTAGTGGTTATGTGTCTTATTGGCTGTAGTGGTTATATATCTTATTGGCTGAAGTGGTTATGTGTCTTATTGGCTGTAGTAGTTATATGTCTTACTGGCTGTAGTGGTTAGATGTCTTATTGGCTGTAGTGGTTATGTGTCTTATTGGCTGTAGTGGTTATATGTCTTATTGGCTGTAGTGGTTATGTGTCTTATTGGCTGCAGTGGTTATATGTCTTACTGGCTGTAGTGGTTATATGTCTTATTGGCTGTAGTGGTTATGTGTCTAATTGGCTGTAGTGGTTATATGTCTTATTGACTGTAGTGGTTATGTGTCTTATTGGCTGTAGTGGTTATGTGTCTAATTGGCTGTAGTGGTTATATGTCTTATTTGCTGTAGTGGTTATGTGTCTTATTGGCTGTCGTGGTTATGTGTCTTATTGGCTGTAGTGGTTATGTGTCTAATTGGCTGTAGTGGTTATATGTCTTATTGGCTGTCGTGGTTATGTGTCTTATTGGCTGTAGTGGTTATGTGTCTTATTGGCTGTAGTGGTTATGTGTCTTATTGGCTGTAGTGGTTATGTGTCTTATTGGCTGTAGTGGTTATATGTCTTATTGGCTGTAGTGGTTATGTGTCTTATTGGCTGCAGTGGTTATATGTCTTACTGGCTGTAGTGGTTATATGTCTTATTGGCTGTAGTGGTTATGTGTCTTATTGGCTGTCGTGGTTATGTGTCTTATTGGCTGTAGTGGTTATGTGTCTTATTGGCTGTAGTGGTTATGTGTCTTATTGGCTGTAGTGGTTATGTGTCTTATTGGCTGTAGTGGTTATGTGTCTTATTGACTGTAGTGGTTATGTGTCTTATTGGCTGTAGTGGTTATGTGTCTTATTGGCTGTAGTGGTTATGTGTCTTATTGACTGTAGTGGTTATGTGTCTTATTTGCTGTAGTGGTTATGTGTTTTATTGGCTGTAGTGGTTATGTGTCTTATTGGCTGTAGTGGCTATATGTCTTATTGGCTGTAGTGGTTATGTGTCTTGTTGGCTGTAGTGGTTATGTGTCTTATTGGCTGTAGTGGTTATGTGTCTTATTGGCTGTAGTGGTTATGTGTCTTATTGGCTGTAGTGGTTATGTGTCTTTTGGCTGAAGTGGTTATGTGTCTTATTGGCTGTAGTGGTTATGTGTCTTATTGGCTGTAGTGGTTATGTGTCTTATTGGCTGAAGTGGTTATGTGTCTTATTGGCTGTAGTGGTTATGTGTCTTATTGGCTGTAGTGGTTATGTGTCTTATTGGCTGTAGTGGTTATATGTCTTATTGGCTGTATTGGTTATGTGTCTTATTTGGCTGTAGTGGTTATGTGTCTTATTGGCTGTAGTGGTTATGTGTCTTGTTGGCTGTAGTGGTTATGTGTCTTATTGGCTGTAGTGGTTATGTGTCTTATTGGCTGTAGTGGTTATGTGTCTTATTGGCTGTAGTGGTTATGTGTCTTTTTGGCTGAAGTGGTTATGTGTCTTATTGGCTGTAGTGGTTATGTGTCTTATTGGCTGTAGTGGTTATGTGTCTTTTTGGCTGAAGTGGTTATGTGTCTTATTGGCTGTAGTGGTTATGTGTCTTATTGGCTGTAGTGGTTATGTGTCTTATTGGCTGAAGTGGTTATGTGTCTTATTGGCTGTAGTGGTTATGTGTCTTATTGGCTGTAGTGGTTATGTGTCTTATTGGCTGTAGTGGTTATATGTCTTATTGGCTGTATTGGTTATGTGTCTTATTTGGCTGTATTGGTTATGTGTCTTATTGGCTGTAGTGGTTATGTGTCTTATTGGCTGTAGTGGTTATGTGTCTTATTGGCTGTAGTGGTTATGTGTCTTATTGGCTGTAGTGGTTATGTGTCTTATTGGCTGAAGTGGTTATGTGTCTTATTGGCTGTAGTGGTTATGTGTCTTATTGGCTGTAGTGGTTATGTGTCTTATTGGCTGTAGTGGTTATGTGTCTTATTGGCTGTAGTGGTTATGTGTCTTATTGGCTGTAGTGGTAATGATAACATGGTTAGTAATATGTTCCTCTCTATCTTCACCAGTAGATATTGGCTGAAGTAGTAATTGAAGTGGGAATGTCATTACCATGCCCGGTGTGTAGTGGAGGGATTTTGCAGGACAGACATAGACAGACAGAGGCCCAGGCTGTGATATGATGTGGCCCTAGCCTGGCCGCCTAGCCAATGAATGCGTCCCAAATGGCACTCTATTTACTATGTAGTGCCCTACTTTTGACCTGGGCCCATATGGCTCTGGTCTAAAGTAGTGCACTACATATGGAATAGTGTGCCATTTGGGACACCATCAAACACTGATGTTCTCTGGAGCTCTAAATGTAAATGCTGTCTATTCTCCCAGCGTTTAATAAACGTTCTGGAGGTTTATTAATGTGCAAATGGGTGAGAGCACCTCTCCCCTGCGTCAGGCAGCCCCAGCCGAACGGCAGAGTGAACGGCAGCACAGAGGCACAGAGCTGTTTAACAGAAATTCACAAATCAGTCCAACTGGAGCTAAGCCTGTGGCTGCCTCTCTCTCCACTGGGGAACCACTAGCAGTATTTAATTCACACACTGTGTGTGTGTGTGTGCGTATATACTGTATGTGTGTGTATGAGAGTCCATTACCCGCCAGAGAGCCTTTTATGTTCACTTATTTGTACCGCTCTCAAATAAGGTTCTTCCAGTGCCACTCACCTGGTGAATGGCAGGTTGTCAGAGGGAAATTGGGTCGAGAGATGGGAGCAACATCCAGATTCTGGCATCATGCATAAAGTTCCGTCACTCACAGAGCTAGCATACAAATAGGGAAATCTCAGGATAAAGACTCCTAGGATCCAGCCATAGTAATATGAATGCAAATAGGATTAAGGGCCAGCTTTAGAGGCTGATATACAGTTCAGTGCTTATAGGAGTCTGACGGCAGAGGCTATACATTCTCAACCTATACTGGAAATGAGGACACACTTATACAGACAGCTTTCACGGTAGTTTTCATGCATACAGACAGCTTTCACTGTAGTTTTCATGCATACAGACAGCTTTCATGGTAGTTTTCATGGATTTTCTCCCCCATCACCTCATATTGTGATTAGCAGTAGAGATGCAACACCTCGTATTGTGATTAGCAGTAGAGACGCATCACTTTGTATTATGATTAGCAGTAGAGATGCATCACCTCGTATTGTGATTAGCAGTAGAGATGCATCACTTTGTATTATGATTAGCAGTAGAGATGCATCACCTCGTATTGTGATTAGCAGTAGAGATGCATCACCTCGTATTGTGATTAGCAGTAGAGATGCATCACCTCGTATTGTGATTAGCAGTAGAGATGCATCACCTCGTATTGTGATTAGCAGTAGAGATGCATCACCTCGTATTGTGATTAGCAGTAGAGATGCAACACCTCGTATTGTGAATAGCAGTAGAGATGCATCACCTCGTATTGTGATTAGCAGTAGAGATGAATCACCTCGTATTGTGATTAGCAGTAGAGATGCAACACCTCGTATTGTGATTAGCAGTAGAGATGCATGACCTCGTATTGTGATTAGCAGTAGAGATGCATCACCTCGTATTGTGAATAGCAGTAGAGACGCATCACCTCGTATTGTGATTAGCAGTAGAGATGCATCACCTCGTATTGTGATTAGCAGTAGAGATGAATCACCTCGTATTGTGATTAGCAGTAGAGACGCATCACCTCGTATTGTGATTAGCAGTAGAGATGCATCACCTCGTATTGTGATTAGCAGTAGAGACGCATCACCTCGTATTGTGATTAGCAGTAGAGATGCATGACCTCGTATTGTGATTAGCAGTAGAGACGCATCACCTCGTATTGTGATAAGCAGTAGTGATGCATCACCTCGTATTGTGATTAGCAGTAGAGACGCCTCACCTCGTATTGTGATTAGCAGTAGAGATGCAACACCTCGTATTGTGATTAGCAGTAGAGATGCATGACCTCGTATTGTGATTAGCAGTAGAGACGCATCACCTCGTATTGTGATTAGCAGTAGAGACGCATCACCTCGTATTGTGATTAGCAGTAGAGATGCATCACCTCGTATTGTGATTAGCAGTAGAGATGCATCACCTCGTATTGTGATTAGCAGTAGAGCTGCCTTTCTCATTAGTGTTCTATACCGAATCATCTTTCCGGTGTTTTCAGTCAATATTAGTTTGATCTTCGTCTGGGGGAGAAATTATTGGCTTGATGTAATGTACATTTGTTTTTACAAACCCACAGGAGTGAACTACAAAGGGCTTTTCATTCAGGTTCAGACAGCAACTCAAAGTTTTTTTCTCTTTTACTCAACTGATTTAACAAGCGTTTCAAACTGACTGATCTCGAAAATAATTTGTGCTTCATGCTGTGACTAGGTTCTTTCTTTTGGGGTCAAATTCAACAGCCATGGTCTGGGCTTTTGTGTCCAAACCTCTTGCTGACTGTTGATAGCAATAAATATTATTTGACATTTGACTGCTGTTTTCCTTGTCAGAGGGAGAAAATAACAAGGTCCATTCTGCTTCATAAATTTTCGCTCATTACGTCTCTTTGAGCACATAAGCTCTCTCTCTCTCTCCCAGGGTTCTTAGCTGGTTCTGTCCAGAGCTGAGGCCTGGTTTATCTCCGTCCACTAAGTTAAGAAAGCTGGCAGAGCTGTACATTTGGACGCCCTTCGTTAGAGACCCTCCCTTGGCTGTAATTCATCTGAATCATCAGTGGTCTTTAGTTTCCTTTCAAAGGCCGTAAAGTACACTTACACTGAGGAGAGGGGAGAAGGTGAGAGGTGAGGGGTGAGAGTGTGGGAGGCGAAGGGAGAAGGGGTTAGGGGGGAGAAAGGAGTGAGGCGAGGGAAGAGGGATTTAGGAGGGTGAGAGGCGAGTGGAAAAGGAGACAAGGAGACGGGGTGAGGGGGGCGAGGGGACAGTAGGGGGCCTGTGACGCGCGGGGGTCAGCTGCCAGACCTAAGAATGATATACGGTGAGGCCTGTGTACCTCGCTGACACTAGACACTAACTAGACTGCTTTACAATCGGTTTCATTTTCCCCTCGCTTTCTCCTCACTCACGTCTCTCTCTCTCTTAGGCCTCATGTCATCCACCAGGACAGCTTGATCTTTAGTGAGCTGCTTCCAGCAGATGAGGATTGACATGTCAGTGAAAACAACTGGACACAGACAGGGATAGAGCTATGTGAGGAGCTGTAGAGGCCTTGCCTTTACTGTCTAACATGACCTGAGACGTATGACAGAGTGTGAGAGGTTAAAGCACCAGTCGTATAGTATTATTACATAGAGACCCAGGAAAGATCATCAGGGCAGTAAATCAACATAGAAATCTGGATGTGAGGATTGTCCATTCTAAACTCCACAGCATTTATCTATGACGTGGAACACTGATTGATGTTATGGTTCTTGTATGATAAGATAAAAACAGTAGTCTGGTACAGGTCAATGTAATCTGTTTTTAAGCTGTAGCCTCACTAACCCTTTTTATGAGGAGTAGAACATCCCCACTGGTGTAAGATCAGAGCGGGGACTATGTGTGAGTATGCAGTCTATTCTGGTCACCACAGGTCTGCCATGCCATACATCCATGATGGTCCGGCCTCCGTCTATCTTTATTTTGGGCTGTTCGTTCCCTGGAGGAAGAACAGAGCATGCTGTCCGTGAGAGGGTGGCTTGTTTGACGACTCTTCTGATGGGGAGACAGGGCTAGAAATAGAACTAAGAGCTGGCCTACTTGCCTGTAGTCCCATCCTACCCACCCACCTGTTTCCCTGCCTGTAGTCCCATCCTACCCACCCACCTGTTTCCCTGCCTGTAGTCCCATCCTACCCACCCACCTGTTTCCCTGCCTGTAGTCCCATCCTACCCACCCACCTGTTTCCCTGCCTGTAGTCCCATCCTACCCACCCACCTGTTTCCCTGCCTGTAGTCCCATCCTACCCACCCACCTGTCTCCCTGCCTGTAGTCCCATCCTACCCACCCACCTGTTTCCCTGCCTGTAGTCCCATCCTACCCACCCACCTGTTTCCCTGCCTGTAGTCCCATCCTACCCACCCACCTGTTTCCCTGCCTGTAGTCCCATCCTACCCACCCACCTGTTTCCCTGCCTGTAGTCCCATCCTACCCACCCACCTGTTTCCCTGCCTGTAGTCCCATCCTACCCACCCACCTGTTTCCCTGCCTCTACCTCGCATTCCAGCTCCGTTTCCATTGCAAGTTAAACATGGCATCTCACTCCAGAATCCTTTTGTAAATGTTTTCTGAAGCAGGCAAACAAAGCGCTTGGGAAAGTCGAACAAGTTAATTATTACAATGCTGTGAGGGACAATCAAAGCAAAGTAGAGCTCAGTCAAGTTAGTAACACTTTACTTTCTCTATTAGATAGGCATTATGTATGAAATGCTATACAATGACAAGAGAGGAAAACAATCCCAAGTCCTCTTCTGCTTTCTAATATATAACAACAGACATAAAAGGTTGGTAGATAAAAGGGTGATTGTGGAAGATATTTGTTGAGTGGATGAATGTGTTAACACAGTAAATTTTGGCCATTTTGGTTGGTGTTGTAATTTCTGAGTTCATACTTTTAAGGGCCTGGACAATTAGAACTCTGAAGAGTTTGTTGGCCAAGTTGTTGTTGGCAATGAGAACATTGAACACTGAGGGTTGTTGATGATTTGGAGATGATGTGAAAGTGTTCTAACAGTTTTACCTGTAGGCCTATGTGTGAATAGGGGTTAAGCTCTTGGTTCAATCCCAGTCTAGCATCCTGACTGTTTAATCATTGTCACCTGTCTGACGGGGTTTAGTGATGATGTCATAAGTCAGGAAACCCTTTGGAAATCTGCTCTGGTCAGATCTTTTATTGTCATGGGGACATCTGGGTTCACAATGGTGCGGTTTAGTGGAAGGGCCAGACAGGCCGATCGCTGCTTTAGGTTAAAACTTAAAAATAGTTATAGTCTTCAGAAGCTGTGCCACAGGCAGGCAGGAAATGCTTAGACTTCTCTTCCCTTTTTTGATTTTATTCGAATATTCAATAAATCCCCTGGATCTGGGGAGCAGGTGGTTGGGCTTAGATTCCCCTCAGTGCTAAGGCAAACTTCCCTTCCATATTTTAGCTTCACAAAGCTTTGTCACATGCAAAACCATTGTACACTCCGTTCCTGTTATTTTTAGAGGAAAACCACTCTTCATTAAATATTTTTTGTTGAAGTATATTGACATGGAGAATGGCCATGATGACAATGATGATAATGATTTAAGTTAAAGTCAGAGCAACTATTTCAGACTCCGAATCCTGTTATACTGATCTCTCTGAACTTCAGAGCTGAGTAACCTATTAGTATTAGCTGAGTATGAGTATACTGAAATAGCCCAGAATGAGAGAATGTAAGACTATGTAAGACTATGTGGCCATGACGCACAGTCCATCTCTCTCAGTAACCTGAGGCCAGGCTTATGGGCCCACCTGTCTCTAGTTGTGGACGGACATGTCCTGGCTTGCAGCCTCTACCATTGAGACCTAACCTAATGCTAACGTTGGCTAATGTTAGCCTCTGTTGTTATTGTAATGGGGTCAACATGATGCTATTTCGCTCTGAGGCCAAAAGAGAGAGCGATATGGTGTTGTTTTCAACGTATGTTGAAGAGGTTGTTATATATTTACTGTATTAGTTATCAGCTATATTTATTAGCTGTATTACATGCCAGTAAAATGTGTAACTTCAGCTGTGGTATACCTTAACAAGAAATGATGGAAAACACTTAGAGCAGCATCCTAACGGGAGATGCACTCCTGTAACTTCAACTTTTACATTAATCAAGCATCATTGGTGTTTTTATTTTGGTGAAAATTTGAGGATATTTAGATACTGTAGGTTGGCTGACCAAGACTGACAATGACCCCCAGATGTCATATTCTCACACATCTTTGCTTACAATCATATCATGAGTAACCTGCCTAATTACTCACACATAACATAAAATTATACAAATGTTTTCCATCATTCTGTGTGCCTCAGATTACACAGGACAAATAATGATCATAGGCCTCAACGTGTGGCAATCCAACCATGAACTGTCTCAAGCTGCTGCATTTCACTTCGTGCCAGACAACATCACAGAGTAGCAGATGCCTGAATGTTCTCATTATTTAACTGAAAGTTGTATCAGTTTCATATCAGGTAACGTCTGTAATATTGCATATTTGCGTCATTCAGAATGACTATAGTCTTGAGACTCCAGAACATTTATTAGACTTGAGCCATTTGGCCTTTAAGCCATTAGGGATTTTTAGCCACTGCCTTTGACACCAAACTACAGGTGGAAATGCCATGCTATTCAATTTGTACAATGCCCTTACATCCGAGATGTAACTTGCTCTCGCGTCTTGCATATTGAATACATGTACCCAGAAGAATTCTGTATTAAATGTGTTAATATGACCACACCTTGGCCTCGAGCCTCCTCTTACTCCATCCAAATCAACTTTTTAGAAGTGACGGGTCTACTCTAATTTAAGGTCTAATTGCAAATGAGTATCCCCCAAATGCACATGCTTTAATTAGACCAGGACACGTGTTTCATATCAATGCGGGCCATGATTTGTGTTTCAAAGTGTTCTTTCTGCTTGTTTTACTTTTATTCTTGTAATTACAGCATAAAAGCATGTTTTCTTTTGGCAACATGTATCTACAGAAGGAATTAGCTAATGAATGTTTTTAGCCTAATGAACTTGAGTGGTGTTGAGCAGTGTTTTGCTCTGCCCTCCCCAGTACATGGTGTTGTAGAGCTGAGAGCAGCCGCTAATGACCTTTAGCTGTGCTGGCAGGTTTTAAGTGTGATCAGTGTGTATATGTTTAAGCGTGTTGTCCTCTGCCCCAGGAGATTACAGTAACGATACCAATTAGCCCAATCTCATTAGCCTAGAAGACTCCACTGACTCTCACACACACGTTAAGGGCCCTGCCTAATCTGACAGTTCTGAAACGGGCTGTGGGTGTACGGTGTGTGTGTGTGTTCATGGTATACCCTGGCCTTTGGGTATTGTGGTGTGTATGTGTGTGTGGACCTGTTCTGTATGTGTGTATGTCCTGGGTCTGTGTGTGTAAGACTATAAGCTTAATTACTAGTCAGGGATCAGCCCCACAGAGCGGCTGTGTAATCCACCTCTATGTTTTCCTCCTATGAGTCCTCTTACTGTGTGCATAAACCATATAACTTTCATGTGTGTTTGGACTTCTCTCCCCCTGATGGTTCATTTATGAATTCCTGAGAGATGGTAAGCCGCGCTACAATCACTATCTCAGGTTTAAAGCCTCATGTTTCCCCTTTTTCACTCTCTCTCTCTCTCTCTCTCTCTCTCTCTCTCTCTCTCTCTCTCTCTCTCTCTCTCTCTCTCTCTCTCTCTCTTTACAGGACCAGGCCCAGGTCTGATTAGTGCCTATTAAAGATCAGAGGGGAGAGGGGGAAGTGTCCAGCTGCTCAGGGTGCTGCGCTGTGTTATATTTGGAATCTGTAGACTGTCCCGCTGGCGCTCCACAACACTTTATTATGTCACAGAGTTTATTAGAGTACTTGTGGGACAGCGTCGGTTTGTATTGACGTTACTGGGGGATAGAGACATAAATCACTTCCTGTTTCAGGGCATGGAGGAGGTTTCACTTTCCAGATAAAACAGAGAGGGGTTCGCACACTCACTTCTTCTCTTCCTCTCTTTTCTTCTCTTTCCTCTGGTGCCACTGGTGCAGCAGGCCTAAAAATGGCTTCCTGAATGTAGCACTTCTACATAAACATTGACTACATGGAAAATGTGAGATTTTAGGGATTTGGGGGATGTTGGTCATGGTGTTATACTTAAAAATAAAGAAGAGCCGCACACTCTAGGAGCTCAGATGCAAAAAAATATTTTATGTCCAACGTTTCGACAGGCAAACTGTCTTCATCAGGGTATAATCACAAACACTGCGGGATGACTCGTTTATATAGTGTCAAATGACACACACAGATGTCTGTAATCATGGCCAAATGTGGCCTAATATCATTGGTTAATTCTGAGATATTAAAATGACATACAAAAAACAAATGGATAGCATACGATCATAGATTAAGGCTACATAAGCCTACAAACAATCACAATGGCAAAGTCATAATCACAAGAATGGTTTCAGATCAAAGTCTATGTTGAGACCGAAGGGAGCGAGGGTCTTTAAATTAAAGATCCAGGCAGCCTCTCGTTTTAACAATAAATTGTCGAGGTCACCCCCTCTCCTAGGGAGGGTGACATGTTCAATGCCAATATAACGCAGAGATAAAATCGAGTGGTTTGCTTCCAAAAAGTCTTGGTGTTGGTGTTATACTCTCAGCGATGACATTTGCTTTGTCATGTGCCAACTTCCAGTAACAGATGAAATGCATACTAATTTTGAAAAAGTGTTTTTTGCCATTTTATTTTGCTTATTTACTTTACAGACACTTCTGATTTAGAACAATATAAATGGTCGACGTTATGACAAAACAGAAAATTATTAAGAAATTCTGAAATTATTTTATGCATATTTTAAATTGTTCACCTGGTTAATGTTACACAAATATTTATTTGAGGTGGAACATTGTTTTTTAATGTAAAAAATCTCCCTCTCTCCTTTAATGTCCTGCTAATGTCTTCCCCCTTTTCTCACGGTGGGTCTCATTAGGTTAGGATTAACACAGGATTATATTAGCCATGGGCTACTTACTCTACTTACCCCTCTAACCCACTACACCAATATCTCCAGGACCTTCTCCGTGATTTCATTTTGAACGCCTCAGATGACTTTAAACAGGCAAGGGTATCTGAGCCCTGGCAACTAATCAAAGAAAAATAACTGGAGGATGGCTTTGATAACTGAGCACTTTTCACATGCACCCAGCGTAAGCCATGTTTATGTACTGTCCTCTGCTGCAGGAAATTAAAGCTGTCGTCTACACTGTGTTTAGAGTAATTGGTCATTTTGTGTTATTCACATATTGTCAGGCTTCTACAGTTTCGCTCTACCTGTTATTGTAGAAAATAATTACTTTCGAGCTCAGATGATTTGAGGGATGGCAGATATTATTTCCTCCTCTCTCTCTCTCTCTCTCTCTCTCTCTCTCTCTCTCTCTCTCTCTCTCTCTCTTTCTCTCCAGCTCTGTGGTGAATTTTCCAGGCCACATCCAGACGTGGCCGACGAGTGAAGGCCAAGGTGCGGAACAGGGTGTGTGTCTCACTGGCATACACACCATGTCAAACTGAATTAAAGATGTCTTACTTAACACACAGGCCATTCGATCCGAGGGCTGACAATGATGGCATCAAATCCACAGTATGTGGCACCACTATACCAAACTTCAAGACTTTTCTTGTTGTTGTTATTGTTGCCTCTCTGGTAGTCATCTTATTGTTTGGGTGATATGAGGATCCGGTAAAGAAAGATGAGGATGAGGAAAACATCTCTGCAACATACACAAAATGTCTGTGATAGATTCCATCTCTTTATCTGTCACCATATTCCCACAGCAAAATCAAAACATTTTGCTGGTGGAATTCAAAAACCCGGTGCTGAGTGCAGCAAAATAAATTGCCATCTTTGGTTTATTTGTGTGCCTTGTAAACATACCTAACAGCCACGAGGCCAGAAGACAACAGAGAAGGAATTTCAGTTACACTTCTAAAGTCAAGCAGCAATGTAACAAGGTCTGCCAAAAGGACACTCAAGTAAGCTGTAATGACTACATCGTTTTTTTCTCCCACCCTTCTTCCAAGTAGCTGGCACACAGAAGCTGGCGGCTCACGGAAGTCTGTATGTCTTTGTGCTCAGAGAACTTAAGGAGTTTTGAAAGTTAAAAGAATGCTTTTTTCTTCCCGGATCCTGTTGTGATGTTTCTCTGCCTTCTCTTTTGTGTTGAGCCTGGTAGACAATGCTATTATGTTATAGGAAGTAATGTGGTTGTGACATCCTTTACTAGACATTTGAAAAGCACATTCGGCAGCTCGGCAGCCTTGTGAGTAGCAGTGCAACGCCTTTTCTTAACAAATGCACTTTTCCCTCACGTGCACTTTCAAGAAATCTTGTTAAACACAAAAGGAGCAGGAAGCAGCTTCTGTGAGACAAAAAGAAAAACAAAAAAATTAGCGAGGTGGGGGAAAAAAATCTAACTGTGAAAAAAGGATTGTAAATGTGCTGTATGCCAGGTAGATACACGAAGGTCTACTCTTATTTAGCGTGAAACACCTGAGACCTTGAATCCTGTCAGCATCGTGTTAGTACTCCTGCTTCCTGTCTAGGTGTGCTACCATCATGACATTGTTTATTCACTTTGATTTGTCTGCTACAGTATCGACAAAAGATCTTCCTCTCTGTACTCCCTCCCTACCATAAATCCTTCTTGATAGCTATACGTATAGCTAGCAGATGAGCTACTTCAGTGTTATTATATGCGAGGAGCTGCACTTGTGGTTGTTGCTATGCATGGCAGTTATTGATATGCAGCTCTAATGATGTGCAGTACCTCTGCTAGTGGAACTTAGAGAAACATTGATTAAATGTGTTTTTAAGGGTCACCAGCGCCCATTAGAATTAGCGGGCGCCCGCAAACCGCTTGTCATGCATGTCACACGGTCTCTCTCTCTTCCAGCTCTCCTCCTGTTCTCTCCATCTGGGGAGGGCTTGTCCATACTGGGCTCTGGTCCGCTCAGTGTGGCACATCAAACCCTATAAAGGGAATCATTTATGTGCCACTCCCCATTACTGAACAGCATGGAGACAGCTAATGAGGGACCACAGCAAAAGGAATATTTCCACCACTTTGCTTCTAGACAGACACTGGCACAGAAAGAATCCCATGCAGGAGTCTTCTGGGAATCATAGTTTTTTGAGGAGGGTAAAAAGAACAAAAGCAATGTGTGATTTTTTTCCCGCCTTCTCTCCATCTTCTCTTTTTTAGCCGTTAGTGCTATACCTCAGTTACGGCAACAGCTTGAGGTGAAGACTCTGCAAAACACACACACTTTTGTTAGTGTGAATATATGATGGTGGTGTGTGTCTGTGTGTGTGTGTGTGTTTGGGTGTGTTTGTGTGTGTGTGTGGGGGGTGGGGGTTTCTGTGTGAATATATGTTTACAGTAGATGTGTGTGTGTGGGGGTGAGCCTGCTTGCGCGTGTGTACATGCGTGTGTGCGTGCTCCTGCATGTGTACGCGCATCGTCATTTGTGTGTGTATGTGCGCCCCGTGCGTGTGTGTATAGAGGTCTAGTGTTGCTGATAAAAAGGTAGCTGTGACATTTCCAATTTGCCATGCACCAGCCCACTCCATCTCCTTCCCTGCTGCCTCTTACATGGTAGAGTAAGCCTCTAGGATTGACAATAATTACAGCCCGCATAAAATGAAGAGGGTAATATGAACACAGCTTTGCCATAATTGCCTTTTCATTATTTGCTAACAGTGAGCTATTCAGTCATAAGAAAGAGATTGCATAGTAATTGGCTGACAATGAGAAGCTGGGGCTCTGTTCAGTTGCTGTGGTAATTTTTGTGTTGCTGTGAAGGTTTTTTGGGGGGCTTTTTATAAATAATCTGAAGCATTAAACTGTAATTTAAAACTACAATTTCCAGCATGAATGAAAATCTTGGTAATAACATGAGCTCCTATTTAGAGTGGAACATCCTATTAGCTGCATTAGCACTAGTTGGTAAGTTTCCATATGGGCTGCCTCTAAACCAAATGGGGTTTAGACAGCTTTGTTTCTCTCTCAGTCAGTATCCTACTGAACCACACAGACAACACAACAGTTATGGTATTCGGGAAAAGACCCTCCTGTATGTGGTCTGTGTGTGTCTGTGGGAAAACCAGAGTGATGCAATAGGATCAAATAAGGAAACACAAGCACATACACACGCGCATGCACGCGAGCACACACACACACACACATTATTTCAGCATCAATCACATTCGTGTCCACTTATGATTTTATGAAGGCATAACTGGGCAGCTCTAAACTTCCTCTGTTAGTATGAGCGGCACACAGCATTCAGTCTGTTCTGTTGTACCGAGGCAACATGACAATAGATAGGCCGGTACATCCGATAATGATTTCCAAAGCAATCCATCTCCTATACTACATCAGAAAGGGTTGGCAGCGCTGCGACGGGAGACCAATGTTAATTTGTCTAAATAGGATTTTGAGGTTATGGCTGGGGCTCTGCAGATGCAGCTACAATATAATCTCAAGGACAATAGAACAAGGTGTAGCAGCCTTGTGGTGTGTGTGTGTGTGTGTGTGTCTGGTTGGAGACACAGAGGACGTATTGCTGATCTTTATAAAAAAAAAGCCCTCTCAGGCATCGGGCAGATATGGGTTCAAGCCAGCTCTCCCAGTTCCAAGGCCATTTTGATTACCCTGTCCTGAGTGAGTGTGTGTGTGGGGGGGGTAGAACACAGGCTGAGGTACATGGCTGTTAGCACTCAGCAAATGGAACAAGGGAGACATGCAAAGCTGAGTAATATTGTTGGGTTTCTATGTGTGAGAGTGAAAGAGAGAGAGAGAGAGAGAGAGAGAGAGAGAGAGAGAGAGAGAGAGAGAGAGAGAGAGAGAGAGAGAGAGAGAGAGAGAGAGAGAGAGAGTAAGAGAAAGAGGGAGAGGCCCAGGTCGTACTGGTTTTTGGGGGTGAAAGTGGATATAACAGAAATTCCTGTGAAATGATTGTTTGTGAAAAGCTGGGGCTGGCCTAGTGTTTATTTGGAATGGGCTGGTTGGAGCATTGTGACTCTGTGGGATCCTGTCTCCTCTCCCAGGCATCTCCCATAGGCCTACTATACCGCTACTTCAGCCAGCTAGCAGGCCCTCTACTCCTCTAACACAACTCTCAATCAATCAAGATTTATCTTATGCAGTATACATTGCGTGGCACAGAGCTCTTCAGCAGTGGGTAGTAGGAGTTGTTTAGTACACGTGCTTGCTTAATAAGAAGAAATAAATAACATTCACAGTGTTACTATCATTGGATGGGCCTGATGTTGGCCAGGCATTAACACACATTTAGAAAGCAGCAAAACGCAGCAGGACATAAAGACTTGACTAGTGGAGATCGATGAGACATGGAAACAACAGAGAGAGAAAGAGAGAGAAAAGGCAAGAGAGACTGAGAGAGAAAGCAGAGATAGACTGAAAGAGAGAGAGAGAGCAGAGATAGACAGAGAGACAGAGAGAGAGAGAGAGAGAGAGAGAGAGAGAGAGAGAGAGAGAGAGAGAGAGAGAGAGAGAGAGACTGAGGATGATTATGAAGTTACTGTAGTATACCATTGATAATCCCCCTTTCTAGACCCCATCCTCACTTTTCTCTAACCCTCCTCTCCCCCTTCTCCTCCCTGATCATCAGACCCATATTACAGCCAGCCAGGGGCTCTCTCTTTTGAGGTGCTGGTCGGTGTCATAATTATCTAACACAACGGGCCTGCTTCTCTTATTAGTAATTAGCTCCCACCAAACTGATTGGTATGGCTTCCTGTTCTCATCCCTTTTAATGTTTCAACATTTACTTTGTGCTTGAAGGATGTGTTTGTATATATCTTGTGTGTGATGAGTGCTTTTCAAGTAATTGGCTCCTGAGGGACAGCACTTTCTAACAGTTAAAGAATAATTACAGCCCTATGAAATGTTAAACTGCCCTCGCTGTCTTTCGCAGGGGCCTAATTGCGCGCAACAAGTAAGGCAGGCTTTTCATTTCGTTCATCACAGGGACAGACTGAACTTTCATGGAAACACACAGAAATGTTGTAGAGTGGTAAATACCCTCACATATGGTAATTTTGTAGGACACCCAAAGCAGTTTTGAAAGGCAGAGCTCTCATTGAAAGCGATGCCGGTAGCTTGTTTTTTTCATGTTGTGGAGTGGAGTGTGAGAGCTGGGTGTCTGTGGGCTGTTATGCTCTAATGAAGTTTTGCATATATTCATTATAAAGCCGCGAGAAGAAGAGTTCTTGAAGGAGAAAATACACTTATTTACCATAAAAATGCCTTTTAAAAAATGACTGTGTTTTTATACTCATTGTCTTTTGGATGCACGGTTGAAAAGCTTTGCTTTACTTCTTTGTTGTTGTTGTTTTGAATATATGGGAAGCAGATTAAAATCTAATAGGTCTTTGAACTGAGAGACTTTTGTTGTTTTTCTCTCTGCTCGATGATTAGATATTTTAATATTAGATACAAAAACAATTGAGAAATGTAAATGTAGGCTTAAAAAAATATGTAGAGTTAATAGAGGAAATTATAATTCTCCTGGCTATTTCATAAAACATTCATTATTCAAAAGAGAGAAAAAAAGGCAAATGAACTAATAGGGAAATATCATTTTGGCCTAATTTATTTATGATATAGCTGAGTGGAATGAAGTAGAGTGTGTGTCTGGTATTCCTCATTTTTATTTGTTTATCATTTTGTGGATGTGTGTTGAGAGCCTACAGTATATACATGCAAGCAGGTGTGTCTGTCGGGCCAAATTTGAATGCACGTACTGTATGCATATTTCCTTTTACTGCTAAAACCTGTCTGTGTCTGAATCATCTGTTAATTTCTTTGTATTTTCTCTAACAGATTGGTCAGCACAACATGGTAGGAGATAAAAAAGGCCTTAGAAGAAACTTTCCTGAGATGCGCACGTGTTTGTCCTTTAAATTACATAGCAGTCTGTATCCAATCTCTGTCAATGATACTGAACTCCTTCTGTCTCGCTTTTTTGCCAAATCTATTTTGCAGGGTGTAACTTTTTTATCAACGATAAAATCAACGATAGGTTAAATGGTTGGATGGTAATTCACAACAGTAAATAAATAAGGTGATTCCTCTCACTTCCGCCGAAGTCGGTCCCTCTCCTTGTTCGGGCGGCGTTCGGCGGTCGACGTCACCGGCCTTCTAGTCATCGCCGATCCACTTTTCATTTTTGTTTTGTCTTTGGTTTATACACACCTGGTTTCAATTCCCCAATTACATGTTCATTAATTAACCCTCTGTTTTCCCCATGTTTGTGTGCGTTATTGTTCTTGTATTATGTCAGTCCTATTTGGTGGGCTTGGTATTGTAATTACTTTGTTTCATTGAGTAAACTACGTTGTGTTGCTCATCTCTGCTGTCCTGCGCCTGACTCTTTTGACCAACTACACCACGCATTCTGACACACCCTCTGTTATTAGCAGTGGGCCAAGCATAACTGTTGGTGAGGTCTTCACACATGCATAAACTGAAGATTATTCAGACAACCTGTCAGTCCACAGAGACAATGACTATGAATTGAAAAGCCTCATGTATTTTTCCATACTTGTCTATTCAATGTATTCAGAATATAAATACAGTATACTACATATTTATTTACTTTAAGACCACTAATATTCTGGCCATTGTAGTAGTACTTGTCAATAGTACAAAAATCATGTTTGGGAGGCTCTGGAATATACACACATACCTCTGGACTCATGTGCTATGTACTGACATTACAATCCTCCTCTAACGTGTCCTAGCCATGGAGAGAGATTCACTCTTCCATTCATTGCTGTCACTCCACATGATTTAATGTTTGGTATGCAGTTCATATTTATATATTTTTTCCCCTTTGCAATGCGTGCTGAAATACTGTGCATTGATTTTGATCCAGCGAGGGCCTGGCTAAAGGCACCATTGAATTAAGAGGAGTGGATGGGCGTTGTGGTCTGCATGCCTCACATTCCTCCCTGAATACTGTCCTGCTCCTCCCTGACGGACCTGACGGACAGACGGACGGGGGAACAATGTTGGTATTGCTGCAGAGCGAGAGAGAAAGAGAGAGAAAGAGGGATTAAGATTGGGGAAGCGAGAGAGAGAGAAAGAGAGAGAGAGAGAGAGAGAGAGAGAGAGATAGAGAGAGAGAGAGAGAGAGAGAGGGGTGAAGGATTGAAATGGCGAACTGACCCTTCAAAGTAGTTTTCATCATAGGTAGTGTATGATGTTCTCATAATTACCCCTCTCTAACCCTCCCCTTATATCCCATGGTCGTACTGAAGCTATAGCCCTCTTACTGTAGCTATCAGCAGATCTTGTCTGCTCTGTCCCACAGGTCTCTCCAACCATCAACTATCAACTTCTAATAACCCGGCATGACTAGCTATTTCCCTCTCCTTCTCTCCATCCCTCCCTGTCCCATTCTGGATGGCAGGTTGTGTAATGTGATAATGCACTCAAGTGAATTATAAGTGAGGGCTCAGTAGCTCAGTATTGGCAGCAGGCAGCCCTGGCATGCCATCGTTGTGCCCAGTGGGCCCTTTGTAAATAAAATGTTATTTCACGGCTCCGTGTTTCATGCCCTGTGTGCACAGAGGGCTCAGCGGTGCCATACCTACCTACCTCACTAGATATCAGATCTCTCGCGCTGTGTCTCTCTCAGTACAGGACTCAATCACTAGTACAGCACCCCTCGTAGTTTGTGCTAGCTACACCACTCCATGCTGCCATGATGCCTCACATACTGATTGAGATGAGAGGATATGGAGCAGAACCATGCAGTTATAATATTGGTGCTCTCTATAATCTCTTATGGTTGTCATTATTTCTGGAGTCAGTGATGTGTTTTATGGAGCTGTTACACTAATGGTGATATGATAGTTAGGGATATAGTCATGTTGGGCTTTGAGTGACATCTGTGTAAATTATGAAAATATGTCGAACTACAAAAACAGCATATATTCTTGTAAAAACTGTATGTGTTTTGAATTGCAATAAAGTAATAGCTAGGTAGATAAATAATTAAACAGACAAACATCAAGTGAATTGAAAGAAACAAACAGATGATGTCCAGATGATTTCCAGATGATTTCCACATGATGTCCAGATGATGGCCACATAATGTCCAGATGATGGCCAGATAATGTCCAGATGATGGCCAGATGATGGCCAGATTATAGCCAGATGATGGCCAGATAATGTCCAGATGATGGCCAGATGCTGTTCAGATGATGTTCAGATGATGGCCAGATGATGGCCAGATGATGTCCAGATAATGGCCAGATGATGGCCAGATGATGGCCAGATGATGTCCAGATAATGGCCAGATGATGTCCAGATGATGTCCAGATAATGTCCAGATAAATTCCAGATGATGTCCAGATGATGTCCAGATGAGGGCCAAATGCAGCAGAAAGAGCATGTCTATTGAGTTACATGTTTTCCCACTTGTCTCTGAGTGTGTCCATGATTTCCCAGAACATGCAGGTGTGGACTGTGAAGAGCCTGGGCTCTAGAAGTGTTAGCTACTATGACTGATTGGGTTCAGCTGCACCTAGCCTATGAAGACAGACTGGTTGTTTATACAGACCTAAGCTATACAATAACACTTGCAAAGGTGTCAGCATTACCGATAGGAAGTGGTATATGTAAATACAGGAATCATTCTGTTTTTATTACAAGTAACAAAATATTGTATAATGATAAGTATAGACATTTTTATTATTTTATTGCTGAAAATGTTTTGAACCATTTAGATCCATAGCCTATTTGGGGATGCAAGATTTTCAGCAATAAAATAATATAAATTTCTATACTTATCATTATACAACGTTTTGTTACTTGTAATAAAAACAAAATGATTCCTGTACGTTGGCAGGCTAAATGGGATGAACTGAGCGATATCACTAAGAGGCCCATGGTTTTGCAGGCTATTAGATGGATCTAGCCTGTGATCCACCATGGGGAAGAGATGCAGCCCATGGCTAAACAAACCTCTCTTTGTTTCAGGGTGTGCTGAGTGATCTCCATTGAGCGGAGAAGGGTAAACACTGCTAGCTATAGAGATACACATTGTCAACACACTGCGCTCATTAACTATAATGAGATGTTATGAGGAGCCCTTGTGTGGCTTCTAGAGGATAACCTGCTCTGCTATTGTTGTTGTTGTTTCTGCAAGGCAAATCATGGTTTTAAGATTGAACAAAAAAAACACTGTCTGCAATCTTTCTTCCCCTCAGTTCCCCCACCTAACCGTTCACCGACCGACGAGTCGCCTCCAGGATAGCTGTTAGTTTCTGAAAATGCTCTGCTCTGTTTCCCTCTCTTCTCTCGCTCCTCTGCTTGCCCTGTGTTTGCCTCTGCCTTTCAAGTGCTATTCCTCTTCTTGCTGTAGGTCTGGGGGTCTAATCTGTGCTTCTGTGGCCTCTCAGAGGTGGCACACCTCACCTCAATCCTGTGTGGTTGGCCCTGGCTGTTAGCACCAGCCCTCCCCTGCTCTCTCTCCAGCTAAGTATTTAATGAGTCTGACACCGACCTCACACTGGGGTCAGACTGACCTTTCCTTTCTTTGGGTTTCAAATGCCAGGCGTTCCACCTAACCAGCAAGTCCGCTCACTCTGCTTGCTAGTACTATCCATTCAAGCCTGTGCTGTGTGCAGAGCCCCTACTAGCTAGCTCTAGCCAAGCCATAACCATGGAGCCTGTGCTGTGTGCAGAGCCCCTACTAGCTAGCTCTAGCCAAGCCATAACCATGGAGCCTGTGTGTGTGCAGAGCCCCTACTAGCTAGCTCTAGCCAAGCCTTAACCATTGAGCCTGTGCTGTGTGCAGAGCCCCTACTAGCTAGCTCTAGCCAAGCCATAACCATGGAGCCTGTGCTGTGTGCAGAGCCCCTACTAGCTAGCTCTAGCCAAGCCATAACCATGGAGCCTGTGCTGTGTGCAGAGCCCCTACTAGCTAGCTCTAGCCAAGCCATAACCATGGAGCCTGTGCTGTGTGCAGTGCCCCTACTAGCTAGCTCTAGCCAAGCCATAACCATGGAGCCTGTGCTGTGTGCAGAGCCCCTACTAGCTAGCTCTAGCCAAGCCTTAACCATGGAGCCTGTGCTGTGTGCAGTGCCCCTACTAGCTAGCTCTAGCCAAGCCATAACCATGGAGCCTGTGCTGTGTGCAGAGCCCCTACTAGCTAGCTCTAGCCAAGCCATAACCATGGAGCCTGTGCTGTGTGCAGAGCCCCTACTAGCTAGCTCTAGCCAAGCCTTAACCATTGAGCCTGTGCTGTGTGCAGAGCCCCTACTAGCTAGCTCTAGCCAAGCCATAACCATGGAGCCTGTGCTGTGTGCAGTGCCCCTACTAGCTAGCTCTAGCCAAGCCATAACCATGGAGCCTGTGCTGTGTGCAGTGCCCCTACTAGCTAGCTCTAGCCAAGCCATAACCATGGAGCCTGTGCTGTGTGCAGAGCCCCTACTAGCTAGCTCTAGCCAAGCTATAACCATGGAGCCTGTGCTGTGTGCAGAGCCCCTACTAGCTAGCTCTAGCCAAGCCATAACCATGGAGCCTGTGCTGTGTGCAGTGTGTGCAGACTTTAGCCACCGTCCCTTCCACTTTTCTTCCCAGCAGCCTCCTCTTGTGTCATTGAAGGCGCTATTGTGGTAGCTAGCCACAGTCGCTATGCTGCAGAGCACTGCATTCCGACCCTAATTAGGAACGGGACACAGGATACTCTTAAAGCCGGGGAGGGGAGTGTATGAGGCTCTGACATGCATGGCTAGTGTAGCCTCTTTGACGACAATGAGTGGCTTCACCTTGGCTGCTAATTGGCCCAGCTCGGGTCTCTCTCTCTGGCTGGCTGCTGGTAGTGGAGTCTTCAGGCAGCCAGTCTCCAGCAGACTATGGCAATGTCCCAAATGGCACCCTATTTCCTATTTAGTGCACTACTGTTGACCAGAGCCTGTGAGTAGTGTACTATAAAGGGAATAGGGTTCCATTTGGAATGAAAACTCGGTCTTTTCTTCTCTTCTCTCCGCACTGATTGGAAACGATCTCAATTTCATGACAGTTGGTTGAGATTTTTCAGCCGGCTGCATGCAGCTTGACACTCCTAATTAGATTCTCCTATACGGCGGTTTTACATTAGACAAACATTTGTGCAGACCAACGGGAGATGCCAGCTTTTGTTTGGATGGGTTCCTTCTAACAGAGTGCAGAGTAGAATGGTGGAGCGAGCTGCAGAAAGAAACAGACATGTTTGCTCATTTGTGTGTGTTTGGAGACAGAGTGTCTGTTTGAAAGAGGGGGATATCTGTAACAATGGAATTAATGAATTCAAATCCTGTTGTTGAGAGAATGTTGTTTAGAAACCCTCTAAAGTAGATATATGACCCACACCCAACATGCAGCCATATAGGACTGGGGAATGCAGAGGCCCAGGTTCACCAACAGACATGAATGGATATGGGGAGGACTCTCTCCCCCCCTTGTCTTTGTTACAGGTGTGCTCACTGATAAGCATCCTGAGGTGAGATATGCTCACCACCATCACCCACATATTTCCTTCAGGCGGCCTTTTAATTTTCAGAATAAAGGCCCCCTCACACCCCCTCCACTTATCTCCTCTGCGATCGAGGCCCTTTCAAAGCCTAACTAACAAGGTTTCAAATGGCCTCTTCAGCCGGTTACAAGATGTAGCTCATCTCTCTCCCACACCCACAGCAAGGTCACACTCTTTTAAATTCATTTGGTGGGAGGAAGAAAGAGAAGAGGAGAAGGGGAGGGTGCTGAGAGCAGAGCAGAACAAGGGCCTGTCCTTTGCTGGAGGTCACTCCCAAAGCCAGTCATCATATTCAGCTGGATAAGGGGAATGGGAGAGAGATAAGTGTGTGTGTGAATGTGTGTGCCTGTATGTGTGTGTGTGTGTGTGTGTGTGTGTGTGTGTGTGCGTGTGCGTGTGCGTGTGCGTGTGCGTGTGCGTGTGCGTGTGCGTGTGCGTGTGCGTGTATGTGTATGTGTGTGTTTGTCCGTCTGGTCTCCGGGGAGGTACAGGTACTGAATCATTACAAAATCCACACCGTTGGCTATTCTGAGGGGTTTTCTGTAGTAAGAGAGGCTTTGTACTTCAGCCTGTCCCACTGTGTGTCTGCTGGGGATGTCAGAATGATCGGTTAATCACAGGGCCATCATGAGGAGTGGAGAGGGATGCTACACTGCACAGGAAGTACAGAATTACTGTAAATTACATCATTGAATTAGGATGATTGTCTATATACCGGGCAGACATACTGTAGTATGTCAGCATAGGTGATTTAACAAATATAATCAGCATAGGTGAAATAACTAATATTTTCAGCATAGGGGACATAGCTCATAAATTCAGCATATGGGAAATATAACTAATATATTCAGCATAGGGGATATAACTCATATATTCAGCATAGGTGAAATAACTCATATATTCAGCAGAGGGGATATAACTACTATATTCAGCATAGGGGATATAACTCATATATTCAGCATAGGGGATATAACTAATATATTCAGCATAGGGGATATAACTCATATATTCAGCATAGGGGACATAACTCATATATTCAGCATAGGTGATATAACTAATATTTTCAGCATAGGGGATATAACTAATATATTCAGCATAGGGGATATAACTAATATATTCAGCATAGGGGATATAACTAAAATGTTCAACATAGCTGATATAACTAATATATTCAGCATAGGGGATATAACTCATATATTCAGCATAGGGGATATAACTAATATATTCAGCATAGGTGATATAACTAATATTTTCAGCATAGGGGATATAACTTATATATTCAGCATAGGGGATATAACTAATATTTTCAGTATAGGGGATATAACTCATATTTTCAGCATAGGTGATATAACCAATATTTTAAGCATAGGGGATATAACTAATATTTTCAGCGTAGGGCATATAACTAATATATTCAGCATAGGGGATATAACTCATATATTCAGCATAGGTGATATAACTCAAATTTTCAGCATAGGTGAAATAACTAATATTTTAGGCATTGGTGATAGAACTAATATATTCAGCATAGGTGATATAACTAATATATTCAGCATAGGTGATATAACTCACATTTTCAGCATAGGTGATATAACTAATATTTTAGGCATTGGTGATATAACTAATATATTCAGCATAGGTGATATAACTAATATATTCAGCATAGGTGATATAACTAATATATTTAGCATAGGGGATATAACTAATATTTTCAGCATAGGGGATATAACTAATATATTCAGCATAGGTGATATAACTAATATATTCAGCATAGGGGATATAACTCATATATTCAGCATAGGGGATATAACTAATATATTCAGCATAGGGGATATAACTCATATTATCAGCATAGGTGATATAACTAATATTTTCAGCATAGGGGATATAACTAATATATTCAGCATAGGGGATATAACTAATATATTCAGCATAGGGGATATAACTAATATTTTCAGCATAGGGTATATAACTAATATATTCAGCATAGGGGACATAACTAATATATTCAGCATAGTGGATATAACTAATATTTTCAGCATTGGGGATATAACTAATATATTCAGCATATGGGAAATATAACTAATATATTCAGCATAGGGGATATAACTCATATATTCAGCATAGGTGAAATAACTTATATATTCAGCAGAGGGGATATAACTACTATATTCAGCATAGGGGATATAACTAATATATTCAGCATAGGGGACATAACTCATATATTCAGCATAGGGGATATGACTCATATATTCAGCATAGGGGATATAACTAATATATTCAGCATAGGTGCAATAACTTATATATTCAGCATAGGGGATATAACTACTATATTCAGCATAGGGGATATAACTAATATATTCAGCATAGGGGACATAACTCATATATTCAGCATAGGGGATATAACTCATATATTCAGCATAGGTGATATAACTCACATTTTCAGCATATGGGGATATAACTCACATTTTCAGCATAGGGGATATAACTCACATTTTCAGCATAGGGGATATAACTCACATTTTCAGCATAGGTGATATAACTAATATATTCAGCATAGGGGATATAACTAATGTATTCAGCATAGGGGATATAACTCATATATTCAGCATAGGGGATATAACTCACATTTTCAGCATAGGTGATATAACTAATATATTCAGCATAGGGGACATAACTAATATATTCAGCATAGGGGATATAACTAATGTATTCAGCAAAGTGGACATAACTCATATATTCAGCATAGGGGATATAACTAATGTATTCAGCAAAGTGGACATAACTCATATATTCAGCATAGGGGATATAACTCATATTTTCAGCATAGGTGATATAACCAACATTTTAAGCATAGGGGATATAACTAATATTTTCAGCGTAGGGCATATAACTAATATATTCAGCATAGGTGATATAACTAATATATTCAGCATAGGTGATATAACTCACATTTTCAGCATAGGTGATATAACTAATATTTTAGGCATTGGTGATATAACTAATATATTCAGCATAGGTGATATAACTAATATATTCAGCATAGGTGATATAACTAATATATTTAGCATAGGGGATATAACTAATATATTTAGCATAGGGGATATAACTAATATTTTCAGCATAGGGGATATAACTAATATATTCAGCATAGGGGATATAACTAATATATTCAGCATAGGGGATATAACTAATATATTTAGCATAGGGGATATAACTAATATTTTCAGCATAGGGGATAAAACTCATATATTCAGCATAGGGGATATAACTAATATATTCAGCATAGGTGAAATAACTCATATATTCAGCATAGGGGATATAACTCATAAATTCAGCATAGGTGAAATAACTCATATATTCAGCATAGGGGATATAACTAATATATTTAGCATAGGTGATATAACTAATATTTTCAGCATAGGGGATAAAACTCATATATTCAGCATAGGGGATATAACTAATATATTCAGCATAGGGGATATAACTAATATATTCAGCATAGGTGATATAACTCATATTTTCAGCATAGGTGATATAACTAATATATTCAGCATAGGTGATATAACTAATATATTCAGCATAGGGGATATAACTAATATATTCAGCATATGGGATATAACTAATATATTCAGCATAGGTGATATAACTAATATATTCAGCAAAGGTGATATAACTAATATATTCAGCATAGGGGATAAAACTCATATATTCAGCATAGGGGATATAACTAATATATTCAGCATAGGGGATATAACTAATATATTCAGCATAGGGGATATAACTAATATATTCAGCATAGGGGATATAACTAATATATTTAGCATAGGGGATATAACTAATATTTTCAGCATAGGGGATAAAACTCATATATTCAGCATAGGGGATATAACTAATATATTCAGCATAGGTGAAATAACTCATATATTCAGCATAGGGGATATAACTCATAAATTCAGCATAGGTGAAATAACTCATATATTCAGCATAGGGGATATAACTAATATATTTAGCATAGGTGATATAACTAATATTTTCAGCATAGGGGATAAAACTCATATATTCAGCATAGGGGATATAACTAATATATTCAGCATAGGGGATATAACTAATATATTCAGCATAGGTGATATAACTAATATATTCAGCATAGGTGAAATAACTCATATATTCAGCATAGGGGATATAACTCATAAATTCAGCATAGGTGAAATAACTCATATATTCAGCATAGGGGATATAACTAATATATTTAGCATAGGTGATATAACTAATATTTTCAGCATAGGGGATAAAACTCATATATTCAGCATAGGGGATATAACTAATATATTCAGCATAGGGGATATAACTAATATATTCAGCATAGGTGATATAACTCATATTTTCAGCATAGGTGATATAACTAATATATTCAGCATAGGTGATATAACTAATATATTCAGCATAGGGGATATAACTAATATATTCAGCATATGGGATATAACTAATATATTCAGCATAGGTGATATAACTAATATATTCAGCAAAGGTGATATAACTAATATATTCAGCATAGGGGATAAAACTCATATATTCAGCATAGGGGATATAACTAATATATTCAGCATAGGGGATATAACTAATATATTCAGCATAGGTGATATAACTCATATTTTCAGCATAGGTGATATAACTAATATATTCAGCATAGGTGATATAACTAATATATTCAGCATAGGGGATATAACTAATATATTCAGCATAGGGGATATAACTAATATATTCAGCATAGGTGATATAACTAATATATTCAGCAAAGGTGATATAACTAATATATTCAGCATAGGGGATATAACTAATATATTCAGCATAGGGGATATAACTAATATATTCAGCATAGGTGATATAACTAATATGTTCAGCAAAGGTGATATAACTAATATATTCAGTATAGGGGATATAACTAATATATTCAGTATAGGGGATATAACTCATATATTCAGCATAGGGGATATAATTAATATATTCAGCATAGGGGATGTAACTAATATATTCAGTATAGGGGATATAACTAATATATTCAGTATAGGTCATATAACCAATATTTTCAGCATATGGGATATAACTTATTTATTCAGCATAGGTGATATAACTAATATTTTAAACATAGGGGATAAAACTAATGTATTCAGCATAGGGGATAAAACAAATATATTCAGCATAGGTATCATATAACCACTCAGCATAGGTATCACTAACTACATTGTACTATTTTGACATTCTAATGCGACAATGTTGATACCTGAGCAACTCATTCACAAATGTGATCGATTTGATTTACATAGTTGAATAATGCTCCCTACAGGCATGCTGACATACTGTATCCAGACAGATCTCAGACTACTATTAGTGGAACACTACAGGGGTAACAGTGGGTTATTATACCAAGGAGTCAGCTGTCTGTCCGGGTTGATTAGCTGCTTTACTCTTCTGAGGCAGCTTGCAGTGCTACAGACCATTTCAATTCTAGCAATATATACCAGTGGACACCTATGGATTCTGGATCTGTTCCTTACACTGACAGGTGAGTTTTTAACATTTTCAGTTCACTCTAGTGCAAACGATGGAACATTCTATACACATTATTGTGATGGGAATGCAAGTCATTTCTGTTGAAGAGGCTATGGAACAGTACCATAGTTGTACTATATACAGTGTGTATATAGTACAAACCCCAGTGGTTTGGCTAAGTACTGTCCGTACATGCCTTAATAACTTGTACACCCCGGGTCTGCCAGAAGATGCCTACATCCAAAAAATACATATTGACAGATTAAGAAAAAATGCCATGCCGTCTTTGTTTTGGTTAACTGTGAAAAGTAACAATCACATGTTCCCAGGTTAGACTCATGATCTCTCCTCTCTCCTCTCCCCTCGCCTCTCTCCTCTCCTCTCCCCTCTCTCCCCTCTAATTGCTTCTCTCATCTCTCCTCTTCTCTCCTCTTCTCTCCTCTTCTCTCCTCTCTCCTCTTTTCTCTCTCCTCTCCCCTCTCCTTGCTTCTCTAATCTCTCCTCTCCTCTCTCCTCTTCTCTCCTCTCTCCCTTCTCTCCTCGCTTCTCTCCTCTTCTCTTCTCTACTCTTCTCTCCTCTCTCCCCTCTCTCGTTGCTTCTCTCTTCTCTCCTCTTCTCTCCTCTCTCCTCTCTCCTCTTTCCTCTCCCCTCTTTCTTCTTTTCTCTCTCCTCTCCCCTCTCCTTGCTTCTCTAATCTCTCCTCTCCTCTCTCCTCTTCTCTCCTCTCTCCTCTCCCCTCCTCTAGATGGAGCTGCTGACGATATAGAGAGGCATTGTGACTCTGTTCCTTTCCTGCCTTGGTTTCCCTCCTACCTGGGATATGAGCCCTATCAAATCACTGTATGTATAGGAAAGACTTTATTAAAAGTGAACATTTTATTTTATTTTCTTGCTTTTGTAATTGTCAAACACATATTTAAACATGATGCTTAACTCACAGAGAAAGATATGTCTGGTACAAGAGGTACCTTACATTAACAACCCCAGACAAAATCACTAGTGTACATTAACAACCCCAGACAAAATCACTAGTGTACATTAACAACCCCAGACAAAATCACTAGTGTACATTAACAACCCCAGACAAAATCACTAGTGTACATTAACAACCCCAGACAAAATCACTAGCGCACATTAACAACCCCAGACAAAATCACTAGTGTACATTAACAACCCCAGACCAAATCAATAGTGTACAATAACAACCCCAGACAAAATCACTAGTGTACATTAACAACCCCAGACAAAATCACTAGCGCACATTAACAACCCCAGACAAAATCACTAGTGTACATTAACAACCCCAGACAAAATCACTAGTGCACATTAACAACCCCAGACAAAATCACTAGTGTACATTAACAACCCCAGACAAAATCACTAGTGTAATCAAATCAAATCAAATCAAATTTTATTTGTCACATACACATGGTTAGCAGATGTTAATGCGAGTGTAGCGAAATGCTTGTGCTTCTAGTTCCAACCATGCAGTAGTATCTAACAAGTAATCTAACAAATTCACAACAACTACCTTATACACACAAGTGTAAAGGAATTAATACAGTATGTACATATAAATATATGGATGAAGCGATGGCTGACCGGCATAGGCAAGATGCAGTAGATGGTATGGAGTACAGTATATACACATATTTATGAGATGAGTAATGTAGGATATGTAAACATTATATAAATGGCATTGTTTAAAGTGGCTAGTGATACCTTATTTCATCCAATTATAATTATTAAAGTGGCTAGAGATTTGGGTCGATGGCTGAACGGCATAGGCAAGATACAGTAGATGGTTTAGAGTACAGTGTATACATTTGATATGAGTATGTCGGATCACGTAAACATTATATACAAAATTGTTTAAAGTGGCTAGTGATACATTTGTTACATCCAATTCCTATGTTTAAAGTGGCTAGAGATTTAAGTCAGTATGTTGGCAGCAGCCACTCAATGTTAGTGATGGCTGTTTAACAGTCTGATGGCCTTGAGGTAGAAGCTGTTTTTAGTCTCTCGGTCCCAGCTTTGATGCACCTGTACTGACCTCGCCTTCTGGATGATAGCGGGGTGAACAGGCAGTGGCTCGGGTGGTTGTTGTCCTTGATGATCTTTGGCCTTTCTGTGACATCGGGTGGTGTAGGTGTCCTGGAGGGCAGGTAGTTTACCCCGGTGATGCGCTGTGCAGTCCTCACTACCCTCTGGAGAGCCTTACGGTTGTGGGCGGAGCAGTTGCCGTACCAGGCGGTGATACAGCCCGACAGGATGCTCTCGATTGTGCATCTGTAAAAGTTTGTGAGTGATTTTGGTGACAAGCCGAATTTCTTCAGCCTCCTGAGGTTGAAGAGGCGCTGTGCGCCTTCTTCACCACGCTGTCTGTGTGGGTGGACCAATTCAGTTTGTCCGTGATGTATGCGCCGAGGAACTTAAAACTTTCCACCTTCTCCACTACTGTCCCCTCGATGTGGATAGGGGGTGCTCCCTCTCCTGTTTCCTGAAGTCCACGATCATCTCCTTTGTTTTGTTGACATTAAGTGAGAGGTTATTTTCCTGACACCACACTCCGAGGGCCCTCACCTCCTCTCTGTAGGCCGTCTCGTCGTTGTTGGTAATCAAGCCTACCACTGTAGTGTCGTCAGCAAACTTGATGATTGAGTTGGATGCGTGCTTGGCCACGCAGTCATGGGTAAACAGGGAGTACAGGAGAGGGCTGAGAACGCACCCTTGTGGGGCCCCAGTGTTGAGGATCAGCGGGGTGGAGATGTTGTTTCCTACCCTCACCACCTGTGACCGGCCCGTCAGGAAGTCCAGGACCCAGTTGCACAGTATCAACCCCAGACAAAATCACTAGTGCACATTAACAACCCCAGACAAAATCACTAGTGTACATTAACAACCCCAGACAAAATCACTAGTGTACATTAACAACCCCAGACAAAATCACTAGCGCACATTAACAACCCCAGACAAAATCACTAGTGTACATTAACAACCCCAGACCAAATCAATAGTGTACAATAACAACCCCAGACAAAATCACTAGTGTACATTAACAACCCCAGACAAAATCACTAGCGCACATTAACAACCCCAGACAAAATCACTAGTGTACATTAACAACCCCAGACAAAATCACTAGTGCACATTAACAACCCCAGACAAAATCACTAGTGTACATTAACAACCCCAGACAAAATCACTAGTGTAATCAAATCAAATCAAATCAAATTTTATTTGTCACATACACATGGTTAGCAGATGTTAATGCGAGTGTAGCGAAATGCTTGTGCTTCTAGTTCCAACCATGCAGTAGTATCTAACAAGTAATCTAACAAATTCACAACAACTACCTTATACACACAAGTGTAAAGGAATTAATACGAGTATGTACATATAAATATATGGATGAGCGATGGCTGACCGGCATAGGCAAGATGCAGTAGATGGTATGGAGTACAGTATATACACATATTTATGAGATGAGTAATGTAGGATATGTAAACATTATATAAATGGCATTGTTTAAAGTGGCTAGTGATACCTTATTTCATCCAATTATAATTATTAAAGTGGCTAGAGATTTGGGTCGATGGCCGAACGGCATAGGCAAGATACAGTAGATGGTTTAGAGTACAGTGTATACATTTGATATGAGTATGTCGGATACGTAAACATTATATACAAAATTGTTTAAAGTGGCTAGTGATACATTTGTTACATCCAATTCCTATGTTTAAAGTGGCTAGAGATTTAAGTCAGTATGTTGGCAGCAGCCACTCAATGTTAGTGATGGCTGTTTAACAGTCTGATGGCCTTGAGGTAGAAGCTGTTTTTAGTCTCTCGGTCCCAGCTTTGATGCACCTGTACTGACCTCGCCTTCTGGATGATAGCGGGGTGAACAGGCAGTGGCTCGGGTGGTTGTTGTCCTTGATGATCTTTTTGGCCTTTCTGTGACATCGGGTGGTGTAGGTGTCCTGGAGGGCAGGTAGTTTACCCCGGTGATGCGCTGTGCAGTCCTCACTACCCTCTGGAGAGCCTTACGGTTGTGGGCGGAGCAGTTGCCGTACCAGGCGGTGATACAGCCCGACAGGATGCTCTCGATTGTGCATCTGTAAAAGTTTGTGAGTGATTTTGGTGACAAGCCGAATTTCTTCAACCTCCTGAGGTTGAAGAGGCGCTGTTGCGCCTTCTTCACCACGCTGTCTGTGTGGGTGGACCAATTCAGTTTGTCCGTGATGTATGCGCGAGGAACTTAAAACTTTCCACCTTCTCCACTACTGTCCCCTCGATGTGGATAGGGGGGTGCTCCCTCTCCTGTTTCCTGAAGTCCACGATCATCTCCTTTGTTTTGTTGACATTAAGTGAGAGGTTATTTTCCTGACACCACACTCCGAGGGCCCTCACCTCCTCTCTGTAGGCCGTCTCGTCGTTGTTGGTAATCAAGCCTACCACTGTAGTGTCGTCAGCAAACTTGATGATTGAGTTGGATGCGTGCTTGGCCACGCAGTCATGGGTAAACAGGGAGTACAGGAGAGGGCTGAGAACGCACCCTTGTGGGGCCCCAGTGTTGAGGATCAGCGGGGTGGAGATGTTGTTTCCTACCCTCACCACCTGTGACCGGCCCGTCAGGAAGTCCAGGACCCAGTTGCACAGTATCAACCCCAGACAAAATCACTAGTGCACATTAACAACCCCAGACAAAATCACTAGTGTACATTAACAACCCCAGACAAAATCACTAGTGTACATTAACAACCCCAGACAAAATCACTAGTGTACATTAACAACCCCAGACCAAATCAATAGTGTACATTAACAACCCCAGACCAAATCAATAGTGTACATTAACAACCCCAGACCAAATCACTAGTGTACATTAACAACCCCAGACCAAATCAATAGTGTACATTAACAACCCCAGACCAAATCACTAGTGTACATTAACAACCCCAGACAAAATCTCCACAACCCCCTTTTTCTATCCTGTGACGGAGAGCTGCAACGAAAACAACTGGTTATGACACTTACACCAGTCTCTATGGTGCCTTGGTTTAAAATGACATGTTTGGGTGAAATGCACAAAGACATTATCATCACCTCCCCAAACACAGTGCAGTCTCAGCCCTGAGCCCTGTAGCTTACTGCGGTGATGTGGTCTGGATGCTACGCTGTTAAGGTGTTATCATGGTGTTATCCAGGTGGGTAAATCAACGCTGTTTAGCCTGATTGAACTGTCTACGTGGTGCGGTGGAGCCGACCTCGCTGCCGTGGTGCCGATGCGAACAGCAAGGTTGTTTAGAGACGGGGTTGAGCCTCCTCTCCCCTGTCTGGTCTGTTGCTAGCATGCCCAGGTATTACATCCTAACCAGCAGACTCCTGTTTCACCAGAAAGCTATCACATTTCATAACACAGAAAAATAACACTTTAGCAGGAGGGTCAGGTGGGGAAATGGCACCTCTAAATGAGGGTTAAGGCCGTATCATTGTCTTCTCTGGCGGAGGCACGGCCCGCTTCAAATAATTCTGCTGACCTTCGGTGGCATGCGGCTGGTTCGACATGGAGGGGTTAGCTGGCGGGGAGACGATCCTTTTCACACAGTCAGTTCAGCCCATTCCCCTCAAAATGGCTTTTTCTTCTCCCAGACAATCATCTGATACGGCGGCTGAATGAAATCCTAGATTACATAAGAGAGAGGTCCTCTCCTCTCCAGATAAGGGCTGCGTCTCTGGCACCCGAAGTGGCTGCTCCTCTCCTCTCCTCTCCTCCTCAGACTTTATCTGCTCTTCTATTTTCTCTCGTCCTCTTTCTTTTCTTAAATCTTGAGCACTTGATTTGAAACGTCAGTTGGCAGCAGCCAGTGTAGATGAATATGTAAATGTCAGTAGGCTGTTTTAATGATAGTAGATGCACTGTATTGCGGTATAATACTTTAGGGAGATGGACATTTTCTATGTAGCCCACCATCATTTTACAGGTACAGAATTATGTAATGTTATATTCTTCATAGATTTTTTCATCTATGCCTAATGTGTCTTTCATATTTCCCCCGAAATACAAGGGACATCATCCAAAGAAATGTTCCCCCTTCGTAGCAGACATGGAATTGAACTAAGTATTAAATAAAGAATGATATCCATTATACATTTGAGGAGGAAAAATAATACTTTATTTCCCTTGTGTACATGCACTATATGAGAGAGGAGAGAAGCCTTGCTATTGATCTTGGGTTTCATTAGGTGAAAATGCCTCCCCTGGTGTAAAACAGCAACTTTTCAAGACGGATCTGAATCTGAGTAAAACCTAAAAGAGGGACATTGTGAAAATATATGCCCCACCTGAGATATTCCTCAAAGAAGGACACAGAATGTAAATTAATTGACTCTTGCGATGGAATCACCGTAATAGATTCAGCTAGGAGCATCCGGCAGAACAGAGTGTGTTGACAGACTGACGGGGCTTAATCAAACACACACAAGCACGGACACCCACCACGCATGGACACACACACCAGCGCATGCACAAACACACACACACACACACACACACACACACACACACACACACACACACACACACACAGCCGTTTAACAGTGTGAAGAGAGGGGGGCAGACAGGGCCTAGGGAGAACGCTAGGAGTGGGGCTTGTCTCAATCTACTAGGACTCATGCCAATGGTGGCCCTAGCCCAGAGACACGGAACAGAGCGCCACACTGTGGTGTGGAGGGGGAATGATAATGACCCCAAAATATTTTAATAATAATAATATACAGTGAAAGGTGAACAGGATACACTGTACACATGTGGAAAATAGATACACTTTGAAATATATTCCATACCCATTGTAGGCAATTTATGCGTTTAACAAAATCAAAGCATATGTAAATTGCACAATCTTGGTGTTTTTAATTATCTGTATGGGTTGTTTATGATGTTTTTTATTCATACCAAGTTATGGATATTTCTTGATAACAGAGCTTATCTAAATTATACTGCTAAAACAAAACGACTTATATTTCTGCAATCCCCCTATCCCCCTATCCCCCTATCTCTCTCTCTCTCTGTGTCTCTGTGTCTCTCTGTCTCTGCAGTCAGCAGACAGACAGAACAGGGACTGACTGGAGGGCTGATATACTGGGTTTAAATCAGTAATTAAACCTGAACAAGGACCTGATGCTTGTGTCTCATATCCCCGGGATCTACTCTGTGAAATTAAATATTTGAGTGCTGGGGGAGGCTCACTAAATCCATCAGGAATGGAAATGGGCTCAAAGCTTTGCATAAGATTATCCAAATGCATTTTTGTCTTTAGTTTTTAATCATGTCTTTGCTTTAAATTAATGTTAATAATAATCTTAAAAAAGTGAAAATGAAAATATTACAATAGATTATCATAGATTAAAATTACATCAGTCCATGGGGTGTATGACTGAAGGCTCACAGATCATACATGAATAGGAGTGGGATTGGGACAGGAGTGCAAATTATACTGCATTGTCTGAGTGTGTGAGTGCTGATTTGACACTACCAAAAATATGGCATTATTTTTATGCCACTGCAAGCAGAATAACATTTTACAAATGTTGTTTGCAGGAGGATGAGTTGTTGCAGTTTTAGTTGTTATGATTAACTTGATATATTTACATCACAATCTTGAAAGACTTATTCATGCACAGAGTTTCTGGTATCAAGCGTTTTGGAGATAAGAGGAGGAAGCCAGGTCTTGTCAATGGTTGTGACTTATCTTAGAGAGGAAGTGCGTTGCAGATTGCGTTTCAATCCACATGTATTATCTTAGACGCTTTGAGGTATTTTGTATAAGAGCAACTTAGCTACTTAGGAATGCTTTTTACTGTTCAACTGGGGGTTGCAGCACTTCAGCAATTTTCACCCAAAACAAACATCTGCATGGATTAAAAAATTTAAAGATTTCTGAAGAGGTGACCTGAATATATAATCTACAAACAATACAACTTGCCGCATCTTAAGCGCAGTATCTGATTTGTTGCTATGAATACAATTGCCAAAGTAAGCCATCTTTCAGAACAGTGGCACTTTCCCACAATGTGCCCTGTCTCACATAGCTTAAAGGTTCACTCTGCAACTCTCCGTGTTCAAACTTCGAAATCTACAGTTGGAATCTTAAGAACCCCTTCCTGATTACGGAACGTTGAGTTCACAGAACTCTTCCCAAGTTATTTTGTTTATCTCGGAATACTATGGTGGCGTAGGTTGGACATTTTTCTGATAAGTATTCCGTGTTGAAATCCTCTTTAATTCATTGGTAAAAAGCACAAAGGAATGCTGGGTGCTCTAATGCCGTGACAAACCCGGGCAACGGCAGAGTGCACATCCAAGACAATCCCAATGCTACCTGTGCCATGGAGATTAGGCCATTGTGTTGTGGGGAATGTTATCTAATGGGTGCCAAAGCACACACTCCCTCGCTGTAATGTCTCCAGTAAGGTGCTTAAGATGCGTCAGTTTTGTCGCATGGATTTATCGATTCTGTTTTGGGGAAGCGAAGAGAAAATAGGTGACCTTTGATATAGTTCTCAATGATCCCCTTTGTGCTCCTATGTGTGTTTTGACTATTCCTTAGCAGTGTCTGGGTCTGTACTGTAGCATAGCTGAAGGAGGGGACCCTTAATGAGGGTGTTCCCTGAGTAGTACGTTTTATCTGTGTTCTACAGAGATCAGGAGCTTTGGCTCAACGCTCTGCAGGCCGACTGGCTGCTGGCTGCCAAAGGCTGCAACATGTAAATGAATCAACCTCACGACGACGCAGCGTGGTAGGGAACTGAACCATGAACGCCTCGGCTCAGCTCCTCAGCTCTTCAGATCCTCAGCTCCTCAGATCCTCAGCTCCTCAGCTCCTCAGATCCTCAGATCCTCAGATCTTCAGATCCTCAGATCTTCAGATCCTCAGCTCCTCAGCTCCTCAGATCCTCAGCTCCTCAGCTCCTCAGCTCCTCAGATCCTCAGCTCCTCAGCTCCTCAGTTCCTCAGCTCCTAAGCTCCTCAGCTCCTCAGCTCCTCAGATCCTCAGCTCCTCAGATCCTCAGCTCCTCAGCTCCTCAGCTCCTCAGATCCTCAGCTCCTCAGCTCCTCAGATCCTCAGATCCTCAGATCCTCAGATCCTCAGCTCCTCAGCTCCTCAGCTCCTCCTGTAGACTGTAGATAGACACTGTAGTAGAGCTCCTCCTGTAGACTGTAGTAGTAGAGACTGTAGTAGAGGTAGAGACTGTAGTAGAGACTGTGGTAGAGACTGTAGTAGAGACTGCAGTAGAGACTGCAGTAGAGACTGTACTAGAGGTAGAGACTGTAGTAGAGACTGCAGTAGAGACTGCAGTAGAGACTGTACTAGAGGTAGAGACTGTAGTAGAGATGCAGTAGAGACTGTATTAGAGACTTTAGCTAGATTGTAATAAACAAATGAACAGAAAGGAAGCTGAGTGAGTGAGTGGCAGAATGCTCTGCTGTGCTGTGTCGGCACTCTGATTCCGTTTGTGCTATTACATAATTAAATTTGGACTTGGATCATGCTTTTTAAGAGATTATGTGAGCATATGTTGCTTGAACACGTGCCAGCCTGTGAAATGGGGCTCCTTTCATGAGTACTCTATTAGGTTTCGAGAGTTTATTGAAAATCAGAATTAGCTCGCTGCCAACAGTTAATGAATTGGTGTTATGATCCTAGTCCAAAGGATGGCTGGTATGCTATAATTTAGGATCAACATCTGCAAGAAAAAATAAGGAAAATCTGCTAAACAAAGATTGTAAATTAAGACGTCTATGTACTTTGGGGGCCTTTAGATTTTATAAGGATTTATAGACTGCCTGCTGTTTGAAATGTGCTGTGTGGTATATGTTAGAGTATTTATAGGAAACCCCCAAAAATTGCTGCATGTGTCTCTCTCTTTCCTCTCTAGTTCACAGTCCCTTTGTCTTTTCTCTAGTTCTCTTCTCTCCAACAAAGTCTCCTCCCTTTCTAGGGAGTGTCTCTGTCCCCTATGTGGTCCAATCCTCAGTCCAATATCTCTTACTCCCTCTTCACACTCATGTTCCACTACCCTCTACCCTCTTCCTATAGTTCTCTCTCTCTGTGCCCTCTTCCTATAGTTCTCTCTCTCTCTGCCCTCTTCCTATAGTTCTCTCTCTGCCCTCTTCCTATAGTTCTCTCTCTCTGTGCCCTCTTCCTATAGTTCTCTCTCTCTCTGTGCCCTCTTCCTATAGTTCTCTCTCTCTCTGTGCCCTCTTCCTATAGTTCTCTCTCTCTGTGCCCTCTTCCTATAGTTCTCTCTCTCTCTGTGCCCTCTTCCTATAGTTCTCTCTCTCTCTGTGCCCTCTTCCTATAGTTCTCTCTCTGCCCTCTTCCTATAGTTCTCTCTCTGTGCCCTCTTCCTATAGTTCTCTCTCTCTGTGCCCTCTTCCTATAGTTCTCTCTCTGCCCTCTTCCTATAGTTCTCTCTCTGTGCCCTCTTCCTATAGTTCTCTCTCTCTGTGCCCTCTTCCTATAGTTCTCTCTCTCTCTGTGCCCTCTTCCTATAGTTCTCTCTCTCTCTGCCCTCTTCCTATAGTTCTCTTTCTCTCCCTCCTTCCCCTCTGTATTCAACTACTATTTCTATTTCCCTCCCTGCTAGGACATTCCTTCATATGAGGGTGGACAGGCCAGTTGGCCCTAGTTTAACAGACACATTTCTCAGGGTGCTCTCTCTCTCTCTCTCTCTCTCTCTCTCTCTCTCTCTCTCTCTCTCTCTCTCTCTCTCTCTCTCTCTCTCTCTCTGTCTCTCTCTGCATCTGTCATTCCCCTCCCTGTGAAACATGGCCTCTGTCAATGCGCTGGCTGAATATATCACCCTCTCCCCTCCATCGCCACCCCCTCTCCCCGCTGACCCGCCCGTCTGCACGGGTCCGTAAAGGTTTAAGCGGTTATTCCAGTCATTATTGGCTGTTAAATCTGGTGACGGTCGTAAAAGGCCCCGCCGGTCCCCCCAATGCCTCCGAGGTCAGCTGACGGCCTGCTTTATGAGCTCCCAGAGCCGTGCATCACCACTGGGCCTCTGTTCTGCCCTGCTCCCCTCCACGCTCCAGAGGATGGATGCAGGATGGATAGGCAGGCTGCAGACCGCCATCCATTACCCCTGTCTGGGGGGGAGATGCTGGGCTAACATGTGCCTTCCACCCACCAGCCTGCACACTATCAGCCCCATATGCACCGCTCCAGTGAGGCAGCGAGGCAGGGAGGGAGGCAGGCAGGGGGGGAGGCAGGGAGAGAGGCCTGCCGGCTGGCCGTCTGATTTGTGCCTCCGCATTATATGAAGTGACTAGGCTTCTGCGGCCCACGCACAGAAAGCAACTGCTATCATAGAGATGGCAGTGAGCAATTCATCGAATTTATGGCACATTTCAAGAAATTGTCATATTTTACAATCCCATAAGCCCAGGGAGTGAGTTACTTGTACTCGTAATTTCTGTCGTTTTTCCATGTTGTTCGTTGGGGTGAAATTCCCAAGTTCATCATTGAGTTTCTGGAGTGAGCGACATCAATTTTTATTTGACTTGTTTAAAGGCTCCAGACTCATAATAAGCATTGTTATATGAGACTTCTGCTACAACCGGCAGTGCCATGTCAGGAAGAAGTCAAGGAGAGAGAGGACAAGTTCTATCAATATCAGAGAATGTATTATAACAGAAATTCACATATTTCCTGTACAGAAATCCTGATACAGATTTTGAAATGGAATATTTGATGGTCAGATACTCTGAGAAAAGAAACACATCCTTTTTTCTCATGTGAACTTCATTTGATGGTTTTATTCCAATGAGGGACGTTGTTCTTGCTGTAGCTACAGTATGTGCTAATAATTCATAGGAATTGTTATATGAGACTTCTGCTACATCTGGCAATGCCATATCATGACGAGGTCAAGAAGAGAGAGGACACGTTCTATCAACACCACTGATCTTATTCATCATAACAGTAATCAACATTTGAATAGAAATATGAGGTGGTCAGATACTTTGAAAAAAGAAACACATCCTTTTGCCAAAAATATATAGATTTACCCATGTGAACCATAGTTGATGTTCTATCTATAGCTACAGTGCACGTTTATAATTAATTGGCCTGCCAATTATCCTGGTCTTCACAGAGTGATAGATTCACAGAGTAAATGGTATACAGGAAAGAGAATAAGGAGAAAGGGGAAGTGTGGCCTGCTCTCTGTCGTTAAAAGACCAACTCCAGAGCCATAGACCCTTGGATGTCTCTTTCCCTCTCTTCTCCTCTCTTCCTTAAAGGGGTTTTGAGGACTGTGTGTGTGAGCTGCTGCTGCCTTTACTGTGAAGCATAGTCTCTTTATTGCCAGGCCCCTGGTGACCTCACCCTGCTGAATGAAGTCATTGAGTGAACTGCATGAAGACAAACCAGCGTTCCACAGGAATTAATCAACCCCATCACAGAGGACTGGGAAACTGGACGGCCATATTGGATCTAGTACAGGCTCTGCTGGGACAGAGAGAGAATGAGGTTAAGGAGCTGGGGAGAGTGGGGAGTGAGGAAAGGATGACAGAAAGAGAGAGAGAGGCCATGTCTGAATACCCATACTTGCGTCCTAAATAGTAGGCCGTTTGAGTATGAAAAAAAATGTAGTTTAATAGTATGCGACATTTCGAAAACCGAGTAAATTTTAAATGTCCGGATGTCATGCTCTTTTCGGCTTTTACAACAGCATGGCATAATGCATGCTTTTCACTAAACGGTATGGGCTAAATAGTATGCAACAATGAGTACATAGTATGCAGTTTAAGTATGTAGTACGCTAGGATGGGTATTCGGACACGGCCAGTGAGAGAGGTTAAGGAGCTGACAGCCAGCTGATAACCCAGCGTCCTTCATGTTACGAGGACATCAAATAAGAATGAAAAAAGGAGTGGAAGATGAGGCCTCTCACCACTGGATGAGTGCAGAGTGACCTCATCCAAACCTTGATGGAGCACTGATGAAGGGAGGAGGAGGGGGAAGGAGAGATGAGGCAGGGCAGACTATCTCGCTCTCTCCTTTCTGTTGTTTAGCCTCCTGAAGCACAATAATTCCTCAAACAGTGGTACTCATTTCCATGGTAAGATACAATCTCTCTCTCTCTCTCTCTCTCTCTCTCTCTCTCTCTCTCTCTCTCTCTCTCTCTCTCTCTCTCTCTCTCTCTCTCTCTCACTCCTGTTGTTTTTCAGCCTGCTTGTCTGTCTGTGTAATTTGCCTTGCGTGATGTCATGCTGCTCAGTCCTAAAATAAGGAGGAGACCCTCTTTAGACATCACCAATTAGAGAGGCAATTACACTGAGCCTGGCCACTTATTCCTAGGCTGTGAGGCATGTGTGTGTGTGTGTGTGTGTGTGTGTGTGTGCGTGTGTGTGCGTGTGCGTGTGCGTGTGCGCGTGTGCGTGTGTGTCTGTGCTCTACTCTGCCAGGTCTTGGTACATGGCTGCAGAGCGGTGTTGTTGGGGGCCACAGTGTGAAGTGGCAGAACAGTGAGAGCATAGTCATCTTCAGATGAACAGCCATTAGCCGGCCCACCACTTCTTTGTTATGCTAAAAGTGTGTTGCTTTATTCACAGAATGACCCCTTTTACCCTTTTCAACAAAATAGACTTTATTTAATCATTTTATTGCTGCCTTTCTTGTCAGAGAGGAGGAGTCATGTGGTGATGTTTCATGATGTGTATGTGCGTGTGTGTGTGTGTGTGTGTGTGTGTGTGTGTGTGTGTGTGTGTGTGTGTGTGTGTGTGTGTGTGTGTGTGTGTGTGTGTGAAGGGGGTGTTTAATGTCTGAATTCCTGAGCTGTGTGAAAGGAGGTTTATTTCTTTGCGTCTGAATTTAAGTAGGAGATCAATGACCCTGAAGAAGATTGTCTCATTCACAACACACAGAGAGGAGCACACTCAATAGGTTTACTGCAATTGTGTGTCAGACGGCGCTCTTGAAAAAGGAATGATTGTTTTTCTAAACATGAGATCGTTATTTTGACTGCATTGACTTCATTACCATTGATGCTGAAGAGACAGACATAGAAATATGCTGAGAAATGTCTAGATGGGATATGTAATGAGCTGTAGTTGTCTTCTAGGTAGATACTACAGCATAGGATTCGGCATTGTTCAGGTTTGGACTGTGAGAGACTGATCAGAGTGAGAGAGGTGAGACTCTTTATGTATGCTACAGAGGTAACAGGGTAAAGAAGGTCATTGCTAAACTTACGAATGGTCTGTGATGCTCTTACATGGCACTGCGCTGTTGGACAAATTGTTCTGACTGATTTCAACTAATTGTGCTCACCTTCCCCTCTCCTTCTCTTTGAACTGCAGAGGTAAGAAGGAGAAACAGGTTGAGTATGCTGCAAACAGTACTGACAGTACACACTGTCTGCTCACTTCCAATTAACCAGCACACTACTGGGACGTCAGAAGGTATTGCTTTTACAACCATACGTTACTTGATCTGGGTTTCTGTGTGGATATGAATATTTATGTGTACTTGCATTCACATACATTTGTGTGTACAATATCAATTCCTGTGTGCGCGTGTGTGTGTGTGCGTAGTCGTGTGCCACTGTGTGTGTGTGCACAAGTGTGCATTTGGTTGTGTCCATGTGTGTGTATGTCCAGGTATCATATGTGTGTGTATGTCCAGGTATCATATGTGTGTGTATGTCCATGTATCATAAGTGTGTGTATGTCCAGGTATCATATGTGTGTGTATGTCCAGGTATCATATGTGTGTGTATGTCCAGGTATCATATGTGTGTGTATGTCCAGGTATCATATGTGTGTGTATGTCCAGGTATCATATGTGTGTGTATGTCCAGGTATCATATGTGTGTGTATGTCCAGGTATCATATGTGTGTGTTTGGGGAGTAGGGGTTCAGGAGGGCAATAGTGACAGGACATTGTCCTCATGTATGTTGTGCTTCACCCTCTTCCCTAATTCACTCCATTGTGAGACGGAGAGGAGCAGGAGGGGAGTGGCGGATGGGCAGGCGGGGAGAGATGACATCATGCAGCATGCAGCAGGCAGCGTTTGAAGTGCCAGTCCTGAAGGAACCACTTATAGCAATTAGGATATCCTTGAACAAGCGTTTGCGAAACATTGGCTGGTTTTTGGCATTTGCCTCCCATTCCTGCCTACTAACTAGCAAGGTTTGATCTCTGATAATTATCTATCCACCGGCTTCCCGGTCCTGACAGCTTTCTCCCTGGAGAGGCCTGGATACCGGGGCTACTCACTGATTGCATCAAAGTGTCAGAAATTGCAACATCAAAAATAATAACTGATATTCCGGCAGCAGACTCCGCACTTCGAATATTTCCTCTAAAACGCTCTTTAATTTGTGTCTCGCGCAGTGCCAATGTGTGTGTGACTGCGAGGGCTTCAAGCAAATAAAAGCAGAGGGGAAGTGCATTCATTATTGAACTCCTATTTACATATGGCAGACTATTCTGTCTGAACTGGCATAAAATAGACATGTTGTTTTATTCTGAGGCTTCTTTAACGTTCGTCACACACGGCTCTTTCTTTCTAGAGTTTGCTCTCGCTTTCTCAGTCACTCAGCTTCTGTCTCTCCCTTTTTCTTTCTTCCCTTGTTTCTTCTCTCTGTTTTGTTCTCTCCACTTTGAAAGAGTTGCTCCTCAGTCCTGCCCATGGTAGGTCTGTGACCGTGTGGACTCTGTTATGCTGAGAGATCCGGCGTGGTCAGGGACTGGTGTCTTAGTGAAATGAGCTCACATGAAGTAGACTTTTTAAGGATGTCAAGGATAAGACTATATTCTGTAGACGTCATAAAGGGTTCCTTGTTCATATTATTGAGCTGCTAGCTGCTGTTACCATAACTTCAATTAATTATAATTATAATAATTTGGTGGGTGCTTATATTTGCCCTATTTCACAAGTGTGCATTACTACGCACGTGGGAATTGGAAATGTTTTTTTTGCATATCCCAACTCCCCCTCAATTGTTCAACCAAAATGTCAGCCAGCCCTGGTAAGTACAAGTGCAACAGCAAAGGAATAAAAATACATTCAAACTATTTGTCCAGATTGTCCGCTTGAGAGGGAGAGGTAGCCAGCTGTGTGAGAGTAGCATCCATATTTCAACAGCCGTCTAGACCCTGCCTGCCCTCCGCTATGTTACGCAGTAATAACACATTTAAAATTAGTTCTCTAGTTCTTGTTCTCCACGTGTACCTGTTTCCTGTTTAGTCGGTATGGCCCTCTGCTTTAATAATCAAGAACTAGGAGTTATAATTTGCCATGTCTCCCATGCTTCAGCATCTCACTAAAGACCACTGGCATCACCTTCTGCGTGTGTCTGGAATAAAGGTTAGCGCCAGGCTAGCCTAGCTAGCGCTGAGCAATGAGCATTACCAGTAATGAATTGAAGTGTAGGGGACAATTGTGTGTGAAAAGCATTGAATTGACAAAGACAGTCAGTCAAGGGGTTTCACTAAGGATGAAATTCAAATCTGTGCTGCGGTGTGCGAATGAGGCTTATGCTGCTAGCTGCTTTAGTGGGAATGCATTAATACCAGAGGAGAGGAGAAGAGGAGCGTTTGCATTTGCTTTGCAATGACAAATGTTGATTTCCCCTGAGGTATTTAAAGTGATTTGACCCAGTCATTATTTTAAGTCACAGACAGGAGATGATACATGTCCTACTAATGAGGCCTGTGTATTTTATCTCTCACTCTGTCTCACTCCTGCTAGGTACACTCCTCCTGCTAGGTACACTCCTCCTGCTAGGTACACACTCCTCCTGTAGGGACACACTCCTCCTGTTAGATACACTCCTGCTGTTAGGTAAAGTCCTCCTGCTAGGTACACTCCTCCTGTAGGGTACACTCAACCTGTCGGGGGTACATTCCTTCTGTAGGGTACACTCCTCCTGCTAGGTACACTCCTCCTGCTAGGTACACTCCTCCTGTAGGGACACACTCCTCCTGCTAGATACACCCCTCCTGTTTGGAGCACTCCTCCTGTTAGGTAAAGTCCTCCTGCTAGGTACACTCCTCTTGTAGGGACACACTCCTCCTGCTAGATACACTCCTCCTGCTAGATACACTCCTCCTGTTAGGTACACACCTCCTGTAGGGTACACTCCTCCTGTCGGGTACACAATCCTCCTGTAGGGTACAGTCCTCCTGTAGGGACACACTCCTCCTGCTAGGTACACTCCTCCTGTAGGGACACATTCCTCCTGCTAGATACATTCCTCCTGTTAGGTACACTCCTCCTGTAGGGTACACTCCTCCTGTCGGGTACACAATCCTCCTGTAGGGTACACACCTCCTGTAGGGTACACTCCTCCTGTAGGGTACACTCCTCCTGTCGGGTACACACTCCTCCTGTAGGGTACACTCCTCCTGCTAGATACATTCCTCCTGCTAGCGTACTCTCCTCCTGCTAGATACCTTCCTCCTGTAGGGTTCACTCCTCCTGCTAGATACCTTCCTCCTGTAGGGTTCACTCCTCCTGTAGGGTGGTTCTTTCTCTGAAGCTCCTGCTATGCTGCCTTCACATCTTCACAGGCTTCTAAAAAGGTACTATTAGTCAGGGCTAAATCCTCGCCATGCTTTTCAGAGAACAGGAGAAAAAAAGGCACATACTGTATCCCTTTACATGCTGGGAGAGATTGCTCAGAAAATGTAAATCAAACACGCAATCTCATTGTTCTGCAAATGCAGCCTTTAAAAGAGCTCCATTAATCTCAAAAATGTGTCTTCAGAATTTCAACCGTGTCAGCATTTGTAGACATTATAATAATCTTCCTATATACCCAAGGACTGTTTTCTCTTCACCCCTCTCTCTCTCTCTCTCTCTCTCTCTCTCTCTCTCTCTCTCTCTCTCTCTCTCTCTCTCTCTCTCTCTCTCTCTCTCTCTCCATTCAAAAGGCAAGCACTAAGCACTTTGCCTTTACACATGACAAAGACCAGTTAACAGCAGAGCTCTCATTATCAGGAGCATGGAGGAGTGTGGGTGTATGTCGCTGTGGAGAATAAGAATATTTCCAGGTGCAGACGTAGAGCATCATTGATAGGGGGTGCCCCCGCCTTCCTTGTTTACACCAGAGCTCTGATCAATCTGTGCTGACAGAGCAGGGGCTTTGTGTGCCACGCAGCAGGGACAAATGTCTGCCAGGGAGTGGGGACACACCTGAAAGAGAAGAGGAGAAGAGGAGACGAGGAGAAGAGGAGAGGAGCGCCACCCAGCCCCACACACTAGGATTAGCCCCATCCTCTGCTTTGACGGATTAGTGTGTAGGGAAATTGCTCGATTATTGGTATGAAAATGTTTGAAAGTCAAAGAGATGTGATAGGGGGAGAAAATGGGTGAAATGGGTGTCTAAAACAAAGAGGGAGAAAGTGTTGGTGGTGCATATCTTTACCCCCTTCCCGTCCTCTCTCTCTTTTCCCTCCCTCACTCACCCTTTTGGAAAAAAGAGGGGTACAAAAGACAGACGAGGGCACGGAGAGGAGACAGAGGGAGCCTGGGCCCTCTACAGAGCAGACACATTGAGTTGCCCTTCATGAAATATTGTTCATCATCATATTAACAGGGCTGAATGTGGGGAGATAAGGAGTGTTTGAGAAGCAGAATGTCCCAGCGAGATATTTCAATCTCTCTTTTAATTCCTCCTTATTCATTCATTTAGGTGAGTGAATGTGAAATGTAGCAGGACCTTTATAGACGGAGAGACAGGAGCCCAGAAATGATGACACAATCACCTCCCATTTAACTGCTTGATTAGTCAATCTTACGTCTCTCTCTCTCTCTCTCTCTCTCTCTCTCTCTCTCTCTCTCTCTCTCTCTCTCTCTCTCTCTCTCTCTCTGTCTCTGTCTCTCTCTCTCTCTCTTGGATCCCAGTGTCTGTCAACTGTCTCCTCCCCACAAAGCTTCCATGTTCTGTCAGACAGATTACCCATTATGACAGAGGGGGGCTGTAGCATTTGCATAGTTTTGAATTATGTTGATCTTAAGCATTATTATACAACACGCGTTGACACATACCGAATTATACCACTTAAAATGCACATATAAAAGGTGCTTGCTTACAGATCAGTTGCCTTGTTTTTTCTAACTGATTTAACCTCGCTGAGCGGTGGTGTTGTGACGTGCTCAGGGCAGGGCAGTAAAAAAATGTGCAACCCACACACATGCACACATTTAAACACAATCGCATGCACGCACCCACGGCTACACACACACGGCCACACACGGACACACACACACACACACACACACACACACACACACACACACACACACACACACACACACACACACAGTGGTGTTGTAGGGAGTTGCTGCCTGCCATAGAAGGATGTTTTCACAGGGTAAGAAAATATCTGCCCCTACCTGGTACATGGCCTTGTAGGGAACCACAGAGACCAAAGCAGAGCAGAACATAGATAAACCATAACGTGGACCAGAGATTTAATTTGAAGAGCTACTATTGTTTATTACCTCTGCTTACTCCAGTACAATACGTGGTTCCCAGAAATGGGTGACATAATGATGGTGTCCTCTCTATCAATGCTCGTATTTATACCAGCTGGAAAGGACAAACCAACACTAGAGGCATTATACAACAGTTTAAATTTAATTCAAATTCAAGAACAGAATTGGAATTGAGTTAATGAGCAATTTGCAACTCAATTCAGAATTGACCCCAACTCTGCTTTAAATGCACGCGCACGCACACACACACACACACACACACACACACACACACACACACACACACACACACACACACACACACACACACACACACACACACACACTCTCTCCATTGGTATACATGGAACACATGCTTAGAGGTAGCGCTAAGATATGAGGTCAGGTCAAGGCAAAAGTGCCCCACAACTATCAGGTACAAAAGCACATCCCTGAATCCCCAGCAGAAGAAGAGAAGAAGCTAAGATTTGTGAGGCCGTGGATTAGGTCGGTGATAACTGTGGTTCTGATCACAGGAAGTGCGGACCCTGTCTGTTTAAATGTCATCCGTGAACAGTGGACGAGATCCGGTGTGACCCTCTCTCTCTCTCTCTCTCTCACGGCCCGGGACCCATTACTCCAGTCAGACAGAGGCCCCTCTCTCCCTGGCCCTCCATAATGAAAATAGTGTGTGTAGCAGTCTGAACCCCACAGCTCCGGTGACAAACATGGGTAGTGCAAAAATAGTGTGTTTTACAATTTCCCTCCCTCGTAAAAGTCTGGTTGTAAACTGAGAATTTACGCCCTTCATTAGAGGTAATACAATGCACATAACTCTAAGGTACAACAATTGGGACAGCCATAAAGTAACTGTTTTATACCTTCTCAAATCTACTGACTTCTCAGTGACCCTGGAGGAGCCAGTGTTAGGGCAGGCTAGATTTACCACGCTGACTATACAGCCTGATAGGCCTCTGCGTTTACAGGGAATTCAAAGTGCCAAAACGTAAAATTACTTAAATATTTATTCTGTGTACCCCTGTCAGAAATATTTTTCTCCAAAGCATTATTTACGACTTGCAACTTAAGATTTTTGTTCGAAGATTTTGGTTTGATTGATGCCTAAGCTCAACTTAATATCCAGTTAGAAAGGTAAGAACCTCTGGTGTACTGGTAGGTATTCTGTAGTTTCTTATCGTGAGCCTCACCCAATCCCTCTGTTAGACTGAAATATGTGTGTCACGATCTTCATAAGGGACAGACCAAGGCGCAGCGAGGCATCCAGTATACATCTTTATAAAATCAACGTAACTGGGCAAGAATAACAAAATGAAAACGAAGATCGTGACGTTGAACCATAACACGTGAAAACCACTAAAGCTACAATAACAACAATAACCCACAAAACCTATACGAAAACCCCAAACATATATATGGTTCCCAATTAGAGACAACGACACACAGCTGCCTCTAATTGGGAACCATTACCCCAACATAGATATATAACACCTAGAACATAAAAAACCCTACACTAAAACCAAAACAAAACACGCCAGCCTGTCTTTTCAGGCCTGGACATGACAATGTGGTTGAATGAAGGTAAACATTCTGATAGTATGTCTCATGAGGGTGCCTTAGCTTCTAGGTGGAAACACAACACAGAACCCTAGCTTCATGTCCACATCCCAGTTCAACCCTAACTCTAGCTTCATGTCCACATCCCAGTTCAACCCTAACTCCCGCTTCATGTCCAAATCCCGGTTCAACCCTAACCCTAGCTTCATGTCCACATCCCAGTTCAACCCTAACTCTAGCTTCATGTCCACAACCCAGTTCAACCCTAACTCTAGCTTCATGTCCACATCCCAGTTCAACCCTAACTTTAGCTTCATGTCCACATTCTGGTTCAACCATAACCCTAGCTTCATGTCCACATTCTGGATCAACCCTAACCCTAGCTATGTCCACAATCGTAACTCTAACCATAACCCTAGCTTCATGTCCACATTCTGGTTCAACCCTAACTCTAGCTTCATGTCCACATCCCAGTTCAACCATAACCCTAGCTTCATGTCCACATTCTGGTTCAACCCTAACTCTAGCTTCATGTCCACATCCCAGTTCAACCCTAACTCTAGCTTCATGTCCACATTCTGGTTCAACCCTAACTCTAGCTTCATGTCCACATCCCAGTTCAACCCTAACTCTAGCTTCATGTCCACATCCCAGTTCAACCCTAACTCTAGCTTCATGTCCACATCCCAGTTCAACCCTAACTCTAGCTTCATGTCCACATCCCAGTTCAACCCTAACCCTAGCTTCATGTCCACATCCCAGTTCAACCCTAACTCTTCATGTCCACATCCCAGTTCAACCCTAACTTTAGCTTCATGTCCACATTCTGGTTCAACCATAACCCTAGCTTCATGTCCACATTCTGGATCAACCCTAACCCTAGCTATGTCCACAATCGTAACTCTAACCATAACTCTAGCTTCATGTCCACATTCTGGTTCAACCCTAACTCTAGCTTCATGTCCACATCCCAGTTCAACCATAACTCTAGCTTCATGTCCACATCCCAGTTCAACCATAACTCTAGCTTCATGTCCACATCCCAGTTCAACCCTAACTCTAGCTTCATGTCCACATCCCAGTTCAACCATAACCCTAGCTTCATGTCCACATTCTGGTTCAACCCTAACTCTAGCTTCATGTCCACATCCCAGTTCAACCCTAACTCTAGCTTCATGTCCACATCCCAGTTCAACCCTAACTCTAGCTTCATGTCCACATCCCAGTTCAACCCCAACTCTAGCTTCATGTCCACATCCCAGTTCAACCCTAACCCTAGCTTCATGTCCACATCCCAGTTCAACCCTAACTCTAGCTTCATGTCCACATCCCGGTTCAACCATAACCCTAGCTTCATGTCCACATTCTAGTTCAACACTTACTCTAGCTTCATGTCCACATCCCAGTTCAACCCTAACTCTAGCTTCATGTCCACATCCCAGTTCAACCCTAACTCTAGCCTCATGTCCACATCCCAGTTCAAACCTAACCCTAGCTTCATGTCCACATCCCAGTTCAACCCTAACTCTAGCTTCATGTCCACATCCTGGTTCAACCATAACCCTAGCTTCATGTCCACATTCTGGTTCAACCCTAACCCTAGCTATGTCCACAATCGTAACTCTAACCATAACTCTAGCTTCATGTCCACATCCCAGTTCAACTCTAACTTTAGCTTCATGTCCACATTCTGGTTCAACCATAACCCTAGCTTCATGTCCACATTCTGGTTCAACCCTAACCCTAGCTATGTCCACAATCGTAACTCTAACCATAACCCTAGCTTCATGTCCACATTCTGGTTCAACCCTAACTCTAGCTTCATGTCCACATCCCAGTTCAACCCTAACCCTAGCTTCATGTCCACATCCCAGTTCAACCCCAACTCTAGCTTCATGTCCACATCCCAGTTCAACCCCAACTCTAGCTTCATGTCCACATCCAAGTTCAACCCTAACTCTAGCTTCATGTCCACATTCTGGTTCAACCATAACCCTAGCTTCATGTCCACATTCTGGTTCAACCCTAACTCTAGCTTCATGTCCACATCCCAGTTCAACCCTAACTCTAGCTTCATGTCCACATCCCAGTTCAACCCCAACTCTAGCTTCATGTCCACATCCAAGTTCAACCCTAACTCTAGCTTCATGTCCACATTCTGGTTCAACCATAACCCTAGCTTCATGTCCACATTCTGGTTCAACCCTAACTCTAGCTTCATGTCCACATCCCAGTTCAACCCTAACTCTAGCTTCATGTCCACATCCCAGTTCAACCCTAACCCTAGCTTCATGTCCACATCCCAGTTCAACCCTAACCCTAGCTTCATGTCCACATCCCAGTTCAACCCTAACTCTAGCTTCATGTCCACATCCCAGTTCAACCCTAACTCTAGCTTCATGTCCACATTCTGTTTCAACCCTATCCCTAGCTATGTCCACAATCGTAACTCTAACCATAACCCTAACCATAACCCTAGCCCAGGGTATTTAGACATAGCATTTTAACGCACATGTCAACATACTGTAATTATGAATGAAAACAAGGAATTAAATAACTCCACTCTCCAGTCCATTCATGACCTGTTCAACAAGAGTCATTCAGTAACCTGACAGTCATCAAACTCAACCCCAGAGAGATGCACTGCAGCCTGGGTAAACCTGAGTGGAGAGGAGCCCCTTGATGACATGAGAAGAAACAGTTTGACTTTCCAGGTTGGTTTGAGGAGATGGAATGAAAAACAAATGTCAAGGTGGGTGACAGAGAGTGTCTGTGTCTTATCAGTGAAGCCAGTGTGAGTGATGGCTCTTATCTGGCCCCCTGCTGCACGGCCGTTTATTGTCCCATGGAGGCAGGGCTGTGCTGGGGAGAGGGGTGGGAGCCCCCGGCATGATCCATTACTCTGGAGGTCCCTCTTCTCTTCCCCTCTTATCTGACCACTACATGGATAACCACAGGCCTGATTTGTTTACCACGCCATGCCATTTGAATGAGGAGCAGTCACAGGAAACGATTCCTTTGCTCTTTTTATCATGGAGGGTGAGTTACGGAGGGGCTGGATGGAGTGTGCCTGATAATCCTGCGGTGAACTCGACACACATACACACATGCACACGCACGGACACACACATGCACACACGCACACACAAACTCAGCTCCTCCATTTATTTTTCTCTTCTGTGAAACGAGTGGAGGGTGAAAGGAGAACAGGAGAAATGGAGAAGGGATAGCAGTGTGAGGCTCACTAGTTCCTCAGGGACAGAGGCCTGTGTGTGGCCCGGTTCGTCTCTTCTGGTGAATTGAATTGCATTCATTCCTGTTATCATGTTTCCTCATGGTTATCTCTTGGCCTGTGTGTGTGTGTGTGTGTATACAATAACCAAGACGTGATATGATTTAAAGCAACACACCACTCCAGCTGTAGTCAGTTTTTATTCTTTGGAGGTTATCTACATGACCAAAACCCCAGAATAGAGAAACTAGTTCAAAACGTCTATCTTTAGAGTCATGTTATTGAAAGGAAAACCTCAATAAAGACAAGCATTTTTTTTTGTTCCGTTTCCTATCTCTATCTGTGTTGGGCTATGTCTGCCGGTCCCTGACAGGGTGCTGTGCTGTGTGTGTTTTCATTTCAAACTCTTACGTCCATCAAATCAGCAGGGGTCTCTCCCAAAATACATACCTGCTGCTGGGGCCTAACGTGGAGGGAGGGATGGAGGGAGAGATGGAGGGAGGGATGGAGAGGCGTTTAGGGCTACTGACTGGCCGCCCATTCCCTTGAGGCTCAGTGGCAAGTCGGCTTTCTGTCGAGATCCTGCTCAGCTCTCACTGAAGCTGAAATAACAAGAGTTTGTTTGAAACCACAGAGGCGGGGGCATCATCTGTGAGTGTGAGCCAATGCGGTAAATCCCTGAGACCCCAACACACACACACACACACACATACACACACACTTGGTGACATGGCGTACCCCACACCCGCTCCTATTTCAGCCTGTGCTGGGGTCGCTAAAGCAGAACATCATGAAGGATGCTAATTGCAAAACAGAACCTCCAAAATCAGGCGAGTGGGCAACCGTCGAGAGGCGTCATGTGGGAATTGCAGGGGGAGCGGGGGAGCAGGGGGAGCGGGGTGAGGGTGGAGGATGGAGGGGGAAGAGGAATGCAAACGCAAAATCCTGTGTCCTCATTAAGAAGTTGTGATGAGACCTTTGAGCTCAGTGTTGCATGCCAGCTTGTGCCAGCCAGTGAACGATCTCAGCTGAGATGCCATTTTAGGCAATGAAGAGGAGGAGGCCTCTCCTGGTGAGCATTACTGTAAGTCCACATCCGTCAAAGACATACTGGCTGGAGAAAACCTCTGGGTTTCAGCATGGTGGTACAACAGTAATGGGTTAAATCATCACTCCCCTTTCATTTCCGTACTATGACCTTGTGTCTCTTCTGGGTTCCCTTTTGACAGAAACCGTATGTAGAGATCAGATCCTACAGAACCACTCCAACAGCCTACCCGACCGCTCGGAGGCCACGTTACAATGATAAAACTGGAGGAGGACAAAAATGCAATTTCAGAATTGCTTTCACGTCCCCAGTGAAAGTTGCACCCCTGGATCCTAGACCCTGTGTGTCGGCCCCACTGGCCTGTGTACATGTCTCTTTTATTCTATAGGATTTACCATGGTGTTTCTCTATTGTGCCTCTATTGTGTCACATGCGCCAAATACAACAGCTGTAGACCTTACAGTGAAATGCTTAGTTACAAGCCCTAACCAATAAGGCAGTTAAAAGAAATTAAATTAAGAATAAGAAATAAAAGTAACAAATACTTAAAGAGCAGCAGTAAAATAACAATAGCGAGGCCATATACAGGAGGTACCGGTACAGAGTCAATGTGCTGGGGCACTGGTTAGTCGAGGTAATTGAGGTAATATGTACATCCAGGTAGAGTTATTAAAGTGACTATGCATAGATGCAGTGTAAGAGGGGGGGCAATGGAAATAGTCTGGATAGCCATTTGATTAGAAATTCAGGAGTCTTATGGCTTGGGGGTAGAAGCCTCTTGGACCTAGACTTGGCGCTCCTGGTACCACTTGCCATGCGGTAGCAGAGAGAGAACAGTCTATGACTAGGGTGGCTGGAGTCTTTGACTATTTTTAAGGCCTTCCTCTGACACCGCCTGGTATAGAGGTCCTGGATGGCAGGAAGCTTGGCCCCAGTGATGTACTCGGCCATACACACTACTCTCTGTAGCGCCTTGCGGTCGGAGGCAGAGCAGTTGCCATACCAGGCAGTGAATGCAACCAGTCAGCATGCTCTCGATGGTGCAACTGTAGAACCTTTTGAGTAACTGAGGACCCATGCCAAACCTTTTCAGTCTCCTGGGGGGGAATAGGTTTTGTCGTGCCCTCTTCATGACCGTCTTGGTGTGCTTGGACCATGTTAGTTTGGACACCAAGGAACTTGAAGCTCTCAACCTGCTCCACTACAGCCCCGTCGATGAGAATGGGGGCCACCTTTTCCTGTAGTCCACAATCATCTCCTTTGTCTTGATCACGTTGAGGGAGAGGTTGTTTTCCTGGCACCACATGGCCAGGTCTCTGACCTCCTCCCTATAGGCTGTCTCGTCGTTGTCGGGGATCAGGCCTACTACTGTTCTGTCATCTGCAAACTTAATGATGGTGTTGGAGTCGTGCCTGGCCTTCATGAGTGAACAGGGAGTACAGGAGGGGACTGAGCACGCACCCCTGAGGGGCCCCCGTGTTGAGGATCAGTGTGGCAGATGTGTTGTTACCTACTCTTACCACCTGTGGGCAGCCTGTCAGGAAGTCCAGGATCCAGTTGCAGAGGGAGGTGTTTAGTCTCAGGGTCCTTAGCTTAGTGATGAGCTTTGAGGGCACTATGGTGTTGAACACTGAGCTGTAGTCAATGAATAGCATTCTCACATGGGTATTCCTTTTGTCCAGGTGTGAAAGGGCAGTGTGGAGTGCAATAGAGATTGCATCATCTGTGGATCTGTTAGGGCGGTATGCAAATTGGAGTGGGTCTAAGGTTTCTGGGATAATGGTGTTGATGTGAGCCATGACCAGTTTTTCAAAGCACTTCATTGCTACACACCTGAGTGCTATGGGTCGGTAGTCATTTATGCAGGTTACCTTAGTGTTCTTGGGCACAGGGACTATGGTGGTCTGCTTGAAACATGTTGGTATTACAGACTCAGACAGGGAGAGGTTGAAAATGTCAGTGAAGACACTTGCGAGTTGGTCAACGCATGCTCGGAGTACACGTCCTGGTAATCCGTCTGGCCCTGCGGCCTTGTGAATGTTGACCAGTTTAAAGGTCTTACTCACATCGGCTCCCGGGAGCGCGATCCCACAGTCATCCGGAACAGCTGATGATCTCATTCATGCTTCAGTGTTACTTGCCTCGAAGCGAGCATAGAAGTAATTTAGCTTGTCTGGTAGACTAGTGTCACTGGGCAGCTCTCAGCTGTGCTTCCTTTTGTAGTCTGTAAAGGTTTGCAAGCCCTGCCACATCCGACGAGCGTCGGAGTTGGTGTAGTACGATTAGATCGTGGTCCTGTAATGACTCTTTGCCTCTTTGACGGTTCGTCGGAGGGCATAGCGGGATTTCTTGTAAGCTTCCGGGTTAGAGTCCCACTTAACCTTTAGCTCAGCGCGGATGTTGCCTGTAATCCATGGATTCTGTTGGGGTATGTACGTACAGTCGTTGTGGGGACGATGTCATCGATGAACTTATTGATGAAGCCAGCGACTGATGTGGTGTACTCCTCAATGCCATCGTAAGAATCCCGGAACATATTCCAGTCTGTGCTAGCAAAACAGTCCTGAAGTTTAGCATCTGCTTCATCTGAACATTTTTTAATTGACCGAGTCACTGGTGCTTCCTGCTTTAATTTTCTCTTGTAAACAGGAATCTGGAGGATAGAATTATGGTCAGATTTACCAAATGGAGGGCAAGGTAAACTACCTGCCCTCCAGAACACCTACTCCACTCGATTTCACAGGAAGGCCAAAAAGATCATCATAAAATACCGGTAAAATATTCAACCCTAGTGAAGACCCATGCTCCTAGTGAAGACCCATGCTCCTAGTGAAGACCCATGCTCCTAGTGAAGACCCAGGCTAGATTTTAAGTCCTGGTGCTCAGCAGAACAGACTGTTGTTTCTCCTGTACGCCTGAAGCCTGTACATACACATATTTAACAAACACACATGCACATGCACACTCGTATGCATGAACACACACTTACACTTACACACTTACACACACACAAATACACACACACACACACACACACACACACACACATACAGCACACGTACACATGTCCAGCATGACGTTGGCGACCCCTCTAAATCATTCTTTATAACAGTGTCACCAGAAATAATGAAAAGATAATACGTTACCATAACTCCTGTGGTTTGAATTGGAGAAAATCTCACTAATGCAAAGCTTAGCACAACCAAATGGCATTTTATTGCAATGTGTCTGTGATTAATTCATTCTGTAAAAGGAGCATTTATAAATGGGAGTTATCCTCCGTCACTTAATTGCGTTCAATTAATCACCGTCAGAACTTAGTTGCTACCAAAATAATGACAATTTAATAACACTCCAAGTACAGCGGAGCCAGATGACCTAGTGTTTATAAATGTCAGAGGTCTGGGCCGTAATCCACAGTGACAGGGAAACACACGCTAGGCCCAGCAGTGTCTGCTTCTATGTAATGCAACAAATGCACCATCCCCATAGTGAGCAGGCTATGAATAACTGTGATAATCACACAACAATGGCTTCATTTATCAACCTACAGTATGAAGAGGGCTAATGTAGTAGCGATTAGGTTGCCTGCATGGTCTGCCTGCCTTTCTGTTTTCTGGTCTGTTCTGGGTTCTGTTTTATAGGGCAAGGAGGACAGAACAGGTCAGAACAGTCTGCCTGCGTCTCTGTCTGCCGTGTTTTCTGCTCGATTGTGTGTCTGTTTGATTGGGCAGGGAGGGAGGACGGGACAGAACAGAAGGTGAAACAAGAGCCTGCCTGCCTGCCTGTCTGCCTCTTTGTTTTCTGGTCTGTTGTAGGGTTAGTTTCAGTGGGCAGGACAGGAGAGCCTGTCTGTCTGTCTGCCTGCCTGTCTGTCTGGCTGTCTCTTTGTTTTCTGGTCTGTTGTAGAGATAGTTTCAGTGGGCAGGACAGGAGTGCCTGCCTGTCTGCCTGTCTGCCTGTCTGCCTGTCTGCCTGTCTGTCTGCCTGTCTGTCTGTCTCTTTATTTCTGGTCTGTTGTAGGGTTAGTTTCATTGGGCAGGACAGGAGAGCCTGTCTGTCTGCCTGTCTGTCTGCCTGTCTGTCTGTCTCTTTGTTTCTGGTCTGTTGTAGGGTTAGTTTCAGTGGGCAGGACAGGAGTGCCTGTCTGCCTGCCTGTCTGTCTGTCTGCCTGTCTGTCTCTTTGTTTTCTGGTCTGTTGTAGGGTTAGTTTCAATGGGCAGGACAGGGGAGCCTGTCTGTCTGTCTGTCTGCCTGTCTGGCTGTCTCTGTGTTATCTGGTCTGTTGTAGAGTTAGTTTCAGTTGGCAGGACATTAGAGCCTGTCTGTCTGTCTGTCTGTCTGCCTGTCTGTCTCTTTGTTTTCTGGTCTGTTGTAGAGTTAGTTTCTGTGGGCAGGACAGGAGAGCCTGTCTGTCTGTCTGCCTGTCTGTCTGTCTCTTTGTTTTCTGGTCTGTTCTAGGGATAGTTTCAGTGGGCAGGACAGGAGTGCCTGTCTGCCTGCCTGTCTGTCTGTCTGCCTGTCTGTCTGTCTCTTTGTTTTCTGGTCTGTTGTAGGGTTAGTTTCACTGGGCAGGACAGGAGAGCCTGTCTGTCTGTCTGTCTGCCTGTCTGTCTGGCTGTCTCTTTGTTTCTGGTCTGTTGTAGGGTTAGTTTCAGTGGGCAGGACAGAAGAGCCTGTCTGTCTGTCTGTCTGTCTGGCTGTCTCTTTGTTTTCTGGTCTGTTGTAGGGTTAGTTTCAGTGGGCAGGACAGGAGAGCCTGTCTGTCTGCCTGTCTGCCTGTCTGCCTGCCTGTCTGTCTGTCTGTCTGTCTGTCTGTCTCTTTGTTTCTGGCCTGTTGTAGGGTTAATTTCAGTTGGCAGCACACAGACACACGTTCACACATACACTCACACATACACCAACACACTCACATGTATTTTGGAGACATTGTTTTATCAGCCCTCTTCATTACAGTTTGACAGGAGACGCCTTGCCCTTCTGTGGCAATGTAGCCATAGCATAAGACAATTGATTGTAAAATCTCTTCCTGTGCACCTTGCAGCCCATAATGTTTTTACTGTATGAGGCCATCTCCTTCACAGTGTAGGTCCCCAGCATGTCAGAGTGGCTCAGCCCATCATGGGCAGCCCGTCAGGCCCATGACAAACTGCTTCCCTGTATTGTACCAATGACAAAACTATAACAATCTCTTAAATGATGAAAGTGACTTCTGCTGCCCTAAATAATGCTAACAGCCACACTGTAACTATGAATAGATGTGATGATGGAAAGGGATGACTCCCAGCCTAAGGGGAAAAGGTGTAGCTGTAACTGTGATACTTTATTTAGATATTTCACCATCCCTGTTATGTAGTATGCCTGTAGTATCACTACCGTCGTGTGGAACGTTCAGGATGCAATCTGGTAGCACATTGTGTAACCAATCGTGTATTAGGTATTAGTTATCAACTGTATGTGTATGTTAACTTGTTAGCAACTGTACAGCAGAAGAGAGAAAATAGGAATTATGTGAACTTGATCTGTTTGTCTGGCCTGTCCTTCCTAAGTATAACCGATAGCTTGGTGAATGAGAGAGAAAGAGAGAGAGAGAGAGAGAGAGAGAGAGAGAGAGAGAGAGAGAGAGAGAGAGAGAGAGAGAGAGAGGGTGGGGGTGAGAGATGGAGAGAGAGATGGAGAGAGATAGAGAGAGAGGGGGTGAGAGATGGAGAGAGAGAGATAGAGAGAGATAGAGAGAGAGGGGGTGAGAGATGGAGAGAGATAGAGAGAGAGGGGTGAGAGATGGAGAGAGAGATGGAGAGAGATAGAGAGAGAGTGGCTGGTGGGACATGGAGAAAGGTCACAGTGAAATGGAAAATGATTCTCCTCCCCGGCTACTATGGTAATATCCAGTAACCATCCCCTTCTTCATTTTCCTGTAGGACAGAGGCAAAATCACTCTCGCCTTACCCAGGGTCAGGGTAAAAAGTAGTGCACTATAAAGGGAATAGGGTGCTATTTGTGACTCAGTCCCAGACTTCACTGTGTTTAGCCCAGGACCTGGCTGCATGGGGTTTGAAAGGAGCGCAGGTAACAGAGGCGATGGGGTACATCCTTTATCTTAGCACTGGGAGGGCAGCGGTAGGGTGGATCAGGGATATGACTAACACAGTGATGGGTTCTGGCAGAGTTTAAACCTACAGATCCAGCCTCTTCTGGTGGTTCTGACCTAAGTTGTGTGAGAAGAATGCAGCGCATGTGCTCTCTCTAACAGGCTGACATCCTGCTCCATGCTTCAAAAGGAGTCTGATGCTGGGTGCAAGAGGATCTCTGCTCCACTGACCAGAGCAACCACTGATGGGAGTGACCATTTGTATTGTCCTTCTATTGTATTGCTGTTGTTTAAAAAAATATATATATAAATATTTAAAAGAGGACCTCTGCTTCTATTACCATGAATGGATTAATGAATGAATGAAAGACTGATCCTTATTCTTTGGCAGTAGAAACACTTATTGTCAGGACAGAGGGATCCAACATCTGAAGAAGAGAGATGCTGATTTTGGTTGGTTTATTGTTGATATTTACATTAAGGTTGTCTGTGGAGGAAAAGTTGTGGAGGCTCTGTGTGTGAGGCCAACTGTTCTACCACTGGGCGAGTCCAAACACAAAGCACCAATCACACCCCAATCTGAACCTCTGTATCCACACGACCTCTTGACCCTGGTGTAAATAACACAACTTTTAAAAAGCCACAAGCAAACCCACTGTTCTTCTAGCCCACTCTACTAACATCTCATGCTTGGTGGGTTCTGTTACGTAAGACAGATTGTAGGGCCTGTGGTTGTAGAAGAAACCGGCGAACTATACCCCAGGCTAGATTACTTTGTGTGACATTAAAGGGCCACTCTAAAAGGTACAACAGTGTGGTAAATAGCCGGCATAATGTAAAGTGTTTAACAGAATTGGCTCTCATTTTCACTTTCACGGCTGGTTGAAGGCACTCAGGCAGTCGAGAGGAGCTCTTTCACATGTTAATCATTGATGGGGACTGTTTAAGAACAAAAACGTTGTGCAGGACAAGTGTAAAGGGCAGACAAAGCCACCACTGAACTATTCCCAACTGACACCATGATCATAATAATATTCTGGGCTTCATAAGGTTGGCTGTATGTGAATGTGGCTTTCGGTGAGAGTTTACAAGGGCTGTATAGTTGTTATTTTTGTGTATAAGCGCAGAATGATTGTGCCGTGTTTATTTTGGTAACTAACATGTGTTTGTGTGGGCTGGGTCTGTAAGAGTCTGTAAGGCACCACATCTGTTGCTTCCCATTTTGCCTTATGCGACAGGATTTGCAATCATAGCCCTCCTTAGGGTGTGTGTTGTGTGTTGTGTGTACACCATCCTATTTTATTCATGTTTTTATATTTATAAAATATAAATACAATTTAGAAAGTTGCCCAGCCTGACCATTATGGAACATTTGCTGCCAACTATCCAGAAAATGTGTTTCTGGTCTTTTGCTCCTTTATGGTTCTCACCAGCAGGGAGGAGACAAGCTTGGCTGGGTCCCTGATAGAGATTTATACAGGTTTCATGGGTGTATATGTGCAAGTGTGTCAGGTTTATTTCCTACTCCACTGAGAGAAAGTGGGGGGAAAGTACGAGATCAGGCATTCCCCATGTCCCCATAAGGGTGGGTTAGCGTTTCAGTGCCTAATGCTAATTGCGATTAATTCTCGCCACTAACCCTCAACGATGGGTTGAAGTTTGAGGTAAACGTTGGGGAGAGGAGGTAGGATTGAAACGGAGACAGATTGCAGCAGCAAGGTGTTGATAATGCTGTAAGATTAATGCCTCAGCCACGCATAATCGCCCTTATCCCCCATTCTCCCCTTAGCAGATAGAATTGTTCAACTTCCCTGTCTACTGCCCACAGCAAGATGGATGGCACACGTGGTGCTGCTGTCAGTGTGGATACACACACACACACACACACACACACACACTGTCACACACACATTATAGTCGTGTGTGTGTGTGACAGACACAGGGCCCACTAGGCTTTGGAGAGACTAGAATCATGGGAGTCAAGGTTGGCATCTGGACAGCGAGTCACACACACACACACACACGCACAAGTACACACACAAACACACACACACGCACGCACACACACGCACGCACGCACACACACAGTGAAAACAGCTTTCATTCAAAGTATGCTTAATCCCACCATCTCTCCTCCAGTCATTTCCATTCTTCTCTTTTCTGTTGTGGATCTCTCTGCTCCTCTTTGCTCCTTTCCCCCTTGTGTTTCTCTAATTCACTATGGTCTGGCTTTCTGACATGCGTGCAAATTGGCAAATTACAGGATGGCGGGCTGTCACTAGGCAGATTCATGTGGTCACAAGAGGGCTGAGGGAGGTGTGGAGGCTGGGAGGTGCTAGCGTGGGGGGGTTGACACTATGGGGAGGACGTTAGCCCTAGTTGCCCTGTCTTAACATTGTTAACGTGGGCTGGTCTGATTGACACACTGCTGGTTTGAAAGGACCAGGCCCCTGTCTCTCTTCTCTGTGCCTATAGGGATCCAGGAGGGCCTTCCTCACCCTTCCTCCCCCACCCTCCCCACATCCTCCCCATCTATCCTTTGTGTCCCCCTCCTTCATGTTGTTCTTCCCCTCCACTTCATTTGCCTCAGAGGCCCATGCAGAGTTGTCATGGTAGAGGGGAGTGAAGAGACCCCTTGGTTTTCTCCCCCCACTCTTTTCTCATCTTCTCAGGCAGAGTAGATACACTATATAGTATGTGGACACCCCTTCATATTAGTGGATTTAGCTATTTCAGCCACACACGTTGTTGACATGCAATCTCCATAGACAAACATTGGCAGTAGAATGGCTTTACTGAAGAGCTTAGTGACTTTCAACGAGACACCGTCATATGATGCCACCTTTCCAACAAGTCAGTTCATCAAATGTCTGCCCTGCTAGAGCTATCCTGGTCAACTGTAAGTGCTGTTATTGTGAAGTAGAAACGTCTAGGAGCAACAACGGCTCAGTCACAAAGTAGGACCGTCGATTGCTGAAGCGTGTAGTGTGTAAAAATCATCTGTCCTCGGTTGCAACATTCAATACTAAGTTTCAAACTGCCTCTGGAAGCAACATCAGCACAAGAACTGTTCGTCGGGAGCTTCATGAAATGGGTTTCCATGGCCAAGCAGCCGCACAAGCCTAAGATCACCATGCGCAATGCCAAGCTACAGCTGGATTGGCGTAAAACACGCCCTCATTGGACTCTGGAGCAGAGGAAACGGGTTCTTTGGAGTGATGAATGACGCTTCACTATCTGGCAGTCAGACAGATGAATCTGGGTTTGGCGGATGCAAGGAGAATGCTACCTGCCCCAATGCATAGTGGAATTAAGGTCTGGGGCTGTTTTTCATGGTTTGGGCTAAGCCCCTTTGTTCCAGTGAATGGAAATCGTAACGCTACTGCATACAATGATATTCTAGACAATTCTCTGCTCACAACTTTGTGGCAACAGTTTGGGGAATGCCCTTTCCTGTTTCAGCATGACAATGCCCCCGTGCACAAAGAGAGGTCCATACAGAAATGGTTTGTCGAGATCGGTATGGAAGAACTTGACTGGCCTGCACAGAGCCCTGACCTCAACCCCGTTAACAAACACCTTTGGGATGATTGGAACGCCAACTGAGAGCCAGGCCTAATCGACCAACATCAGTGCCTGACCTCTCTAATGCTCTTGTGGCTGAATGGAAGTAAGTCCCTGCAGCAATGTTCCAACATCTAGTGGAAAGCCTTCCCAGAAGGGTAGAGGCTATTATAGCAGCAAAGGGGGGACCAACTCTGTATTAATGCCCATGATTTTGGAATGAGATGTTCGACGAGCAGGTGTCCATATACTTTTGGTCATGTAGTCTAGCTCTCGCCATCAAATCCCAGCCATCCCTAGCCACCAAGCCCTATTCCAGGCCTGAGCGTCAGGCAGGGGACTGGGTCAGTGCTGGGTGGAAACTTCATGGAGGTGTTATTCTAACAGTGGCCAGGCCAGGGGAGCCTCCTCAGCCTCCTCTCTGTGTCCGGTATCCTCCAGCTGATCCCCAGAAAGGATGTCTCACTTCAAGGGAGCAGGAAGCATTTGTGGCAGATTTGATTTCTGGGTAAATAATGCTGTTGAGACACTGTTTGTCTCTGACCTGTACTGGGCTCAATGAGCATGGAGGACTAGGAGATACATAATGAGAGAGGGAGGGGGGAGGGAGATGAAGGGAGAGAGAGAGATGGAGGGAGGGAGGGAGGGAGGGAGAGAGAGAGAGAGACAGATGGAAGGTGGGAGTGGGAGATGGAGGGAGGGAGAGAGATGGAGGGAGAGAGATGGAGGCACGGAGAGAAATATGAGGGAAGGGAGATGGGAGATGGAGGGAGAGAGAGAAGTTTCACCAACTGGTTGTATGACTGTGAACCATGGTGAGGCCACACAGTGTGCTTGAAATCGGTTTCTCAGCATCACCGCTGATTCTTTTCTCTACAACCACTGTTGTACTTATCCTCAACCATACAGTATACTCAGTCATTCATATTTTGCAGGCCATAGGATAGGCTATCCTTGATGTTTGCTGTAATATAATATATACAAAAAACAAAACATGTCTATTTTCCCTCTGGACAAACCCCCCTCTTGCTCTGCAGTGGTTGGAACATGATCTTAGACTGATTCATTATGCCCCTCACTGTTAGCCCCTCACAGGCCGCGTGTACGTGTGCGTGCATGTGTGTGTCTACCATCCTAATGGCTATTGTTTATGGTGAGAGTGGAGGAAGTGGTGGTTTAGGGAGGGAACCCTTGTGGAGCTGTTTTAATTAAGGTGGAAACGACACCTCTTCTCCCTCTTCTCTCCTGCTCATCTTTCACCTGGGAGACACAGGGGAACTGTGACACCGGCCCTGCCGGCATGCCTCTGATTAAAGCAGGGCCTCATTTACCACGGCCCGCTGTCAACAAAACACCACTGATGGCATTAAGCCCAGGCCTGGGGGCCAACCGAGGCCACGGGACCAAACCTAGGGGACAATCCCAACAGAGGCTCCAATGAAAGAAAACAAACTTAGCCTATTCTCTGATACGAGAGCTTAATCTCCCACTGATATTATCTGGTAGGAGGACTCATGTTATGTTAAGTTACAGGGAGCATGGCCTGTGTGTGTGTGTTGTGCGAGTGTGTGTGTGTGTGTGTGTTGTGCAGTGTGTGTGTGTGTGTGTGTGTGTGTGTGTGTGTGTGTGTGTGTGTGTGTGTGTGCATGGGCTGAGGGAGAAGCCTTAAGTAGATAAAGGCTTTTTTCTCTGTGGCCTGGCATTTTGTGGTGAGGTTAGTTGGTTTGTCTATGAGGCTTTTTCTGAAGGTGGTTTAGGCTGCTTTGTGGTAGGTGGACGTTTTCTGGATAGCCTTTCTTCTCAGAAACCTGTCACTGACCCCTCTCTGTCAGAGCAGATCTCTTTCCTGTTCTGTCATCACCCAAGGGGGAGAGGGCATGAGCCCTGTTCAACCCTGTCACACCGTTCCCCATTCTAACTATGACCTCATACATGTCCCCTACTCTTCATCCATCACTTCCTCTAAATATAGTGGCTGGGAATCGGATATTCTCCAAATAGCTGTGTGAACCCTTTGAAGGTTAGGAGAACAAAGCCTTTGTGTCCTTAAACACTTAGAGAACACTCAGAGCTGGAATCCTGACCATGAGGGTTGTGTCAGCCAGTCTGTTAACACCACAGCTCCTCTTGTCCATGTCGCTAATGTGTGTTAGTCTGCCCGGGCTGACTAACACACACACACACACACACACACACACACACACACACACACACACACACACACACACACACACACACACACACACACACACACACACACACGCACGCACACACATGTACGCACACACAGACACAAGCACACACAGACACACACACACGCACACTCAGACACACACACACACACACACCGGGCTAGGATCACTACGCAACCCTACTAACCATCGGCTGAAGTAACTCTATTGGCAATAACTCCCCCCTCCCGGGCCACTGCTCCACCACGGCTCCCACTACACATTTTGACACGTTACATATTTAACATGAGCAGTAGGGTAGTATAAATTTTTATGCTAAAGCGAGGTCACTTCTCTTTGGTGCTCACTGTGCTTTTTACAGTCTTCTTATTAGTCGGCCCAGTGAGGAAAACTTCACTGCAGTCTTTTATTGATTTGTGTCAATAGCCATTAGGTTGGCATTGCCTTTTCCTCTGTTTAATAGCAGCATGCATCAGGCTGGAGGCTGCCTTAAAGACCCAGGGATAATAATGTGATGATTAGTTAGGAAAGTTAGTTTCTTGTAAAGGGACAGCTCTTCTTTAAGCGGGGCTGTAAACTTTTATTGGAGCATACAGCTGACCTCAACTTGGAGATTTGTGTTGGAAGCAGCCTGTCTCTCTCAGCATTACTGCTCCTGCCTGTTGTTCATTTTATATCTGTCTAATAAAAAACAGTGGGAGGGAGGGGCTACGGGAGGGTAGGGTAGGGGCGTTCTACATGCGACAACACTCTCCCACTCCGCCCCACTGTCTCCCCCCTCTGGCCCAGTCGATGAGGGGCTCCCTAAAGTTGACCCACCTTGGTCATAATCTTAGAGACACATTAAATCCTTTTTTTTAAGCACACATACATTTCCAAGCAATTATCTTGATGAAAACATCCACTCCTTGATGCTAAAACAGACATGGTGATGTCAGAGGTAGCCCTTAGTGGTGGAGTAACATCAGTGTTAGCTGTGCTAGGCTATGGCGCTAACGCTACGCAAAACACTAGTGCTAACACAGGCTATGCTAGTGCTCCACTCTGTATGGTTGGACCTCTGCCTCTCCCTGACCCCACTAGTACTCCACTCTCCACTGCAGGGGTGGCCCTCTCCCTGACCCCACTAGTACTCCACTCTCCTCTGCAGGGGTGGCCCTCTCCCTGACACCACTAGTACTCCACTCTCCACTGCAGCGGGGGGCCCTCTCCCTGACACCACTAGTACTCCACTCTCCACTGCAGGGGTGGCCCTCTCCCTGACACCACTAGTACTCCACTCTCCACTGCAGGGCTGGCCCTCTCCCTGACACCACTAGTACTCCACTCTCCACTGCAGGGGTGGCCCTCTCCCTGACCCCACTAGTACTCCACTCTCCACTGCAGGGGTGGCCCTCTCCCTGACCCCACTAGTACTCCACTCTCCACTGCAGGGGTGGCCCTCTCCCTGACACCACTAGTACTCCACTCTCCACTGCAGGGGTGGCCCTCTCCCTGACACCACTAGTACTCCACTCTCCACTGCAGGGGTGGCCCTCTCCCTGGGCCTTCCCAGTGTTTATAGAGAAGCCAGTGTAATGTGAAGAAGCAGAGGAGTAAGGGCACACTGTGGCTCCTTGATTACCACCCTGGAGAGCCCTAACCGTGGAACCACTTAAAAGATAATGCCCAAATTATGTTTTCAAATTCCTGGCCGCCTAGTTGGCCGAGTTGAAACAAAATCACTGATGTAAAGGAAATGGGACTTGAATGGCACTGTTTACAGTCGTTGGATGTTCACACATAAGAAGCAAATTCCAACATAAACATCCACTTAGCACATGTAAATCTGAATGCTATTAATAAAGCCATTTTATCTTCTCCTCTGGAGTGTGGCCCCCGAGGCCGCTAGGGGTAATCTGGCCCTCACTCACTAGCTGACTAACTATCTCTCTCTTCTCTCGTGCTATCCATTTTCTCTTTCACACGTTCTCTCTCTCTCTCTCTCTCTCTTTTTTCTCATGCTATCCATTTTGTCTTTCACACTTTCCTTCTCTCTCTTTTTAACTCTCTCTGCCCCCCCCCACACTCTCTGTCTCGCTCTCCTCTGTGTGTCATTCTGGCAAAGCCTAGGCCTCTGGGCAACGGATTCCTATTCCCAAATACCACATTTGCTCTCTGAGGCCTCTTGTAAAGTACTGAGAGCTCATTCTAGCCCTCCTTTTTACCCTTCCATTCCCCAGACTGTTGTACACACCACAGAGATGTTTGGCCCCAGTAAACCCTGTGATGTCCCCGTAGTTGGAGAGGGTTTGACTGCTGCTTTCCTTGGCTCTCTGCAGGCTCTCTCCATCTCTGTCCCCTTCTCTCATGCAGAGGACAGTGATGTTCCTATGGTTCTCACTTACATATTGTTGCTCTACTGATAGATCAGTTCTGACAGAGTGAAGGCCTTTGTCTCGCTCCTTCACCTGCAGCCCCGTCTTCTCAGGGATTGTTTTTCTTATTCCTGTCGACAGAAAGTTGTATTTGCTGTCTCCGCTCTCTGCGTGTCCACGATAGGAGTGCTTCCTGCAGTGTGTGTGTGTGTGTCTTTCGCGCTCTGAGTGTGTGTGTCTGTGTGTCTGTGTGTGCAGCCTGGTCACTCAGAAGCATGTGTGTATGCGTGCGTGGATGCGTGTGTGTGTGTTTGTGTGTATCCGTGTGTGTGCGTACGCATGTGTGTGCTTCAGTGTTACAGCGAGGCTGCTTTTATGTCAGTGCCAAGTTTGGAGAAACAGTATCCTCTTATGAAGGACTGCCTCTTGTGCTGCTCTGGGGTTCCTACTCTCACTCAGCTCTGAAGAGCCAAAAACCTCCATCTGATGTTCAGATCTGTGTTATTTGTCCATGAAACTACAACTGAGAAAAGCCTATACATGAGGGACCAGTCCACTCATCTCCTCATACACCATGTGGACATGATACAACATGAAGGGCCAGTCTGCTCCTTCGCGGTCCTAAACTACTCTTAATTTATTGCCAGAGACCAGCGTCGGACTTTACTTTGCTTCTCTTTGTAAACAAAATGTAGCTTGGTTTAATAAAGTCTTATACAGGAAGTCTGTACGTGCAATATCCTGTTTGGGCCAAGGAAGTGTGAACTGAACTGGCAATCTCCCAGAAGCTCCAATGTTGGTGTCATGTCCCACCTAAAGCAGTTCCATATTTCAGCCATGAGTCCTTGAGAAGCAGAGTAGCAGCTCAGCTCTCTGTGTTGCTGTGTTGGTGTCAGGCGACCATCTTGAGTGTGTGTGTCTCGGTCACTGTTGTCTCGTGGTTTGGTCCGGTCTCCAAGCAGATGGCGGCACAGTTTAGTGCGAGTCGGCACACAAGCAGCACACCGTGGCACAGATTTTCCCATCATAACACATCTTGTAAGGCCTCTGACAGACAGCACACAGCTCTCTCTCCGGCCTTATCCCCACTTGTCACACGGACGTGCCTGACCTCATTCACATAGGTTAGCGCTCTCCTATTGCGAGAGTTTGACATTTCCTCTCCACTGGATACATTTATTTTCCCTTCTACAATGGCTTTGGCCATGTTTAAAGATGAGGTATTTAACCACTTTAAGGTGCTGTGTACCACCGATACTTTTTATTTAATTATTTATTTCACCTTTATTTAACCAGGTAGGCAAGTTGAGAACAAGTTCTCATTTACAACTGCGACCTGGCCAAGATAAAGCAAAGCAGTTCGACACATACAACAACGCAGAGTTACACATGGGATAAACAAACATACAGTCAATAATACAGTAGAAAAAAAACAAATCTATATACAAGACACGAGCCCTACAGCCGAATAACTCTGAATAACTCTGAAGTGTAATGTTTATCAGGACTTCAGTTTAGCATTCATGCTTTTACGATTAGTTTTTTATTAGTCCGATAGCCGATAGCCTTTTGGCTTTCATGAAACAAAATGTCCACCTTTGCATCACTTCTTGCGTATGAAATCCAATATGGCTGTGTCAGAAGGTGCTGCGATCTTATTATGAGGCCTGCGGTGTTAGTTCTTTATCACTGCTCTGTTGCTTCATACTCAAGATGGAAATACATCATGGCTGCAAGAGGTTGCTTTGAATCTTTACTCTTACTTTTTATTCTCACAACACTATACAGAACATATCTAGACACTAGAAATAAATATTTATTAAATAAAAGTAACTTTTCTCTCAACAGCTGCATAGAATTTGTTATAAATGGACAAATTCCAGGAATTGTTCTTTTTTATTTAATCTTAGAACACAGCATCACCTTCAGGGGAAAGTGATATCTTCATTTATTTTACATAAAAAGCAAAACATGAGCTGTGTTATTATATGAAGTAATAGAAAACATCAAATACATATGTAAATAAATAGTGGATATATGATCATATTTTACATTTCTATGATTATGTTAGAATAAGCTGGAATGAACAAATAGTAACATATTGTATTTTGTAAGTACTAGCAACACGGTCTCATTATAATATGTCAAGTACTAGATACTTAAATAATCACAACAAACATAAAGAGTGAATTCCTACCTTTCAACTGTCACCTTTTTCTTAGAGTACCATATCTAAATGTATGTGTTTTTATAGAGGCCTCTCCCTGAGTCTTGAAAAAAACTATTGTCTGACAGTTTGATTGACAGGGGTGGCATTGGAGCGGGCTGGCCAGGACAGAGCCCATATCCTTTACACCAGCTGGAAGTAGAGTAGGGGCCGGCTGGAAATGGCATCTCCCGGGGAAAGCCAACAACTGGTCATCACCCCGGCCGTTCGTCTTCATCAATCAACCTGCGTTTGTTGACCTAGCAACATGATGTCACTATTAATTTCATGCATTTCCTTAACGGGGTCCGAGAGAGATGGGGGGAGAGCACTACCCTCTCAGTAGGCATTTCCTGTCACCTGTTGCATTGTGGGATATGTCTGTTTCCTCTAAAGCGATCAGTTGTACTTTTCAAAGTTTTCTTCATTCCTTCATTCCTGTCTACCCATTTCCCCCCCATGAGATGTTTGCTTTGCTTTGTCAATAGTTCTGTTAGTGGTAAGCAGCTTGGCTGTGTTTGTAGCCTTCTTATGTGAATACTAGTGATGATTTCCATTTATTTTGCCGAGGTATACACAGAATTGAATGTACTGAACGGTTTGATCAAATCTCAGATTTGGTGAACAGATACTACCGCCGCTGTGCTCAGATCAGCACATTAGCGTTTAATTTGAAAGAATGGTGTCAGTGTGTTGACAAGCCAATGATAAGTTGGTGGCTTCTAAGGGAAAATGTTTAAAGCGGATAAATGCCTTAGGACTCTAACTGTCTGTCATATTTTCCTGATTGTAGTTTATTTCTGGTGATTATGAAAAGCTGCTTGAAACAGGCTTTGGGGATGTTGATTTATTAGCTTCACATGAAAAGGGCCTCTTCGCACCATGATTCCACACAAATACCTAATGTTATCTCATCTGACTCTTGTGTCTGTATTTACTGTTTACATGCATTGCTTTTATTTCATCCCTTTGATTATTTCATAGAATTATATTCTTGTTTTTGCTCTCTCTCTCTTGCTCCCACACCTCTCTCTCTCTGTCTCTCCCTCCTCCCCTTTCTCTCACTCTCTCTCCAACAACTCTCCCTCCCCTTTCTCTCTCCCTCTCGGTCCTACTGCCCTCTCCCTCTCTCTCTCTCTCTCTCTCTCTCTCTCTCTCTCTCTCTCTCTCTCTCTCTCTCTCTCTCTCTCTCTCTCTATCTCTCCCTCTCCACCTTTCTCTCCTCTAGCTTTAAGAGGCTTAGCCCCAGCTTAGCGCCCAGGTCAACCTGCCCTTTGCCCTTCATCTGTCAGCCTTTTGATCTGCTGCCAGCCTGGCCGCTCGCTCGCTACGCCCTGCCTTTAACGTGGCATCTGGGGGTCAGGGGAGGGCACTGCTTCAGGACCCCTCACCCCCTCTTCACCCCTCCCTCCACCTTCACCTCCACCACCCCCCACCTTTACAGATGTGGCTGTCTCTAGTGCCCCCCTCAACCCCACCTCAATCCCCATGCCCCCTGCCCTAGTGTCCATTATTATTTTATAGTTTGGTTCTGCATTCCTTTACTTCAGCCTGTGGTAGAAGGCAGCCTTTTGGCTTTATTGCTTACACATGTCCGTGCTTCTCTCACTTAGAGGCGGAGACAAAACACAGAGAGGAGGATGGCCAATGGGGGCCGGTGGGCTAAACTCTCCCCACCTTGAACTAATCGTCAGGGGGCCGGAGAGTTGCGGTGCCTTAGTCCTGTGCCAGCGGGGTTTCAATTTGTAGAGGCATAAACAGATACTAAAGCCACAGTAATGGCACAGTGATTTATCAAGCCAGTTCACATCAAATTATCACAGCGCCCCCCTGCTGTCAGGCCTAATAATGCCCCCTGAGCCCCCTCAGCCTGGGCCCTGCCTCATAGCTGCACCCTGGTCACAGTTCATTACTGAGTGCTCAAACATGTGTCCTTCTGTCTGGTTTCCCTCTGAGCGTGACGCCTCACACCAGTCAATGATCATCCCGGACACACACTCATGAGAATCAAGAGTTTTTTTGGTTTAAGTGAGTGTTTGTGTGGGTGTGTGGGTATGTGTGTGTGTGTGTGGTAATTATGGTAATTCATGTAGTAATCCAGTTTTCATGTTGACAGTATGTAGTATTATAATATCAAACACATGTTATCGATGCTTTACTCTTTCTCTGCTCCTCACCTGGCATGTATAACAATAGCCCTTTAAAGTCCTGCTATGGAAAAACAAGAGACAGAAAAAAAACAAGTCAAGTTGAATAGTGTACGTGAGTATGGATCAGGTATGTAACAGAATCTATCTTGAAATAAACAGATTATTTTTCTGTAGCGAAACCATGTTTCAATTTAATTTTGTAACAGAACACTGCGTCGGCTTTTGATCCTTCCCAGCGCGGCCCAACACATGGACAATATATCTTTCAAAGATAAAGGTAAAAATGTGCTCTGCTCCGTTGACTGATGATGTCATCCAGTCGCGGGGTTGTGCTGGAAGCCAAGCCTGGGAGAAAGACAAACTTTCACAACAAAGGCTATCCAAGGGATCACAGGGGTGATCTCGGAGCTGTTGGTGAAATCAATTACACATTGTCCAAACTGTGATTCCGCCTGTAGGAACTTAATCTCCAGGGCCTTCTGTTGAGGATCATCCACGATGAGGTCCGACATTGTTTTCCCCCTCGCTAGTGTCCACTCCCGCAGTCCTTCACTCTTCTACTACTCTACACCCCTCTCCCCTATCCTCGGCCAGAGTCTCCCTCCCTCCCCTCCACTTTGCTACATTTGTGTGCTGCTTACAATTCAGTGGAGACCCATTCATCATCATTTGACGGCGTATCTGTCTTGAGCGCCAGCGCTTTGATCATGTTGTATTTTATAACTTACATCTGTTCTACATTTAACCTTCTGTAATGCTGTTGCTCAAAAACTATTACCTGGCTTTACAAAGGAACGGTTTGATTGGAGACCTTGTAGCACGTGTAAATCCAGCATCCTCTTTATTCGTATTGGGCCGGTAAATGAATAATCCTTGTTCTTGTACACAGAGGAATGCCATGCTTTCTGACCCCCCTGTCTTGATTTCCTGTTTCTATAGGGGATAGGAGAGTCCTCCAACGCTATCCCATGATTCAGCCTGCCTACCGTGAGCTTCTCTCTTTCCTTTCAAGCATATCTTCCCCTAAATCATCATCTTCCATCTCTCACGTTAAAATCTTTCTATTTCCAAAATAGCATTTTTCCTCAATGCACCTGGAACTACACAATATGTACACAACCTGTTGGGTTTTCAGTATGACTACACATTTCCCACATTCCTATCATCTCCAAACTGAACTTAATTCCACCTGTGTATTTTACAAGAATTCTCTGAGGCTTTATCCACTGTATTCCTCCCATTCCTCGTCTCCCTACTGTCCTCTCCCCTTCTCTTCCCTGTTATCCACTGTATTCCTCCCATTCCTCGTCTCCCTACTGTCCTCTCCCCTTCTCTTCCCTGTTATCCACTGTATTCCTCCCATTCCTCCTCTCCCTACTGTCCTCTCCCCTTCTCTTCCCTGTTATCCACTGTATTCCTCCCATTCCTCCTCTCCCTACTGTCCTCTCCGCTTCTCTTCCCTGTTATCCACTGTATTCCTCCCATTCCTCGTCTCCCTACTGTCCTCTCCCCTTCTCTTCCCTGTTATCCACTGTATTCCTCCCATTCCTCCTCTCCCTACTGTCCTCTCCCCTTCTCTTCCCTGTTATCCACTGTATTCCTCCCATTCCTCCTCTCCCTACTGTCCTCTCCCCTTCTCTTCCCTGTTATCCACTGTATTCCTCCCATTCCCCCTCTCCTCCAGCATGCTAATCAGGCCTAATCAGAAGTGAAATGCATTTTTCTAAGGAAGTAGCTTGAAAATTTCACAATCTGCATTTCTCAGACCAAACTGATTAGAGAAACATTATCCTGCTTTCAGAGTCACTTCCAATCTGCTTTTAATCTGTCACTTCAATCGCCTAATTATTTAGTCAATGACCTGGAGACGCAATTTGACTAAATAATCAAATGCATGCAATAACATGTTCCTCATTTCTGTAATGATATCTCTGGTTACATGTTGTGTTGTTCCTTTGAGCTGAATTGGTAGAGGTGCACGTGCAACTGTGTTTGTGTATTCTTGTGAATGTGTGTGTATGCTTGTGAATGTGTGTGTATGCTTGTGAATGTGTGTGTATGCTTGTGTGTCTCTGTGTATGATTATGTTAGGTGCAGTATCTGTGTTCGTGTTATTACAGCATAGTGCCTCCCGCCTCCATGTGTGTCTGTATGTGTGTTCCAGTTAGTGTGTCTGTGTCTGTAGGTGTGTTTGTTTAGAAGTGAATGCTAGGCAGGGCTAATACAGTTTAGCCCTTGGTTGTAAGAGCCTTTGGGGAGCGAGGGAGAGGGCAGGGGAGTCATGTTATTGGAAAGGTCATGATTACAGTAGGGGGTCAGAATAACTCACTGACACTCTCTATACACAACTGCCTGCTTCTGTGCCTGGGGTGTCTGCAACTATATTGAGTATTGACTATATGTCACAGCAATAAAAAGGAAATCTGTTCTCTGTTGCCAAATATTTTACCTTCAAAGAGTGTACAGGAGAGTTAGAAAGTCAGGACAGAACAGAAAGGTAGCTTCAATGTCAATAAGGCGATCTTGTTGACATTTTTGAAAGAATACTAGTTTACTAGGAATTACTACAGTACTTACTCTAGAATTATGTAGTAAACTGCAGTAAACTGCAGCATACTATACTACACACTGTAGTATCCTTTGATCATGTGTAGTACTTACTATATTATTTTGTAGTATACTGTAGTATACTGTAGAATACTATACAGTCTAAGGCACTGCATCTCAGTGCTAGAGGCACTACAGACCCCGGTTCGATTCCAGGCTGTACCACAACCAGCCGTGATTGGGAGTCCCATAGGGCGGCGCACAATTGACCCCGCGTCGTCTGGGTTAGGGTTTGTAAATAAGTAAATAAGAATTTATTCTTAACTGACTTTCCTAGTTAACTGAAGGTTAAATAAATAATATAAGATAAAAACATAAAAAATAAATACACACTGTAATATCCCTCGATCATGTGTAGTACCTACTGTATAATTCTGTAGAAAATATGTAGTATACTGTAGAATACTGTACTACACACTAGTATCCCTCGATCATGTGTAGTACTTACTTTAGAATTCTGTAGTAAACTGTAGTATAATGTAGAATACTATACTATACACTGCAGTATCCCTTGATCATGTGTAGTACTTACTATAGAATTATATAGTAAACTGTCGTATACTGTTGTATACTGTAGAATGCTGTACTACACACTGTATTGATATGCTAATATTAATGTGCATATTCCCTGCCCATTCCCCTCCCCCATATCCCAATTTGTGCCACCCATGAGTGAGAAATCTACATGCCAAGTACAGAACATAAAGTGTGTTCCCTGCAGCTTATGGAAAATGTGCTCTTTTAATATTTGTCCAGTAGGTTTGCTCAAGGAGAACGCCCCCACTTCAATAACCAGGTTCCCATGCAACCATTTTACGTGAGTAAAGTACATGTTGAATAAAACATTTCACAACAGGCCTGATGGAAACAGCAAATGTTTCAGTAAACTTTCCAAATGTCGACAAAACAAAATACGCTACACAATGTGGGATCTTTTTGTGTCGGTAAACTTCATTATGCGAGGAATGGCGGTAGAGTTGAAAATGAGATGGACATCCATTTATTCCGCATTATGGGAATTTAACCGTAAAAGTAATTTTTATGTGCAATACGTCATCAAGAACAGCCTTTTATCTGCAACAAGTCAATTTCATGCAAACACATCTCTGGTGGGAAAATGTTTTGTTTTTATGAGGATTTTAGAATATTCCCATCTGTCGCCAATTGGATGGAAACCTAGCTTATGTCAACGATAATAAAACAAAACACTGTATTAAATAATACAGTAGTGTCTGCAAAAACACTACAGTAAACACTACAGTATATACTATAGTTTTTTAACTAGTAATATGATAATAAACTGTAAATACTATAATATAGTACAGTAATAATGGGGGGAAAAACACTATAATAAATACTACAATAATATCCACACAAAACACTATAGTAAATACTACATTAATGACTGCAAAAACAGTATTTATACTATACTATACTATAGTAAACAATGTTTTTTTTCATGTGGTTCTGAAATGTTTTTCTTGCAGACTGTGTGTTGCCTCTTTTAGGCTCTTCTAGCCAGACTTTGTTTGAGGGAGATTCTATTAGCCTACCATAGCAGACAATAAGTACTTTGAGCATTGAGCATCAGCCCAAGACCCCAAGGACCACAAAAAAACAAGCAATCGAGGGCCATTGGGAGCTATAGGTATTGCTCAAAGGTTACAATTGGTCAAGGTCAAGGGATATCATGTTCTCTGGAATAGTTCAAGGGATTGAATGAGTTTTGACTGGTTGATCTGTCTACCAACACAGACAGAGAGAGAATGAGAGAGTACATAATAGAGAGAGAATAAAGAGAAAGACAGAGGGAGGGGAGGGTTTTGAACCTACCGCCCGGCGTGGCCCACTTACGATGGGACCGGCCTCACAAAGACCCAGCGTACCGGCCAACCGATAAGGATCCAGACCCCAGCACTGAGCAGGGCAGCTGTCCCTCTTTCATCTCTCTTTCCACCGGCCGCCTCCCTCCCTCCTGTGTTTGTACCCCCCCGCTCCTGTTATCACGGTGGATTCTGTAGAGTCATCACGCTTATTTGTACCCGACACCCAATCTGCAAATAAACCGTCTCTGAAATGTGCTTTTAAAACAGCATAGGAAAACATTCCACAGTCTGGCCAGACCAGGGGGCAGAGCTCATGGCTCGAGGCCAGAGGACTACAGAGGCAAAGCCAGCTAGTACTTAACACCTTAACCCAGCACCATAGACCCACCACCATCATAGGCCATGAACCCTAGGAGAGAGGGAGCACTTTGACCATGGGAAGGCAACATTGAAGACAATGCAAAAACATAGTATTCATACATATTCAGTAATGTCAAATTCCCATAATTTGGCCATTACTGTAGTTGCTCAATACCAATTTCACAACATTGTAGGGCCGATAAAAATGTAGACATTTTGACAACATCAAGTTCAGATTATTGCTTTTTCTTTGTTGAACAAAAAAACATTGACCTGTATACTTTATGTTATTGTGAAAATCCCATCAACTCATATTTAACTTCAGGTGCTAACCCCTACAAAAACAAACAAAAAACGACAATGGCAATTTCTGTTACAGCTAAATATTAATCAGTGAAAATATTGACCTGCTGATATTTCTAAAGTCCAAACCCCACAAGGAGAGAGGCCTTTAATAACAGCTGGTGTGGTAATAGAGAGGGGGGGTGGACTGGAGGGGGAGATGGGGGGGGGTTGATGGGAGAGCTATTTCAGGAATGGCGGAGAGGAATACTATTGATCGGGACACTTAGACTTGATAAGGACGTCAGCCTTAAGAGGAGCAAGGTAATCATTAAATCCACCAATTGGCCACTGTGGGTTGTGCTATATATATTTGTTTCGTGTTTCGTCTCTCTCTTCTCTTTTTCTTTTGTTGCCAGAGGTGAAAGGGAAATCTCATCTCCATCAGGCTAAATTGTGGAGGCAGCATTATCAGTAGAAAAGACCTGGGGATCTGACAGCTCCCTCTCCATGATGATTAATTACTCCTCTCTAGGCCCGGGTGTGTGTGTGTTGCTGTGTGTGTGTGTGTGTGTGTGTGTGCCCCTGCACCTTTGGAAGTGGCTGGAGGCGACGGGTGATAAGTGCTGCCCTTATTACTGGGCGCAGTGGGAGAAGAGAAGGGGAGAAGGCCTCCCTCCACCTCCACCTCAGCAGCACTGCGCTAAACCAGCCCAATCACCATTCACATCTACCACACAGCAGGCTGGCCTAGAGGAGCGGAGCGACGGGGTAACTAGGCCTTTGTTTACGCCTCTCTTTAGACACTAATGGATCGGTACGATCATACCCCCATCAGTGTGATATTGGTTTAATCCCTCCTTGCTCTCTTTCATCTCTCTCTCTCTCTCTCTCTCTCTCTCTCTCTCTCTCTCTCTCTCTCTCTCTCTCTCTCTCTCTCTCTCTCTCTCTCTCCCATCTCCTCAGGGTTATATGGTTTTGATCTCCCCTCTAATCACTTTGGCTGTCTGGATCGGGTTTACAGACTCTTTAGAGCTCTCTATTTCCCCTTGCCAGGGGGAGGAGGGATGCCTCTCTCACACCTCATCTCACTTCTGAAGGACAGAATTAATCACTTTTGGACATAGAGAACTAGAGCAATTTAATACAGTATTAGTAGCATCGTAGTTCCAATCACCTGGTAGGAAAATAGTGAATTTGTTGGTTGAAGAGTGCATTTAAATCTACTTGTATCTCAATAGACCCATGACTGGTAGGCCCACAGATTGTCTTGTTCAGGTTCAGCTGATCTATAAGTATACTGTCTCCCTAGCCTTCATTGTTGTCTGACGTGCATCACCACCACTCTCCCTGAGGCCGTGTGTATGTATGAGTGGGCGTGCGTGTGTCTGCGTGTGTTCATGAGTGTGTGTGTGTGTGTGCATGTGTGTGTGTGTGTGTGTGTGTGTCAGAGCAGGCATATGTAGGAGGAGAGGTTCATTATTGGTGCTGTCTGTCAGTGGTCTCCCTGAAGGCCTGTGAGACAGAGAGAGACACGCTAGCTAGAGAACCGTACCGCTACCCACCATACATACAACACACCTGTCACACGCCTGTCCCCGACCATGTCCCCACATGTCATTATGATGTCATCCAGATGGACACATTTGCCTGTTTTGCCCGGAAACAAATCTGTTAACGTTGTGAGAGAGAGAGTCATGAACAACCTGTTTCAACCCGTCTCTCTCCAGCACCAGGGTTTTATTGGTTTCTATCCAGCCGCCGGCAGTCCCGGTGGCGGCCGTCATGATGTATAGGGTTAGAATGAGAGACGCCGAGTAGTGAGCCGTGTTAGATCCCCAAGATAACACGCGTTTGGATGTCAATATTGTGTTAAAAGCCAATGTTCTCCCTTGTCCCCTCACGTCATTATTAGAACCTCTATAGATTACGTTTGTATTCCGGAGGATGGCCCTGGCTCTGTGGCTATCAGTTATTCTGCTGCACTGTATAAGCTTATGTTTCCAACAAATGTCTTTTTAATGGCTGTAGCCGGTCATTCAGCTTATTGGCCTGCCATTTGTCCCCCCTCCTCCCCCTCAAAGAGGAGTGTTGGTTGTCATCATTAGACAGAGATGAGGTGAACCTTTCCAGGGCCTGAGACCTTTTACTTCCTGGAATCAAAGCTCGGAGCATCGGAGTAACCCCTCCCAGATCATTTCCCATGTTCCCCGGCTTTGTTTTGTTCATCTGCAGAGCATGAAAATAAAGGAATATGGAAACATTATGGCATTTGAAGTCAATATGTATTATAAAATCAATCTAGATGAAGATCTGCCCATCGCTCTAATTAGACGAGGTGACTGGAGATTGATTTTTAATTGCAAAAGTAATTACATGGAGCAGATAGCCAGTGACATTTGATTATCTAGGTGATTGATTAAAAGGCCTGGCTGCTGGGGCACACTGTCAGGCAGCTGAATCCCAGACAAAAGAGAAAATTAAAAAAGTTGTCCCGTTTGTAATCACGAATTTCAAGGGTGAAATTACAAAGCCAAACATCCCCTCAGAGAGCTCAGCGTCCTTCCACTTTGCCTGTCTGCCCCCCTCATCTCTCTGTAGTACAAACACGCACACAAACACACGCACACACGCAGACACACACACACACCTCAGCAGGCAACCCTCAAAGCCCTCGACACGATAAAGAGGGGAAAGATTATGTGAAAAAATGAATCGAGGAATTGTTGGCTTACAAACAGCCCGGTGGGTAAATGACGGGAGCATTCATCTGCTTAACAGCCTCATCAGAACACTGCGAGCGGAACACGGGGAGCGGAACGTCGGAACGCAGAACCTTGGCGAGGTGGGTAGAAAAGCTCTTATCTCTCTCCGAGAGTTCTTCTTCACTCAACTCCATCTCTTGTCATCTGCGAGCAATAGGTGTCTGCACCTGTTCATTGTTGTCTGTCTGCTGATAAGAAACTCAGCTAAATAAACAGCAGAATAAACATCTTATCTCTGCATGGGTTTGGGAAAGGAGGAGAGAATTATTTTCATGGTTTTTCCTTTTTCTCATCTGTCATTCTTGTGGGATGTTTTTCTGAGAAAATGAGTGTTGACATGGCAAACGGGTGAGGGGACAGTTGAGGTGTTTGTTGTTTACAGTGACGTTGTCAGGTTCTGTGGCAGTGAATAGAGTTGAGGTCTGTTAGTGTATACAGTCTGTATTACTGACCACTGGTGCCTTTGTGACAGAGGATACGCTGACCAATGTGTTTTCCTGCTTGCCATCATGTCTCCCCTTCACCTCTTAGTCTGCCCTCTAACTCCAAATATCAACCCACCCTACCCCAGCTGTTGTTAATATAGAGCATACTGTCACACTCTCATGTACAGTAGGAGCACGCACACCACTCCTCTGCTCTCCTCCTGGTCCCAGTCCTCGTAACGGGGCGATACATTTATTCCTCACCCTAGGACATGTCTATAAATTATGCCTAGTTAAGGAATCATTTAGCCCCGGCTGTTAAGCCACTCCTGTCATTTCAGTGGAAGGTTCACTCTTTAAGCCTTCCATGAAGCCAACATTTATGTCTTTCATTTACAGGACCTAGTCTGTAGGCTACTCCTCTGCTTTATGAAGTGGTATTAGGGGGGCTATTTAGTTGTCATGGCAGAGAGAGTGCTGCTCAGAACGGAGCAGCAGGCAGGCAGGCAGAAGCCATAAAGTCACTGGAAAAGGAGAGACCTGGGACCAGAGAGCATTTTAAAATGAGAAGCGCAGAACAGACTGGTCCTTTTAACTCAAAGGCTCTGCTCTCTAGCCTGGCAGAAGCATCCGAGGCAAGGCTTCCCTTTGAAGGAGGGAAAGAGAGAGGGAGGAAGAGAGGGGAGGGATGAAGGAAGAAAGAGCAAGGGAAGAGAGGGCGGGAGGGGAAATAAGACAGGCCCATGCCAGCAGCTCCAGATAGATATTATTCCCCCTCAGGACGTACAGTCTATATTGGCTTAAGCAGCGCAGGCCCTGGGGTCATGGCTGTCTCTGTAGCTTCTAGACCCACACTAACAGGGACTTCTCTACCTCCCTCCCTCCCTTGGTTAGAGGAGGAGGAGGAGGAAAAAGGGCAGGTAGCCAGTGTCTGTGTCTGTGTCCCAAATGTCACCCTTATTCCCTATAAAGTGCACTACTTTTGACCAGTCCATAGTCAAAAGTAGTGCACTATATAGGGAATATGGTGCAATTTGGGATGCAGACTGTGTGGCTGTCTGTCTGTATGCTGTGTAAATCATCACGCATGTACCTCCCAGCACCATCTATCCAGGCCTGGGTCCTGCTGTGGCTCTGGGCTCTGCTGTGGCTCTGGGTCCTGCTGTGGCTCTGGGCTCTGCTGTGGCTCTGGGCTCTGCAGGCGAACACAAAGCAGCGGCACTTATTACATTTCCATGAAGTTTACCGAATTTGTGGGATCAGTGGGGTGAGGCCGTCAGGGAGCCCGGCCGTGTTGCCGCCTCCATCTGTCTCCTGCTGCCGTTGACTGAGGCCCAGTGTGGCTGCAGCAGGCTCTTCCCGTCTCTCACGTACAGTACAGCCTCCCCCTCTCCCTCTCCCTCCTTCCTCCCCCATACAGCCTCCGTTTCTCCCTCCTCCCTCCTGCCTCCCCCATAACCCTTCACTGTCTCCCCTATACAGCCCCCTCTCACCCTCCTGCCTCCCCCTCACCGTCCTGCCTCCCCATACAGCCTCCCCTCACCCTCCTGCCTCCCCCATACAGCCTCCCCTCTCCCTCCTCCCTCCTGCATCCCCATCACCCTCTTGCCTCCTCATACAGCCTCCCCTCACCCTCCTGCCTCCCCCATACAGCCTCCCTCTCCCTCCTGCCTCCCCTCACCCTCCTGCCTCCTCATACAGCCTCCCCTTTCCCTCCTGCCTCCCCTCACCCTCCTGCCTCCTCATACAGCCTCCCCTCTCCCTCCTGCCTCCCTCACCCTCCTGCCTCCCCCATACAGCCTCCCCTCTCCCTCCTGCCTCCCCATACAGCCACCCCCTCTCCCTCCTGTCTGTCCTTACAGCATCCCCTCTCCTTCCTGCCTCCCCATACAGCCCCCTCTCCCTCCTGCCTCCCCTCCCCTCCTGCCTCCCCCATAAGCCTCCACTGTCTTCCCCATACTGCCTCCCCCAATCTCTCCCACTCTCCCCCAAACAGACTCCCACAGTCTCACTGTCTCTCCCCCATCTCCCCCATCTTCCTCTGTCTCCCCCATCCTACCCTGCCTCCCTCATTCTTCCCATGTCTCTACCACCCTCCCCTGTTTCCCCCATCAGCCTCCCCGCCTGGCATCACAAGGGAAGAGGACTTGAGCCGACTGGGCCCTGCACCCTGCAGAACCCACTGTCCACTTCCTGCAGGGGCCACAGAGGGCCAGGATGCCGCAGGAGAGAGGAGAGGGCTGCCATGAAAATATAAATGTACACCCTAATGTATAGTATACACACACACTACATATTTGGACATGGATATCTACAGCACAACCTCATACTGTCAATTACTCACAATTGCATTGCACACATGGATTACACACACACACACACACACACACACACACCTCGTCCTTCCAGATGACATGTTTACGCTCCCCTATCCCTTCATACACACCCCAAACCCAAAATGAAAAATGGCTTTATTAGTACATTACAAGAACTGACTTTAGCTGCTGAGGAATGGGAGGCTGACTTTACCAAACCAAAGAACCTTAGCAGATAATCCCCAGCATGTCATGAGCAGTAAACGCTCACAGCGGGCTGTCCGTCATGGGCCGAGGCAATCCAGATGTGGAACCAGGCTGAGGGGTGGAGGGATGATGGGTGGACGCTGAGGGGTGGAGGGATGGAGGGATGGAGGGTGGAGGCTGGGGAGGAGGCTGGAGAAGAGGCCTGGATTGAGGGTGGTGGCTGGCTGGTGAGGGGGTGAGGGGAAACTCTAGGTGGGTAGGGAGATGGACATCTCAGTAACAATGACATGTTATAAATGCTGGTAAAGGACTCAGAGGGACAGGACACTGACATGTTATAATTAATGATGGTGAAGGACTCAGAGGGACAGGACACTGACATGTTATAAATGCTGGTTAAGGACCAGAGGGACAGAACACTGAGATGTTGTACATACTGGTGAAGAACTTAGAGAGACAGAACACTGCCATGTTATAATTAAAGCTTGTGAAGGACTCAGAAGGAAAGGACATTGACAGATTATAATTAATGAAGGTGAAGGGTTCAGGCGGACAGGACAAAGACATGTTATAAATACTGGTGAAGGACTTAGAGGGACAGAACACTGACATGTTATAAATGCTGGTAAAGGACTCAGAGGGACAGGACACTGACATGTTATAATTAATGATGGTGAAGGACTCAGAGGGACAGGACACTGACATGTTATAATTAATGATGGTGCAGGACTCAGAGGGACAGGACACTGACATGTTATAATTGATGATGGTGAAAGACTCAGAGGGACAGGACACAGACATGTTATAAATGCTGGTTAAGGACCAGAGGGACAGGACACTGAGATGTTATACATACTGGTGAAGGACTTATAGGGACAGAACACTGCCATGTTATAATTAATGCTTGTGAAGTACTCAGAGGGACAGGACAGTGACATCTTATAATTAATGAAGGTGAAGGATTTCAGGCGGACAGGACAAAGACATGTTATAAATACTGGTGAAGGACTTAGAAGGACAGAACACTGACATGTTATAATTAACTCTTGTGAAGGACTCAGAGGGACAGGACACTGACATGTTATAATTATTGATGGTGAAGGACTCAGAGGGACAGGACACTGACAGGTTATAATTAATGCTTGTGAAGGACTCAAAGGGACAGGACATTGACATCTTATAATTAATGAAGGTGAAGGATTCAGGCGGACAGGACAAAGACATGTTATAAATACTGGTGAAGGACTTAGAAGGACAGAACACTGACATGTTATAATTAACTCTTGTGAAGGACTCAGAGGGACAGGACACTGACATGTTATAATTAATGATGGTGCAGGACTCAGAGGGACAGGACACTGACATGTCATAATTAATGATGGTGAAAGACTCAGAGGGACAGGACACAGACATATTATAAATGCTGGTTAAGGACTCAGAGGGACAGGACAATGAGATGTCATAAATGCTGGTAATGGACTCAGAGGGACTGGACACTGACATGTTATAATTAATGATGGTGAAGTATTCAGAGGGACAGGACACTGACATGTTATAATTAATGATGGTGAAGGGCTCAGAGGGACAGGACACTGAGATGTTGTACATACTGGTGAAGGACTTAGAGAGACAGAACACTGCCATGTTATAATTAAAGCTTGTGAAGGACTCAGAGGGAAAGGACATTGACATATTATAATTAATGATGGTGAAGGATTCAGGCGGACAGGACAAAGACATGTTATAAATACTGGTGAAGGACTTAGAAGGAGAGAACACTGACATGTTATAATTAACTCTTGTGAAGGACTCAGAGGGACAGGACACAGACATGTTATAATTAATGATGGTGAAGGACTCAGAGGGACAGGACACTGACATGTTATAATTAATGATGGTGCAGGACTCAGAGGGACAGGACACTGACATGTCATAATTAATGATGGTGAAGGACTCAGAGAGACAGGACACAGACATGTTATAAATGCTGGTTAAGGACCAGAGGGACAGGACAATGAGATGTCATAAATGCTGGTAATGGACTCAGAGGGACTGGACACTGACATTTTATAATTAAAGATGGTGAAGGATTCAGAGGGACAGGATACGGACATGTTATAATTAATGATGGTGAAGTATTCAGAGGGACAGGACACTGACATGTTATAATTAATGATGGTGAAGGGCTCAGAAGGACAGGACACAGACATGTTATAAATGCTGGTAAAGGACTCAGAGGGACAGGACACTGACATGTTATAATTATTGATTGTGAAGGACTCCGAGGGGCAGGACACTGACATGTTATAATTAATGATGGTGAAGGACTCAGAGGGACAGGACACTGACATGTTATAAATGCTGGAAATGGACTCAAGAGGGACGGGACAGGACACTGACATTTTATAATTAATGATGGTGAAGGACTCAGAGGGACAGGACACTGACATGTTATAAATGCTGGAAATGGACTCAAGAGGGACAGGACACTGACATTTTATAATTAATGATGGTGAAGGACTCAGAGGGACAGGATACTGTCATGTTATAATTAATGGTGGTGAAGGACTCAGAGGGACAGGACACAGACATGTTATAAATGCTGTTGAAGGACTCAGAGGGACAGGACACTGACATGTTATAATTAATGATGGTGAACGACTCAGAGGGACAGGACACAGACATTTTATAAATGCTGGTAAAGGACTCAGAGGGACAAGACACTGACATGTTATAATTAATGATGGTGCAGGACTCAGAGGGACAGGACACTGACATGTTTTAATTAATGATGGTGAAGAACTCAGAGGGACAGGACAATGACATGTTATAATTAATGATGGTGAAGGACTCAGAGGGACAGGACACTGACATGTTATAAATGCTGATGAAGGACAGGGAGGGACAGAACACTGACATGTTATAATTAACTCTTGTGAAGGACTCAGAGGGACAGGACACAGACTTGTTATAATTAATGATGGTGAAGGACTCAGAGGGACAGGACACTGACATGTTATAATTACTGATATTGAAGGACTCAGAGGGACAGGACACAAACATGTTATAATTAATGATGGTGAAGGACTCAGAGGGACAGGACACTGACATGTTATAAATGCTGGAAATGGACTCAAGAGGGACATGACACTGACATTTTATAATTAATGATGGTGAAGGACTCAGAGGGACAGGACACTGTCATGTTATAATTAATGATGGTGAAGGACTCAGAGGGACAGGACACAGACATGTTATAAATGCTGGTAAAGGACTCAGAGGGACAGGACACTGACATGTTATAGTTAATGATGGTGAAGGACTCAGAGGGACAGGACACTGACATGTTATAATTAATGATGGTGAAGGACTCAGAGGGACAGGACAATGACATGTTATAATTAATGATGGTGAAGGACTCATAGGGACAGGACACTGACATGTTATAAATGCTGGTTAAGGACTCAGAAAGACAGGACATTGACAATTTATAAATGCTGGTGAAGGACCAGAGGGACAGGACACAGACATGTTATAAATGCTGGTAAAGGACTCAGAGGGACAGGACACTGACATGTTATAATTAATGATGGTGAAGGACTCAGAGGGACAGGACACAGACATTTTATAAATGCTGGTAAAGGACTCAGAGGGACAGGACAATGACATGTTATAATTAATGATGGTGAAGGACTCAGAGGGACAGGACACTGACATGTTATAAACGCTGGTTAAGGACTCAGAAGGACAGGACATTGACAATTTATAAATGCTGGTGAAGGACCAGAGGGACAGGACACTGAGATGTTATACATACTGGTGAAGGACTTAGAGGGACAGATCACTGACATGTTATAATTAATGCTTGTGAAGGACTCAGAGGGACAGAATATTGACATCTTATAATTCATGGTGGTGAAGGATTCAGGCGGACAGGACACTGACATGTTATAATTAACGATGGTGAAGGACTCAGAGGGACAGGCCACAGACATGTTATAAATGCTGGTAAAGGACTCAGAGGGACAGGACACTGACATGTTAAATTAATGATGGTGAAGGACTCAGAGGGACAGGACACTGACATGTTATAATTAACGATGGTGAAGGACTCAGAGGGACAGGACACTGGCATGTTATAATTAATGATGGTGAAGGACTCAGAGGGACAGGACACTGACATGTTATAATTAATGATGGTGAAGTATTCAGAGGGACAGGGCACTGACATGTTATAATTAATGATGGTGAAGGACTAAGAGGGACAGGACACAGACATCTTATACATGCTGATAAAGGACTCATAGGGACAGGACACTGACATGTTATAATTATTGATGGTGAAGGACTCAGAGGGACAGGACACTGACATGTTATAATTGCTGGTGAAGGTCCAGAGATGGATCACATTAATGGATGTCTGTGTTATCATATTAACACTTCATTTTGTATATGTGTGGAAGCACCAGACAGATGGTCCTTTGAAGTTCAATTGGTAGAGCATAGCGTTTGTAACACCAGTGTAGTGGGCTTGATAATATGATTATATTGTACATAGCATTGGTCAGTTCAGTGAGTGAGGAAAACCAATGTATACATCTGCTTGTTACGTGTGCCTGTGCAGAAATAGCAGTTTATTCACCCACGTTGTCTTTTTGATGTCCTCGTCCAAACCAAGGCCAAAATACAACCGTCCTCTCGTTGTTTGGAAGCCAGCAGCGTCTACGTGATTCAGACTCTGTGCCACCACTTGTCCTGCTAACACTGTGATGAAAGGATCCACAGACACAGATACAGTCATTCTGTAATTACACATCAGGCAAAAGCAGACAGCAGTATTTTTCCATTTGTAGATCAATGCTGAACTGTTGACATTGTTGCAGGTTAAACAAGACTGTGTTTATGCAGCCAACATCTTTCATTTATTCCCACTGATGTATTCTAGTCACAACTGTTGTCTGGCTCGCTCTTGTTTTCGCTATGAAATGAAAAAAAAGGGAGACTAGCAACCCGGACAAAGCAAGCCTTTCTTTTTCAATCCGTCCATTCTCTCTTCATGTAGGTCTGTACAAGTCACTGTCCTCAAGATTCTTGCTCTCTGTTTGTCAGAGAATGATTTTGTTTAAAGACATAAGGCAAAGTCAGCTTGGTGACCTTAAAGAGCAGAGCGTCTCGCTCCGGTCTGCTATGTCCATTTGATCTGGTCAGAGATGTACCTCTCTGATGCCTGTCCCATTAGTGGTGGGCCTTTCACCGGCCTGCCTCTCTGGGTGATGGTGGCCATACTTCGAAAGGGCTACATTTTGATCCCTGTGGCTGATAAGGGCCGGCCCGTTGACAGGGCTGATGGCATCTGCTCTGGCTGTCTGTGGTTGCGCTCCAAGATAAATGCACACTGAGAAGGTGAGCGCTGGCCGTTGTGGACCTTATCAATCAATTACATTTTACTTTGTCAGATTAATTGTATGGAATTGTTCGGTGCTGATAGGAACCGATGTGTGTGGAGGTTAGGTCGTTTGGGTAGGGGTTGGTGCGCATTGTTTGGAGTGTGTATGTGTGTGTGTTGGGTCAGGGATGCCCTTTGTTGCCCTTGGTGCTGATGTAAATAACTATATTCTCTATCAGTGCTATAGATTTGCATTTTATCACACATCAGTCTAATATGGTTACCTTTTAATTCAGTTACACACTCAAATGGGAAATATATTTATTAAAGGTATTAATTTTGCTTGATGAATAAGAAATACAATTAAAATGCCATGCTTCCTTCAACACACTAGCCATGGCATCTAATTGTTTGTAACGATAAACAGAACATACAGCTGAAGTCGGAAGTTTACATACACTTAGGTTGGAGTCATTGAAACTCGTTTTTTCAACCACTTCACAAATTTCTTGTTAAACAAACTATAGTTTTGGCAAGTCGGTTAAGACATCTACTTTGTGCATGACACAAGTAATTTTTCCATCAATTGTTTACAGACAGATTATTTCACTTATAACTCACTGTATCACAATTCCAGTGGGTCAGAAGTTTACATACACTAAGTTTAATGTGCCTTTAAACAGCTTGGAAAATTCCAGAAAATGACGTGATGGCTTTAGAAGCTTCTGATAGGCTAATTGACAAAATTTGAGTCAATTGAAGGTGTACCTGTGGATATATTTCAAGTCCTACCTTCAAACTCTGTGCCTCTTTGCTTGACATCATGGGAAAATCAAAAGAAATCAGCCAAGACCTCAGAAAAAAAATTCTAGACCTCCACAACTCTGGTTCATCCTTGGGAGCAATTTCCAAATGCCTGAAGGCACCCCGTTCATCTGTACAAAGAATAGTACGCAAGTATAAACAACATGGGACCACGCAGCTGTCATACCGCTCAGGAAGGAGACGCGTTCTGTCTATTAGAGATGAACGTACTTTGGTGCAAAAGTGCAAATCAATCCCAGAACAACAGCAAAGGACCTTGTGAATATGCTGGAGGAAACAAGTACAAAAGTATCTATATCCACAGTAAAACGAGTCCTATATTGACATAACCTGAAAGGTTGCTCAGCAAGGAAGAAGCCACTGCTCCAAAACCGCCATTAAAAAGCCAGACTACGGTTTGCAACTGAACATGGGGACAAAGATCGTACTTTTTGGAGAAATGTCCTCTGGTCTGATAAAACAAAAATAGAACTGTTTGGCCATAATGACCATCACTATGTTTGGAGGAAAAAGGGGAGGCTTGCAAGCCAAAGAACACCATCCCAACCGTGAAGGACAGGGTGGCAGCATCATGTTGTGGGGGAGCTTTGCTGCAGGAGGGACTGGTGCACTTCACAAAATAGATGGCATCATGAGGAAGGAAAATTATGTGGATATATTGAAGCAACATCTCAAGACATCAGTCAGGAAGTTAAAGCTTGGTTGCAAATGGGTCTTCCAAATGGACAATGACCCCAAGCATACTTCCAAAGTTGTGGCAAAATGGCTTAAACTACTTAGGGAGCAGTGGGGCGCTAGCCGACACTACCTGGTGAAATGCAAGGCGCCAAATTCAAAATCCAAAAGTTGAATTATTAAACATTCATCAATATACAAGTGTTGCATAGTCATCAAAAGCTCTGCTTCTTGGCAATATCACAGCGTTGTCAGCTTTATGGCGAAAGCACAACATTTGATTGTTTGAGGGTAGCACCTCCAATATTTCTGCATTAGCATAAATTCATAAACCATCGCGGTTCACACAAAACACATTTCACAGCGAAAACAAATCCCTTACCTTTTGAAGAACTTCTGCTGAGGGCTTCCCAAGTGTCCAACAAAGACATCCATGGTTCTTTTGTTAGAAAAAGTCATTTATTATATCCATAAATCTCCATTTGGTTGGTGCGTTATGTTCAGAAAATCCAACGTCGAATCGCCCATTGAAACGTGAAGAGAATGCGTTCAAATATACCTATAAACTTTTGCTAAACTAATCAAATACCAGTTAAAATGCCAAAGTCAAAGTCAAAGTCAAACAATTTAAAGGCAATGCTACCAAATACTAATTGAGTGTATGTAAACTTCTGACCCACTGGGAATGTGATGAAAGAAATAAAAGCTCAAATAAATCATTCTCTCTACTATTATTCTGATATTTCACATTCTTAAAATAAAGTGGTGATCTTAACTGACCTAAGACAGGATTTTTTTTACTAGGATTAAATGTCAGGAATCGTAAAAAACTGAGTTTAAATGTATTTGGCTAAGGTGTATGTAAACTTCCGACTTCAACTGTAGCAACACAAGAAAAGGGCATTATGAGTGTTGAATTCTCATTTCAACTGGTGTTAGAGTCAGTCCCCCCTCTGCACTCTCTCCGTCCACATTTACAACCACAGACCACCTTCTTTGCTTCTGAAAAGCTGGATTAATGACGTAACGTTTAGCTGATAATGATGTGTGAGACGAGCAGAGCCCTGCCGGACTGCCAAGTTACTGTTGGACCGCAGTCAGACTGTGTTCGTCTTACTAATGAGATGCCACATAGGAAAGACGGAGCGACCGGAGCACCCAAGCGGTCATCGCAAAATATTTCCCCATCCAGTTTTAGGTCATAAAAACAAGAGGATTTCATGAGAGGGAGGCCCAACGCATCCTGCTGGCCTGCCAACTGACCACATCATTCTGAGAGTTCATTTTTCAGGATAGAATTTGGCAGGCCGCTACAACAATGGTTAGGTTAGCTCCTGTCTCGCCAAGGCAGTGTAGTGTTTCTATTCCAGACAAAAGCAAAAGTTATGTGGTCCGTCCTTATCAGAACGCTGGTTGGCTCAGGGCTCTGACGTAGGGCCTATAGGCTCTGACAACAGTAGGCTATGGGCTTGTGGTCCTCCATCTTCCTAATCACCCGTGTGGAGGCTGGTTCTGGCTTGGAGCTCTGAGGTAGCAGGCCCTTTAGCACTGCATATGCTGAGGATAGTAGTCAGATAAGCGGAGGTTAAATCAGTGTGTGTTTCCTCCTCGAGCACATCTAAATCTTCCATCCTCCCCCTCTAGCTAAAGCCCAGTTCACAGTCGCTTATGTTCTTCTCTGCTTCTTCTCCTCTCCTCTCCTCAGCAGAGCAGTGTGTCAGCTTGATCTCCCCTGTCTTGTCTTCTCTCCTCTTCTCCTCTTCTCTTCTCAGCAGAGTAGTGTAGTGGGTCAGCTTGATCTCCCCTGTCTCGTCTCGTCTCCTCTCCTCTCCTCTTCTCCGCAGAGCAGTGGGTCAGTTTGAGGTCCCCTGTCATTGGGTGGAACTCATTCGGTGGGCATTAAAGTGTAAACCAGATGAAAAAACAAAGAGCTTAGGCAAATCAGATGGCTCAAACAACAACAACAAACGCACACTCTGTAATCTTCTTAGGGAAATTAATGAGGGGGAGCCCCCTTGGCCGAACGGGGCGGAGGGGCGAATAATGATCCCGGACCGGGGTGATGAAGGGAGGGAGGAGAAAAGAAGAGGAGGCAGTGGATCAGGCAGAAGGTGGGAACGGGATAGGGGGATTAGGAGAGAGGACTCCCACCAGAATCAAACAGGACTCTAGCCAAAGGGATCTCTCTCATCCCTCCCATCCCCAACTTCAAAAAGTCAGTCCTAAGCTGGAAGTAGGTGTCAGTAATCCTCTCTGTGGATGTAGATCTATGCTGCAGACTGAGGCCTCGCCTTTCATCCTGCAGGCTGCTTGTACAGCATGCTTTAGACTCTCCCTCCATCTCCCTCATCTCCACGGCCTGGGAAGGTAAACCTTTGCACTGAGGCCCCCATTGCAGATCACAGGGATCCATCCGTTCGACTCGCTTATTATCTCTTTATTAGTGAACTAACTGCGTCACCCGCTCGCGAATCAGAGCTTAAATATGTAGACTACAGTAAAGCGCTGGTGGAGTGGTTTGTGGAGAATGTTGTATGGTTTGTAGATCACAGCCTAGGCAGATGGATGTGTAGGCCTACTTTAGGAAGACCCGAAAAATTGCCAAAGACTCTAGTCACCCAAGCCATAAACTGTTCACTCTGCTACCATCCGGCAAATGGTACCGGAGCATCGGCTCTCGGACCAACAGGCTCAGACACCTTCTACCCCAAAGCCATACGACTGCTAAATAGCCAGAATGCTAAATAGTCAATTAATGGTACCTAAACTATCTGCACAGACACACCATGTACAGAACTCACTCACACACATTACATTGACACTCCCACACAAAATCCAAGCACATTCACATACACTACATACACACATACATAACGCACACACACATACTGACACAACACAAACACACGTACATACAGATTACACACACGCACACACACACGCATTTACACTCATCATTTGCTGCTGCTATGTATTTATTATTATTATTATCTATCCTAATGCCTAGTCACTTTACCCTGCTTTCATGTACCTCAAATACCTCATACCTCTGCACATTGATCTGGTAGTGGTACTCCCTGTATATAGCTCCACATTGATCTGGTACTGGTACTCCCTGTATATAGCTCCACATTGATCTGGTACTGGTACTTCATGTATATAGCTCCACATTGATCTGGTACTGGTACTCCCTGTATATAGCTCCACATTGATCTGGTACTGGTACTCCCTGTATATAGCTCCACATTGATCTGGTACTGGTACTTCATGTATATAGCTCCACATTGATCTGGTACTGGTACTCCCTGTATATAGCTCCACATTGATCTGGTACTGGTACTCCCTATAGCTCCATTCTTGTTTATTATATTTCATTCCTCTTTTGTTACTATTTTACTTATATTATAATTGTTTAACTCTGCATCGTTGGGAAGGGCTCGTAAGCAATCACTTCATGGTAACGCTTACACTAGTTGTATTCGGCGCATGTGACAAATAATACTTGATTTGATTTGGAAATATTTTTTACATTAGCTACCAATAGCAACTTCATCACACTGAAAGAAGATTCATACAATTCCCAATGATTGTCACTATTACTTGTCTGTCTCTACTCCATGGTTGTCACTATTACCTGTCTGTCTCTACTCCATGGTTGTCACCATTACCTGTTTGTCTCTACTCCATGGCTGTCACTATTACCTGCCTGTCTCTACTCCATGGTTGTCACTATTACCTGCCTGTCTCTACTCCATGGTTGTCACTATTACCTGTCTGTCTCTACTCCATGGTTGTCACTATTACCTGCCTGTCTCTACTCCATGGTTGTCACTATTACCTGTCTGTCTTGACTCCGTGGTTGTCCGGTAGGATGAAGGGAAAGCATCGGCAGGGATTTTTTACTGTAGATATAAGGTCTGAGTTCTTAGTGTCACAACTGTCACAAACATCCTTTGGTCATGTTTTGAGGTTCCTTTGAAATGTGACCGATGACTATTGTAGTTGGATTTATTTGCCACTTCTTTACCCCTTTTGCATTTAACAGAATGGGAAGAAGAGATAAGAAATGGAGGCGTGGAATTGAGAAAATAAGTAGGTTTTGTAATGCTTAATGGGGCCCAGAGCAAAGCCCATTGTATGTGTAAGAGCCCTCCCCTCCTCCTCTTCCCTTCTCTGGCTGCATCAGAACGAACCAGGCCTCATCAAACACTCTGCCATCCTCTGGTGTGATAGTGAAAATACATGCACAATATTTCAATATAGGATGATAAACGTATTCCATCCATGGCATTAGACATACACAGCTGGAGAAGCCCTGGAAATAAACAGAATCGTAACATTTGGGACTGCATTACGGGAAATACAGTTATGGTTATTTGTTGTGCCATTAAATTGCAAAGCCAGTTAGAGAGATTTATAGTAGCTGTTGGTGTATCTGCTGTTATAGCTGCTGATTTAGCTGTTGATGTAGGTGCTGATTCAGCTGTTGATTTCTCTGCTGATTTCTCTGCTGTTATAGCTGCTGATTTAGCTGCTGATTTAGCTATTGATTTAGGTGCTGATTTAGCTGTTGCTTTATCTGCTGATTAATCTGCTGATTTAGGTGCTGATTTAGCTGTTAATTTATCTGCTGTTACAGCTGCTGATGTAGCTGCGGATTTATCTGTTGATTTAGGTGCTGATTATCTGCTGATTTATCTGTTGATTTATCTGCCGATTTATCTGCTGTTGATTTATCTGTGGTGTTTCTGCTCTTATAGCTGCTGATTTATCTGTTTATTTAGCTGCTGTTATAGCTGTTGATTTAGCTGTTGATTTATCTGCTGATTTATCTGCTCTTCTAGCTGCTGATTTAGCTGTTGATTTAGCTGCTGTTATAGCTGTTGATTTAGCTGTTGATTTAGCTGCTGTTATAGCTGTTGATTTAGCTGCTCTTCTAGCTGCTGATTTAGCTGTTGATTTAGCTGCTCTTCTAGCTGTTGATTTAGCTGTTGATTTATCTGCTCTTCTAGCTGCTGATTTAGCTGTTGATTTAGCTGCTGTTATAGCTGTTGATTTAGCTGTTGATTTAGCTGCTGTTATAGCTGTTGATTTAGCTGTTGATTTAGCTGCTGTTATAGCTGTTGATTTAGCTGTTGATTTAGCTGCTGTTATAGCTGTTGATTTAGCTGCTGTTATAGCTGTTGATTTAGCTGTTGATTTAGCTGCTGTTATAGCTGTTGATTTAGCTGCTGTTATAGCTGTTGATTTAGCTGTTGATTTAGCTGCTCTTATAGCTGCTGATTTAACTGTTTATTTAGCTTCTGTTATAGCTGTTGATTTAGCTGTTGATTTATCTGCTCTTCTAGCTGCTGATTTAGCTGATGATTTAGCTGTTGATTTAGCTGTTGATTTAGCTGCTGTTATAGCTGTTTGATTTAGCTGTTGATTTAGCTGCTGTTATAGCTGTTGATTTAGCTGTTGATTTAGCTGCTGTTATAGCTGTTGATTTAGCTGTTGATTTAGCTGCTGTTATAGCTGTTGATTTAGCTGTTGATTTAGCTGCTGTTATAGCTGTTGATTTAGCTGCTGTTATAGCTGTTGATTTAGCTGTTGATTTAGCTGCTGTTATAGCTGTTGATTTAGCTGCTGTTATAGCTGTTGATTTAGCTGTTGATTTAGCTGCTCTTATAGCTGCTGATTTAACTGTTTATTTAGCTTCTGTTATAGCTGTTGATTTAGCTGTTGATTTATCTGCTCTTCTAGCTGCTGATTTAGCTGATGATTTAGCTGTTGATTTAGCTGTTGATTTAGCTGCTGTTATAGCTGTTTGATTTAGCTGTTGATTTAGCTGCTGTTATAGCTGTTGATTTAGCTGTTGATTTAGCTGCTGTTATAGCTGTTGATTTAGCTGCTGTTATAGCTGTTGATTTAGCTGTTGATTTAGCTGCTGTTATAGCTGTTGATTTAGCTGTTGATTTAGCTGCTGTTATAGCTGTTGATTTAGCTGCTTCTGCGCTGATTCTGATCAACATTTCTACAATTCACTGACTTTAGTTCCCTTATCTGTGAGTCATTTTCAAGGCCGGTCGGTCAGTAGTGCTTAGCCCCATGTGGGCCGTGGCCAGGTGTAAAAGCTTGACCTCACTGTAGGACACCAGAGTGACTTTCATTACGGAACCCACTGGTTTATCCCCCTCTGAGTTTACTGATGGGATAAACACAGTGGGTAAAGGGAGTGAATTTAAATTTAAAAGGGCAATGTTTGTCATAATGCAGTGGGATAATGTAGGCTACCTTGTAGTGCTAATCAATGCAGATAATGTAAATATACAATATCCGTATAAAAACACAATTATTTGCTCTTGTGTATATTGTTTTACTAAATATATGAAATAGTGACATCATTTCACTCAATGTGTGAAAGGATACACCAAACCTGAGTGTGCTGTTGTTTTGGTTGTTGTTGTTTTCTTTTCATTAACGCCGTTATTAGGCTGTCTTGTTGTGCGGTTTGGAAGGCTGACAGGGCCCACTGTGCAACACTACACTGGCACTGACATGAAACAAGCATGGGTGGATGGGCCCACAAATATACACCCACACTCTCTCTCTCTCTCTCTCTCTCTCTCTCTCTCTCTCTCTCTCTCTCTCTCTCTCTCTCTCTCTCTCAGTACAGGACTCAATCACTAGTACAGCACCCCTCGTAGGCTAAGCTAGCTACACCACACCATCTCTCTCTCCAAAGGCCTCTCGATTTCCCAGCATGCTCTGTACCACCTCCCACACCGCTGTTGTCCTCACATTTCCTTTCAAGCCTGGTCACAGTTGTTTTTTTATATTTTCATCTGGCCGCCCAAGGATATTTATCTGCAGGAGTTTAATGTGGCGGTCAACTAACTGAAGCGCTGCTGCTTTGTTTTTCAAACAGTAACAGTTGCAGGGCCAGAAACACCAGCATTAGCCTGGCTAATTACTGCGTCCAGCTCCATCTCACAAATGTGCCGGTGAAAACCCAAACGATTAATGTGTGTAATTATATTGTAATTGCGTGGTAATTATACTTCTAAAGCACACTCACCTCCTCTCAGCCCCAAAGGCAGGTATATCCATGCTGCCTGTTCCCCAACAGATTAGAGCTGTAGATTTCTATACCATGGAGAAAACGGATTAGGGACTGTCGCAGTATTCTTCAAGTGTATCCTCTCCTCACTTCAGTTGTACATTTTTGGGGGTTTTGTTTGTTTTCAGATGCGATTTCACAGATCGGCGCATAACACGTACACAATACTGCTGGGGATGGAGGAAATTATTTTTCAAGGGACCAGGGGAAATCCATTCACCAGGTAACTGAGTGGGACTGAATGTGTGTTTATGATTGAACATAGATTTTTCTCTGTATTAACATTTTTGTCTACATAGGTATTTCTGTGTGAATTAATATGTATGTACATTTTGAAATGTGTGTGTTTGTGTAACTGCATGACCACGTCAGGCTTTCAGTTAGCCGTAATAGACGGTTTTTGTCCAATAAAAATGATTGAAAAGCCGAAATAGGCGCTGGACAATTGTCCAAAAAGAAAGAAAAGAAAAAAATCCCATTGCGAAATACTGTTCTTTAGCCTATTGATTGATAGAAATAACAGTCAGTGGAAATACATTTCACTGGTCTTGTTTATTGGTCTGTAGGTTCATTTGCATCATTTTGTGGAATAAAATTTGTGCGAGTGTACAGTATATTAATTTAGCATTTTATTTATCACACACCTACATCATACAGATACAGAGCCTTTGAGTGGAAAATCTGTCCGACACTGCAAGAGCTGCTTCTGCAGCATCTGGTGGTGCTTTCATGACAACTGGGAACTCTGAAAAATACGAGGTCAAATCATGAAGTCAGTGATCTTCAGGTCGGAAAGTCAGAGCTCTAGAAAGAGGCCCGAGTTCCCGAGTTGGAATTTCGAGTTGGTGACCTTTCATAACGATTTTACCCAGTCGGAGATTGTTTTTTCCCCAGTTCGCAGTTGTCTTGAATGCACTGAAGTTTGAAGTCTGAGATTTCCGAGTTTCCAGTTATTGTGAACGCAGCATCAAACGGCAACGGAAGATAGGTTTCGTCAACACTTCACACACCACTTTGCAATGAGCTGGAGGCAGTATGCATTTTGAAAACATGTACTTAATTGTTTGAAACCTGAACGTTTTAATACATATTATGAAGCATGTATTACCTTGCTTCAAAGTAGCCCATTAGATCTCCTCTCTTTCTAAATTTCGAACAGATCATTTAGTCTCTGTCACATGAAGCTGCACGCATGTGCAGTGCCCTTTTGACAACAGGTTTCCCGCTAATTGCATTATGGAACAAACATTTGTGCGTAGCCTACTGCCTTGTGCGCATTGCTGAGCTTACTATGTGAAGACATAATAGTTTATCAACGTTCTGATCTGTTGCATCTGTCTAAAACAAAATGTAGCTTAGGCCTACTGGTTGCATGCATTTTGGATCTATCGTCCCACTACGGTCCCTGAGTCTGTTAGGAATAGGCTATTTATTTCCGACAAGCTAACCAATAGAATAGGTAGCCTAAACTTTTCTACTATAGTAGATTGACATAGGTGTGGCCAAGCACGCCTCTAACTCAATCATCAAGTTTGCAGACGACACAACAGTAGAAGGCTTGATTACCAACGATGACTAGACTGCCTACAGGGAGGAGGTGAGGGCTCTGGGAGTGTGGTGCCTGGAAAACAACCTCTCACCCAACGTCAACAAAACAAAGGAGATACACCCGCAATAACATCTGCTAATCACGTGTATGTGACCAATAACATTTGATTTGATTTGATTTTAGTGATTTTGCTGTTTGTTGGCTGTGGCTGTGGAAAAGGACCACACATCATTGCATCATCGACTTGCATGTTCTGTTAATATGAATGACCATATTCTAAATGTGATTTATTTCATTCTGAGCACCGTGGGTGGACGCCCTAATCAGGTTAAGCATCCAATGTAAATGGGTCTGGTAAATTTCTCAAATGTCCAGTAAATTAAAATGTTGCTGGTCAAATGTCCGGCACCACATTTTCCTAACGGAAACCCTGTGCGCGCGTGTGTGGATGTGCGTGTGTTTTGTGTGTGTGTGTGTGTATCTGTCTACATGCTATTAGCATTGGGGAGGGGAGGTGTCATTGCTACTTGAATAAACTAAACTGCTGTGCACTGGACTCATTAGGTATCCCTACTGTGGTGCTTCATGAAGACATATGGCCAGAGACTAGCACTTGATGTGACTTACTGCATCCTACTGCCTCTGCTGCTTGTCACCCGCAATCTAACCCAGTCTAATCCCTGCTTTAATTTACTCCAGTCACAAGCCAAGCAGCAACTAACACTGTCCTCAAGGGTCCTCTCACTTGTGCTGCCGGTGACAAGGAATATGCAAAAGCACAGTTCCTCATCGGGCCAGCTGACAGGGAGCAGTTCAGCCGGGGATCGCACCTCCTGTCTCCTCCCGCCCCTCAGCCTCTTTTAACGTCACTCACCACAGCACTTTGCCAGTTGTTGGGAGACCGCTTTATTAACATGTTGATCCGAGGGGCTATTAGACCCAGACTGTTTGGCGGTGGAAGGAGGAGGATGGAGGATGCAGCAATTGATTGTTGATGAGAAATAGACACACTGGAAAGTATTTTTCAATTTTTTTTCTATTTTTGCCGAACCTCTTCCGCCTTCTTTTTCCCAGTCTTCTAATTTCCCCCAGCCAGGCAGGAATGGTAAGAGGAGAGAGAGCAGGGAGAGCAGAGGGAGAGCAGGCAGTCGTTGACGGGCAGAAGTAATTGCTATCAGTCTGTCATTAGGCTCCCAGTCTCTCTCTCTCCACAGGCCTGTGCTCAGCTTTGCTTACAAATAAGACACTTAGGAGACGAGTGGAATTCTCTCCCCCAAAGCTGTGATGTATTGGATTTTTTACGGTCTGAGCAGCTCCTCCAAATGCCTTTTCATTCCCTCTCGTCCTGAGAACCATTTTCTCTCTGTCCGCTCCACTCTCTCTCTCTCTCCACTCTCCTCTCCGCCTTTCAGAGTATCATTTGCAATTTAATGCTCACCTGGGGTGAGCCTTGACAATAGACTCCAGCGTGAAATGGTTTCGGCCCTGCCTGCATGCCTAATGAGGTTGATGTTGAGCTATTTAGGTCATTGTCCCTCTACAATATCTACTTAATGCAACTCCATGGGAGTGGATTGTTGGAACGGTTAAAGATTCTATTAAGTCTTTACAAAAGCCATTCCATTCTGCTGTCCACTATATAGTAGCAGGGACACTTCAGCGGTTAGATTTCACCTTGTTGAAAAGGCTGTTGCTACAGAGTGTAGCAAGAAGGTGCAATGTTATATCAGAGGGGAAGACTTTTATATCGTTCCACTTTGAACTAAATAAAGTCGAATCTTTGCTATTGTCGAGTATAAAGGCACATTTTTATTCAGAACTGAAAACTGATGATCGTTTTTGAGTAGTTTTTTTCTCCCAAAATATTTGAACAGATATGCTTAGTCTGAAGTTCATATTAATCATCACACAAAATGATGTCACACAGCAGACATGGCAACACCGACTATTAATCACAACAGAGCTCATGAACAGAACCCATGACAGCTTTTGGAATCAGGAGGGGGAAAAGTTGAAGGGGGGCCCTCTTTGAGTGAGAAGCCCTCCTTGAGTGAGAAGCCTCTGAGTGAGAAGCACTTGATATGAAAACTGTGTTGTTGTGCTTTGTACCAGTCTGTGGGAGTTTTTAAACAAGCCCATATGGTGATAGCCACCAGCTTTCGAGAAGGCGGGTGGGTTGGGAGGGTTAGCCAGGGCCAGGACTTCACACAGTCAGTATTGAGTGGGATTGAGGAGGCAAGCTCTTAAGCTGTCTTTTCAGGCCCAGCAAAAGCCCTCCATCTGTCCACCCCTAAAACTAGGGGCGAGTTTACTCAGCTCCCTGTTGGCTGATTGGGCCTTCTGAAGCAGAAGTAACAGCATCAATAGTGTAAACCCTTGCTACTTGAGAGTATTACATTTCTTTTCATGCTTGACTTAATCAAAAGTGGGGAAGTGAAATGTACACCTTTTTGATGTTCTTTTTCCCCGCTGACTAAGAGAGGGCGATCTTAACCCATTTGATCTTCACAAGCGTCCCACTAAATGGCCAAATATGCCAAGCAGACGGAAGCAGACGGTTGGCAGTTGCCAGTTTGCGGCAGGGTCACTGTTGGAGCACTCCATGTGGTGGGGCAAGCACCTCACAGAAGGTTCCAGTCTTCACTGAGCCACGCCAAGATTCTGTCTGTCTGTCTGATGGTGTCCCACTGTCCCTCTTCCACCATCCATGAGGATAGGCCAAAAGCTAACCCAGCCAGTCCCATGCTGCCTCTCTATGGTCCACCGGAGAGAGTGTGAGATGTCTGTCCACAGTGGAACATCATGATGAACTCCTGTTAACTGTGGCTTCCTAACAAAAACACACAGACCAGACAGCAACTGCCATCCAAGTACTGTGGCTTCATAACAATACACACACACAGCAAATACCAACCACCAACCAGCCAAGTGTCATCATCACTATGATATTTATATTTGATGGCGTTAACATGGCTAGCAGAGTCCATATCTACTCAGTATGCAAATATGCATCACATGGATTGTGCTCTCTGGGTAATGTGAAGATCAGGATACCTATCAGCAGTAAGTAAATATATAATTATCTGACAGCAACCCTGTTTAGGCTTGAGAGAGAGAGAGAGAGAGAGAGAGAGAGAGAGAGAGAGAGAGAGAGAGAGAGAGAGAGAGAGAGAGAGAGAGAGAGATTGAATGGATTTGTGTGAAGAGTAAATGTTTTGACTGCAGTGTACCCTCTCTAAGCTGTACTTGGAGCTACATGGTGGAGACATGTGGACGTGTGGAGGCGACGTGGGGACGTGTGAAGATTGGTCTCGACAGGGATCTGGAGAGCAGTTGTCTGGTAGCATTGCATGGCAAGCGGTGCAAAGTGACAGTTGCTCTAGGAAGCCAGGCTTTATTGAGACTGTGGTAGAGTGTGGTGTCTGTCTGGACCCTTTAGCCCATGCTAAGCCCAGGCTAAGACCCTGAGGCATCTGATGGTATGGCGGTGGGTGCACTAGGCCCAGGCTCCAGGCCTCACCGGGCTCTGTGGAGCTCTGTTTGCAGCTCTTAATGAAGCCGGGGGCCTGCGACACAGCCTGGTCCTCTGCCTGGCTCTCCACTTGCCAGGCCCTGTCCTTCCTCTCTCCCCAGGACCAGCTTGGATCCAGCCAACACTGCAGCCTTGCAGCCCAGACCGGCAGCTCCATTAGTGATTGTTTATTTCCCAGATATCCCCAACGCAGCAGCTACCCCCTTCCTTAGTCATCATGTCATGTGAAACACTCCCCCCCCCCGTAAACCGTTGTTGGTTATTCATTTCGGTCCAATTTTCTCACTCGCTCGCTGTTGTAGGCCCCAACATGAAAAAAATCTGTTTGAGATAATTAAATGCTTGTGGCCCTGTGGAAAACAATGTTTTTTTGTGTGTTGAATATAAATTACCATTACTAGCGCCTCCGTTGCAAACGGGAGTGGGAGTGTTGAGAGAGAGGTGTTACATTGTGTCAGTATGAAAAGAAGGGGCCCCAGTCCAGGCAGCCAAATCCTGCAGAGGAACTTGTCTGGGACCGTGATGTTCCGACAGCTCCACTGTGACAAGATACATAGTTTCCATTCAGCTCCAAGCTGCTTATTGGTTACTATAGTTTCACTAATGCCCAATTGAAGGCAATGCCTAATCTCAACAGAATGGGTTAAAAGGTGCCGATGTCCAGAGCCACAAAACCACATGTTGAGAGTCAAGGGACCAAGCCCCACAAAGCACAGCTCCACCAGCTTTGATGTGGGGCTGGAGATGGAAGAGGGGAGAAGACTACACACTGGCCCCGCGGTTACAAACGCCTAGAAGGACCTGCTGACAATGGCCGACGCTGAAGAGGGGGTCAGAGTTCTACAAAAGAGGGGTGCATTGCAGAGCGAACCACAAAATCATGACACCTCTGCCCATGAGGAATGAGGAGTCATTGAAAAGCTAATATTGTTCAGCATATCCCAGGGATTAGATCTTATTGGTCCAACAAGTACGCAATACTGCAATGTTTATTTTTCATTTCTCTTTGTTGTGGCCTCTAATTGGTGCTCAGTGTGGAAACTTGTGGAGCGTTCATTAGCTCCGGTAACCACAAGTGAGTCATGAGGATAAGATTAGCCCAAAAAGGCTATTTTGGAAATACTAAATATATCTTTAGATGGCCTGCTTGGCATGATGCCGAGCTGCTGCTGACTTCGTGATTAGTTTACATAATTTCACCTAATCTACAAAGCTATTTTTGACATCACATTTTGAGCAAAATGAACAAACAAATTTGAGATATAAGTTAATTTCTGATGCACTACTATACAAACATATTGATTGTCTGATTATTTCTATGGAGCACCAGATGATGTGAGAAGTCATTGGTGATGCGTCTGTTCATGATGTTTAGCTATGATGGCTATCTCATCAGCATATGCACATACTGTATGTTTACACGCCCTCTCATTTATTAGGGAACTATATCACATCTACATCGCCCATAAAAAAACGAATCAGATTAATCTCTCACTCTCCCGTCCATACAACATTACTATGGCTCCCCCCATTGTGCTGGTTTATGGCAGATTTTAAATCAATTAAGTATGTAATTTGTAACAACTGCTCAGACTGGTTCAGGCCTAAACAATGGCAGTGGGATAACTGTCCTTTAGTGAAGCATCAATGGGCTTACAATGTGTTGAATTAGCTGGCATATTAATGACCACCAGCAATACCCCTCCATTCTGCAATACCCCTCCATTCTCCTCACTCAAATCTTCTTATGCAAATGATTCATGAATCGTAGTTCAAAGCAGGTCCTTTTAAGTAAGTCCTACAGAGCCCTACACCCCATCTACAGGACCCTACACCCCCCCTCTCTCTCTCTCTCTCTCTCTCTCTCTCTCTCTCTCTCTCTCTCTCTCTCTCTCTCTCTCTCTCTCTCTCTCTGAACATTATCCAGTTAGCATTCACCTCTGCTGGTTGCTGGCATGGTTGGGCCAGGGTGGGTAAGGGGGCCAGGAGAAGGGCGGTGGGAGGGGTTAATCCCACCAATTGTGACGGTGTGTTCCAAATGTGGTGTTCAGCAGGGGGGAAAGCAGGACCCATCCAAGTTCATGCCCCAGCTTGAAAGAGAAAGAAAGACTACTGGGTTCTGAGTTTGGAGGGATGGAAATAATCCCTTCAGAATTTAGTTAAAGGGACGCTGGTCTTTTGTGTTGGCCAAGACAAATTTAAAAGGTGATGTCATAATGGTTGGATTGAAATTATATATTTTGAACACAATAGATGTGGCTTCTTTCCATGGACAACTTAAAAGCCCTTTGTCCCCATTATTGGGAAAGTTGTTTGGATACATGCATACACTCTGAATTAGAATAAATTGTTGTAAGCCAACCTTTTATAAAATGTTGGACATGATCAAACGCATTGTGCTCTCCTGAATGATGTCACTGTTGGGTGGGTGCAGAAAAACCTTCTGGTAATTATTAGTGATCTCACTGAGTTTTACATAATTCATCTTCCATAAACCAAGAACAGATGGTTATGGTTAATCATTACTATGCGGTTACCATGTACAACACTACTGTACACACTTTTTTAGCTGCAGCCTATGCCCCTATTTTTGTCAGGCAACATTTTCTGTTTGATTTATGATTTTATTAGGACCCCCATTAGCCGACTCGAATGGCGACAGATACAGCGCCTTTTTTTATTCTCATGAATCTACACACAATAACCCATAATGACAAAGCAAAAACAGGTAACATTTTTTGGGTGCTAATTTATTAAAAATGAAAAACACATTTACATAAGTATTCAGACCCTTTACTCAGTACTTTGGCAGCAACTACAGCCTTGAGTCTTTAGCATGACGCTACAAGCTTGGCACACCTGTATTTGGGGAGTTTCTCCCATTATTCTCTGCATATCTTCTCAAGCTCTGTGAGGTTGGATGGGAGCATTGCTGCTCAGCTATTTTCAAGTCCGGGCTCTGGCTGGGCCACTCAAGGACATTCAGAGACTTGTCCCGAAGCCACTCCTGCGTTGTCTTGGCTGTGTACTTAGGGTCATTGTCCTGTTGGAAGGTGAACCTTCGCCCCCAGTCTGAGGTCCTGAGCTCTATGGAACAGGTTTTCATAAAGGATCTCTTTGTACTTTGCTCTGTTCATCTTTGCCTCGATGCTGACTAGTTTCTCAGTCCCTGCCGCTGAAAAACACCCCCACAGCATGATGCTGCCACCACCATGCTTCACCGTAGGGATGGTGCCAGGTTTCCTCCAGACGTGAGGCTTGGCATTCAGGCCAAAGAGTTGAATCTTTGTTTCATCAGACCAGAGAATCTTATTTCTCATTGTCTGAGAGTCATTTAGGCACCTTTTGTCAAACTTCAAGCGGGCTGTCATGTGCCTTTTACTGAGGAGTGGCTTCCATCTGGCCACTATACCATAAAGGCCTAATTGATGGAGTGCTGCATAGATGGTTGTCCTTCTGGAAGGTTCTCCCATCTCCACAGAGGAACTCTAGAGCTCTGTCAGAGTGACTTTTGGGTTCTTGGTCACCTCCCTGACCCTTCTCCCCAAATTCCTCAGTTTGGCCGGGCGGCCAGCTCTTGGAAGAGTCTTCATGGTTCCAGACTTCTTCCATTTAAGAATGCTGCAGACATTTTTTGGTACCCTTCCCCATCTGTGCTTTTGCTCTGACATGCACTGTCAACTGTGGGACCTTATATAGACAGGGGTGTGCCTTTACAAATCATGTCCAAGCAATTGAATTTACCACAGGTGGACTCCAAGTTGTAGAAACATCTCAAGGATGATCAATGGAAACAGGATGCACCTGAGCTCAATTTCGAGTCTCATAGCAAAGGGTCTTGTGTATTTCTGTTTTTCATTTTTAATAAATTAGCAAACATTTCTAAAAAACAGTTTTTGCTTTGTCATTATGGGGTATTGTGTGTAGATTGTTGAGAATATATTTTTATTTAATCAATTTTAGAATAAGGCTGTAATGTAATAACATGTGGGGAAAGTCATGGGGTCTGAATACTTTCCAAAGGCATTGTCTGGGGTCTAACACAACGAAAAATACATTACAGACAAAAATAGTTTAGAATTTAAATACATTTAAAAACATTAACATAGACATTACAGACGTATGTAAAACATGTAGTATTTTAGTTTACAACAAATAATAATGTATTTTAATAACATTAAACATTAAAACTACAAGTTCTTATTACACTATTTGCAGTGCGACTTCCACAGTAACACATGTGGCACCGGCCTCAGTGTGGCACTCCTTAGCACTCAGGCATTATGTTAGACCAACATTAGACATGCCACAACAAAAACACTTAAATAAACTGAAACAAATGTTCCGGTTGGCCCTCAACACTAAAAGCCCTGTTCTATTCAGGTGAAACGACCGTGTCTTTAAAATGCCTTCTACCCTTATGTTTGTTTTCTTTAACCGCTTTGATTTACTTTGTTCATGACATCTGTGATATACATGTTGAATATGGGACTAAATATGCTCACAGGGTGAGAGTCAAGGGCTCCATTGTGCCTGTGCCTGTACTGTGTACCTGTAGCTCTCTCCCATTTCTATTTGGAAGTGAAAGTACAAGCTCTCTAAGTACTTTAATATCCCACATAAATAATACAATCATTTATCATGGGCAGCAGCCTTCATGTAGGAACAGGCTCTCTATACACTTCTTTACAATTCTTGACATCATGTGTTTGCTTGGCATTTCCCAAAAACTGTTGCCTGTGTGTCCAGAGGCTTAAAGCACATTTATCCACAAAGTTCACTATTCAACACATTGTTCACCTTCCCAGGGAGTTGCCAATTAAATTCAAAGCCTTAATTTATAAATCTAACTCCTCTCTGAGCACACATGATACCCATTTGAGAGGTATTATTGGTTGTTGTGGGATTTCTCATGGACTTGTTGGGACCGGGCCAAGGAAGGGTTCTGCAAGGCGGGGTGGGACAACAAAGGCCTTGGACCAACAGTATGGTGCAGTCAGAATGCTGATCTGGAGCATCCCATGGCATCACATTCCAAGGGCACAGCCTCTAGTAAAGGATATCGTTGAGTTGGGCAGGAGGTTCAGTCAATGCCTGTAGGTGAGATAATGAAGAAGAAAGTCACTCAATATGGATGTGAGCATTTATACAAAAATATTGGATTATAAAAAAAAACTGAATTTATAACTCGACTGCTGTTGCTACTAAACGTGGTCAGTGTAAGTACCTATTTAACTTATTACATACAATGAAGCATTTTAACGGTGTACGTGTTTAACACTTCCAGCTATGGTCCCACTATCCTTCACCGCTCTATTTCTCTCTCTGCATCCCTCCTTCCCCTCTCTCCATCCCTCCCTCTCTCCAGTAGGGTGCTGGATGGTGCATGGTCTTGCTGTGAATTTCCCTTTCTTAAGTTGCTCGTAACGGCCATGTGAAGTCCCTAAGAGGGACTGTTCCACCGGGTGACAGATTCTCCCTGTCTGTCCGTGAATTTACCCCTGCGATAATTTGTCTTTGTGCTGACGGGCTCCGTAGCTCCACGCGACGACATGGAGGCAATGGACGAAGGGAGTGGCGGGGGTTGGGGGGCCCATCTCCATCACCTGCCATCTCTGTGGCCCTCTTGACATCACGGAGCCCCCCCTCGGTTGTTCCCCTCCCAGACCCCCATTCTCCTGCCCACTACTTTCATCTCTCTCTCCAGCAGGAGCTGTCTCCTCACTCGCAGCGCAACCAAATAATGGAGCTTGTCACAGGCCTTGTTCTTTGTTTTTTTCAGAGTCTAAGAAAAATGCAAAGACTCCATTGTAGTCATTAATTTTCCCATCCTTTTTCCTGGGCCTGTAGGCTGGGGTTTGGCCCATTTCAAAAGGAGGACTGGCATGGAGGAGGAATTCCTTTTTTGCTTTTCAAGAAAGTGAATAGTTGATGTCACACTTTTGTTTTGTTGTGTGTGTCAGTGTGTCAGTGTGAGAGAGTGTGTTTGTGTGCGTGTGTGTGTGCGTGTGCAAGTGCGTTTGTGAATGTTTGAGGGTGTGTGTGTGTCCGCGTACACATGTAGCTGTCTGTACATGTTTGTCTATTGTGTTAGTGAATTTGTGAATGCATTCACTGTTACAATATTTTGCGGATGCAGTGTGCTTCTGTTTATGACTGTCTGTGTTTATTGATGTGTGTGTCCTGAGCGAGTGTGAGACTTCCAGGTAAATCTCATCAGATAAAGTCTCAGGGAGCTCATCAATCACCAGGCCCTGACAGCCATTTTTCCTGTGTCTGTTACAGATGTGAACATGCTTAATTATTTGTAGTGTAATTAGTTCATGAAATGTCAGGAAATGTCAACGCGGCCTGGCAGCGCAGGGCAGGGCCCTGTGACAGGGAGGGAGCGATAGGAGCAAGTGTCAGTGGGAGCCCAGCAGAGGTGGGGGTAGCTGGAGTAGAGGGCAGGGGAGGGCTGGGGGTAGGTCCAGGGTGTCTGGATGTCCTCTGGACCTGCTGAAAGAACAGGAATATGCCTGACTGATAGCTAGCACAGTGGGAAACATCTTGTTGATGCTAGTAGGAAAATGGCTACTGTGTTTCTCATTAGGTCTACCCCTCTGTTCTTGTATGGATGCTGATTGAATTGTGAAGCACCATACATTGACCACAATATAGGTCAACTTTCTGCAACCATGCTAAATATACTAGTTTGATAGGATATATGGTTATTCCTCAGCTTGCCACATGCATTTCTGAAGAGTTGAATTATGTGTTTTGATGACAAATTGGCTGGGAGTTCAGCCTGTGTATTGGGAACCATCATCTCAGTATCTTCATTCAATGTCTGGTGTAACACGACAGCTCTGAATAGCCTGAACAGGCCTGCACAGGACGCCGCACAGTGCTTGTTATTCCGCGCCAGACTCTGCTATGATATTGTGTTGGAGGCTTGTAGAAACAAACCGTTCGGCCCTGATTGAGGAAACTCATCAATGGTTTTAAAAGAGACAAAAAGGAAGCCCATGCTGTTTGGCTGTGGCAACCTTTGTACTCTTTTCAAATTCAGCTGTTATCTGGAATGTACCAGCTGTCCTTGCAACACAAAAACTGCAGCCTTTTCCAAACCTGATCCTAGTGTTTTGCTGTGTGGAATGGGGATTTGGTGAACTGAGTGAGCAGGGGCCACGGACCCCTGGGGTATGTCTAGAGGGACCCCCAGGAGGGCTCTGATGGACAAGACTGGAGGGGAGGAAAGCAGCAGTCTAACACTGGAGGCTGGTGGTCTGCGACTGGGCACGGTACTGGAGGAGGGTGTGTGTGTGTGTGTGTGTGTGTGTGTGTGTGTGTGTGTGTGTGTGTGTGTGTGTGTGTGTGTGTGTGTGTGTGTGTGTGTGCGTGTGTGCATGCGTGTGTGGATAAATCAAACACCAATAGACACAAAAAAAAATAGACACAAAAAGAAACACACACTTGCGTCCACAATCACACATACACTCTATACTATGTAGCATGTCAAGTATAAACACAGACCAAAGCTAACCCTCCCATAACACCTGATAACCAAAGACGATGATAGATGATAGGAGGTACTTTGAAGTTCATTCGTGCTTAACTAAATACAGCCTATAGAAATGCCCTTTGAGACACAAGCCCCTTTTTGCAGCACAGTCAATAACACACACCTGAACTTCCACAACGGAATACTGTATGTCAATATGTCCCCACCGATCACTGGAAACATGGGGGTGCTAGTTCATTGTTTAACTCTGCACTTGTATTTTTGAGTGGGGGGTGTGTACATGCACACATACTTGGTCTGTGTGTGTGTGTGTGTGTGTGTGTGTGTGTGTGTGTGTATAAATATATTATTATGAGATTGTACACTCAACAAAAATATAACTGCAACAATTTCAGTTACAGTTCAAATTCATTAGGCCCTAATCTATGGATTTCACATGACTGGGAATACAGATATGCATCTGTTAGTCACAGATCAATCAATCAATCAAAATTATTTATAAAGCCCTTCTTACATCAGCTGATGTCACAGAGTGCTGTACAGAAACCCCACCTAAAACCCCAAACAGCAAGCAATGCAGGTGTAGAAGCACGGTGGTTAGGAAAAACTCCCTAGACAGACCAGAACCTAGGAAGAAACCTAGAGAGGAACCAGGCTATGAGGGGTGGCCAGTCCTCTTCTGGCTGTGCCGGGTGCAGATTATAACAGAACATGGCCAAGATTTTAAAATGTTTATAGATGACCAGCAGGGTCAAATAATAATAATCATAGTGGTTGTCGAGGGTGCAACAGGTCAGCACCTCAGGAGTAAATGTCAGTTGGCTTTTCATAGCCGATTATTCAGAGTATCTCTACTGCTCCTGCTGTCTCTAGAGAGTTGAAAACAGCAGGTCTGGGACAGGTAGCATGTCTGGTGAACAGGTCAGGGTTCCATAGCCGCAGGCAGAACAGTAGAAACTGGAGCAGCAGCACGGCCAGGTGGACTGGGGACAGCAAGGAGTCATCAGGCCAGGTAGTCCTGAGGAATGGTCCTAAGAAACAGGTCCGAGAGAGAGAAAGAAAAAAAGAGTTAAAAAGAGAGAGAGAATTAGAGAGAGCATACTTAAATTCACACAGGACACCAGATAAGAGTGGAGAAATACTCCAGATATAACAGACTGACCCTAGCCCCCAGACACATAAACTACTGCAGCATAAATACTGGAGGCTGAGACAAGAGGGGTCTGGAGACACTGTGGCCCCATTGACGATACCCCCACATTGCCAGACAGGCAGGATATAACCCCACCCACTCTGCCGAAGCACAGCCCCCACACCACTAGAGGGATATCTCCAAACACCAACTTACCATCCTGAGACAAGGCCAAGTATAGCCCACAAAATTCTCCGCCACGGCACAACCCAAGGGTGGGAGGGGGGGAGATCACGTCAGTGACTCAACCCACTCAAGCGACTCATCCCCCAGTGACGGCATGGAAGAGCACCAGTAAGCCAGTGACTCAGCCCCTGTTAGAGGCAGAGAATCCCAGTGGAGAGGGGAACCGGCCAGGCAGAGACAGCAAGGGTGGTTCGTTGCTCCAGTGCCTTTCCGTTCACCTTCACATTCCTGGGCAACACTACACTCAATCATAGGACCTGCTGAAGAGATGAGTCTTCAATAAAGACTTAAAGGTTGAGATCGAGTCTGCGTCGCTCACATGGATAGGCAGACCATTCCATAAAAATTTAGCTCTATAGGAGAAAGCCCTGCCTCCAGCTGTTTGCTTAGAAATTCTAGGGACAGTACGGAGGCCTGCATCTTGTGACTGTAGCATACATGTAGGTATGTACGGCAGGAACAAATCAGAAAGATAGGTAGTAGCAAGCCCATGTAATGCTTTGTAGGTTAGCAGTAAAACCTTGAAATCAGCCCTTGCCTTAATGTCGGGTGCCCTGCCCCCTGGTAAACAGTGTATGATCGCTGGATGATTCGTTTTAAGTCTAATACTGTGGGTAGAGTCGCCAATTATTAGAGTTTTAAATTTGTCAGAGCTAATGGTGGGAGGATTTGGCGTCTCAGACCCCGTAACGGGATGAGTAGAGACCAGAGAAGGCTAAGCCTCTGACTCCACTCACTGCTTAAAAGGTATGTGTGGCACTGGTTTCCGGTCACAAATAATAGACTTGTTTCTGTGCTGCCAACTTTACGGTTTTTACTTTTTAATTATCGTTTATATTTTTTGTTTTTCCATCACTCAACTTTTTTTCATTCAACTTTGTCACTCCAGACACTTTATCTGGACGTGTTTCGTCAGGACCTCCACCAGCCAAAGCTAAGTAGTAACATTAACATGATGCCTTCTAATTGCAGTCGCTGTACTCATAATATACAGGAGAACGATCACCTTATGGCGAGGATAGCTGTGTTGCAAGCCCAGCTTCAGACGCTATCGTTAGGCAAGGGAAATTTAAGTGTAGGAAAGGATTAAACAGCGTCTGTGCCACCAGTAAGTACAGATAGTAGTATAAATTCCCTCGCATAGTCCCCGCAGCCGGACAATTTTCTCATGTCTTCTGGAGGGAAATGCTGTAGGAATGCTCAACCGGTGTCACTTATTCAGCCGACAGAAACTTTCAACCGGTTCTCCCCATTAACTTCTTATGGAGCAGCTACCGAGGTGATGGTTTTGGAGAGCCAGGCGTGCCCAAAGTAAAATGCCTCCCACTCAGGCCCAGAAAATAGGATATGCACATATTTAGTACCATTGGATAAGAAACACTCTGAAGTTTCTAAAAGTGTTACCATTTTGTCTGTGAGTATAACAGAACGGATATGGCAGGTGAAAACCTGAGGAATTTCTGTCCTGGAAAAAGTGATTTTGACACATTGCCTCATTTGGAACCCCTCCCTTATGAAAATGCCCATATAAGGGCATATGAATGCAGTACCTATTGCTTCCACTGGATGTCAACAGTCTCGAGAGACTGTTTTGATTCTGTTTAGTAGCTTTAGATGGCAATAGAAGAAGAATTAGGAAGTGGCCTCACAGAAGTCAACAGAAGAGAACGCGCGTTCCCGGCTTGCGCGCTCTGTGTTTTTTTCTGTTCTTATCGCCCAGTTTATATTCCGGTTAAAATATTATACTACATATACATAAAAGTGTTCCTAAGGATACATTATCAATGATTTTTGATTGTTCTTGGACAAGTTTATAGGTATAGGTTGAACGAGTTCTCTTCACGTTTCAATGGACGCTGTATTTTCTTATCATAACGCGGAGATTTATGCATATAATACATTACTTTTTCTAACAAAAGAACCCAAGTGTCTTCGTTGGACACTTGGGAAGCCCTCAGCAGAAGTTCTTCAAAAGGTAATTGATTTGTTTTCGCTGTGAAATGTATTTTGTGTGAACAGTGATTGCTTATGAATTTATGGTAATGGAAAAATATGTGAGGTGCTATCCTCAAACAATCAAATGTAGTGCTTTCGCCGTGAAGCCTATTTGAAATATGACAACGCTGTGATATTGCCAAGAAGCAGAGCTTTTGATGACTATGCAACACTTGTATATTGATGAATGTTTAATAATTCAACTTTGGGATTTTGAATTTGGCGCCTTACATTTCACCGGGTAGTGTCGGGCGTGGGGCGCTAGCGCCCCAGCGCTCCTTGCTGCTCCTTAAGTGTTGCATCGTCATCAAAAGCTCGGATTCTTGGCGATATCACAGCATTGTCAGATTTCAAAAAGGCTTTACGGCAAAAGCACAACATTTGATTGTTTGAGGATAGCACCTCTCATATTTATGCATTAGCATAAATTCATAACCAGCGCGGGTCACACAAAATCCATATAAGAGCTAAAATAAATCACTTACTTTTCGAAGAACTTCTGCTGAGGGCATCCCAAGTGTCCAAGAAAGACATCCTATGGTTCTTTTGTTAGAAAAAGTCATTTATTATATCCATAAATCTCAGTTTGGTTGGCACGTTATGTTCAGAAAATCCACCGTCGAGTCGCCCGTTGTACAGTGAAGAGAAAGCGTTACAATTATACCTATCAACTTTGCCCAAACAAATCAAACATCATTTATAATGCATCCTTAGGTATCCTTTTATGAATATTAATGATAATATTTCACTCGGATGATATCCTAAACGATATAAAAGGAAAATATAGAGGGGCATGCTTACAGTCCCGTGCCCAGGAAAACCTATTGACATCCGTGGTCCCTTCAGTATTTCTTCTTCCTTTCGGTTCTGTTCAGTGATAAAGCCTTCAAACACTGTCTAAAGACTGTTGACATCTAGTGGAAGCCATAGGTACTGCAATCTGGGAGCTATTTTACATGGATTTCAATGGGAAGTCTATCAAACAGAGGAAATGTCACAACAACAACAAAAATTCTGGACAGAAATTCCTCGGGTTTTCGCCTGCTATATCAGTTCTGTTATACTCACAGACATTGTTTTTACAGTTGTAGAAACGTCAGCGTGTTTCCTATCCAATAGTACTAATTATGTGCATATCCTAGTTTCTGGGCCTGAGTGGCAGGCATTTTACTTTGGGCATGCCAGACTCTCCAAAACCGTCACCACTGCTTATGATGCCTAAATAGTTAATGGCTGTGCGATGTTGCTGTATATTGCCGTGAATTGGAACACGCTGTAGTACACTTTGATCCAGATCATACCAAACATACTCAATGGTGACATGTCTGGTGAGTATGCAGGCCATGGAAGAACTGGGACATTTTCAGATTCCAGCAATTGTGTACAGATCCTTGAGACATGGGACTGTGCATTATCATTCTGAAACATGAGGTTGAACGGCACGACAATGGGCCTCAGGATCTCGTCACGGTATCTCTGTGCATTAAAATTACCATCGATAATATGCAATTGTGTTCGTTGTCTGTAGCTTATGCCTGCCCATACCATAACTCCACTGTCACCAAACCGCTCGCCCACACTACGCCATCTGCCTGTACAGTTAAAACTGGGATTAATCTGTGAAGAGCACAGTTCTCCAGCATGCCAGTGGCCATCGAAGTTGAGCCTTTGCCCACTACAGTCGGTTACGACGCCAAACTGCAGTCAGGTCACGACCCTGGTGAGGACGACGAGCACGCAGATGAGCTTCCCTGAGATTTGGAGATCCTGGGCATACGTGGTTACACATGGTCTGCGGTTTAGAGGCCAGTTGGACGTACTACCAAATTCTCAAAAACGACATTTCTTATGGTAGAGAAATTAACATTACATTCTCTGGAAACATTCCTGCAGTCAGCATGCCAATTGCACGGTCCCTCAAAACTTCAGACATCTGTGGCACTGGGTTGTGTGACAAAACTACACATTTTAGAGTGGCCTTTTAATGTCCCCAGCACAAGGTGCACCTGTGTAATGATCCTGCTGGTTAAGCTTCTTGATATGCCACACCTGTCATGTGGATGGGATTATCTTGGCAAAGGAAAAATGCTAAAAGGAATATAAACAAATATGTGCACAACATTTGAGAGAAATAAGCTTTTTGTGCCTATGGAACATTTCTAGGATTTTTTATTTCAGCGCATGAAACATGGGACCAACACTTCACATGTTGCGTTTATATTTTTGTTTAGTATAAGTATGCAAAAGGCTATGTGTGTAGAGTTGCTGCTTCAGAGTGCTGTACAGTATGTCCTGTTTGTATATTCATGTTTGTTCTCAGTTCATTTGGTGTCTTTATCTTGCACATGCTCAGTGTTGATCCTCTTGGTCTGAATCTGTGCGGTCTGTAGAGGCCTCAGGTTGCAGGGCCCAGCCTCAGCTGCCTCACTAAACCACTTAACTCAACTAATGAATTAGCCTATTAATCAGAGCAGGACCCTCTCCTGATCCTAAGTACTTGTGTATACTAGGAGAATGACACTTTGACCTCTATCCCTGAGGGGATATTTCAACCATTCTCACACCGGAACATTAAATAAATACAATTTCAGCAGCATATTAATTCCACACATGCCCCATCCATAAGTAATTCATTATTCTTACTGTATAGTTGTGGTGTACCGCAGGTACAGTGTGTGTGTGTGTTTGTGTGTGTGTTCACTTTTTGTATGTGTGTGTTTTAATCCATTTAAACCAAGTTTAATCTAGCCCTTTCCCTCTCAATCTAGTCTGCCTGCCTTATCTGTAGCTGCTGGCCACAAAAATCATTTGAGGTTGAGTGAAATGAGTGAAAATAATGTGGAAATATCAAGAGCATCTTTTTCTGCTTCCCCATTTATTCCATCCACTTCCATTGAGCTTTATCACACCCAACACATCTCAACACATCCCCTTCCTCTTTTATTTTTACTCAGATTTTATTTATGCCCACTCCAACTTTTCAATTTCTGACAGATTGAAGTACCCCTATTTAACCGGTTTATTCATCAGTGCCTGCAGGGACAGGGACAGGCAGAGACTGCTGTTCCACCGTTCCAGTCAATAAAATGAGAGAGAGCGAGAGCTTCTCTTCTCTTCCTAGGCAGGCACCTCTTCTTCCCTCTTCCCCCCTTCCCTTTGTGTGCAAAGTGGCAGCCGTGAATTTAATCGAGGGAGAATGTTGTGATTACTTAATGGTTTCCCAGGCAGCCGTGGACTGGGAGAATTAAATTCTGCATCTGCTTTCCAAGGCGTTAATCTCCTCTCCTCACATTCCGCCTGTTATGATGTGCACACAGGAGATAATGTTTAAACCGACTAAAGCAGAGTAAACCACCACAGGCTGTTATTGGCTTTATAATTACATAATTAACTTTTTGTCTATAATCGTTACGGAGGTAATGGCGCTGCTAAAACAGGGGGCCTCTGTTGAGCTAGAGGAAGCCAAAGAAAAAATCCATAGAATGCCTTTAAGAGTCTATGAGGCTGTATCAGAGGGAAGAGAGAGAGAGAAATGGGTAAGGAGGAGAGAGAGAGAGAGAGAGAGAGATGGGTAGTGATTAGAGAGAGAGAGATGGGTAAGGAGAGAGAGAGAGAGAGAGAGAGAGAGAGAGAGAGAGAGAGAGAGAGGGAGAGAGCGAGATGGGTAAGGAGGAGAGAGAGAGAGAGAGAGAGAGAGAGAGAGAGAGAGAGAGAGAGAGAGAGATGGGTAAGGAGGAGGAGAGAGAGAGAGAGAGAGAGAGAGGGGATGGATAACGAGGAGGAGGAGAGAGAGAGAGGGGTAAGAAGGAGAGAGACAGGTGTCTTTTTTATTTTCTCTTCCCTTTTTCTCCCTCCTTATTCCCTCCCTTTTAGAGCGGTAAATGAATGTGATTTGAAGCCAGGCAGTCAGAGTGGCAGGCAGGCAGAGTGTGTGTTATCTGAGTGAGTAGAAGCTCAGCAGCTGGCCAGAGCAGCAGGAGGAGTATTGGGTTCTGCCAGGTGCATGGCATGAGAGGAAGCCAAACACAGCAGTAAATTACACCTGCCCTCCCAACACAACCAACACAGCTCTATTGTAGTGTGATTGAGGCGATTGACCCACCCCACCCGCCAGCTCCAAATGAATTCCATTTCCCACACAGCCAGGTCCCCCTCCTTCCTCCTTATTTCTAATTTACATTGTGATCATATATGTCTGAAAAATGATATCGTAAAAAAGATGAATGTACTAATTACCACTTCCTCTTATCTCTGCCTCCCCCAGCGTCTCGCTGCCTCTGGACCGCTGCCCCGCACCATGTAAGTATGTCACTTATTTCATCATGACAGGCGTAATGTATTCACAAAAGTGCTGCCATAAATATAGGCGTTCAGGTTGGGCACCTCACACCCCAGACCAAGGGCCTCGCAGCACAGCGGTTCAGTTGCGTCCATGCCGGCTCAAATGAATGGAGAATTGACAAACATTTCCAGGACCAAATTACCCCTGGTGTCACTGTGAAATTAGGTTCTTGACCCGGCCTCTGATGCATGTTTATATTTCTACATATTTTCCCCATTGATTTTCATGCATGGCGACTCACCATCCCCACGCGGCAGTGAGCTTATGGGCCTAGGAGAGAGGGGGTTAGGAGTATTTTAATACACCTGTGAAATGAGTCTGTACTTGGCATGAATATGCTAAAGTAGAGCTGTCACAGCACTCAGAGTGATATCCCTCCACCTTTCACCGACCACTGAGAGAAAGGCAGGAAGGAGGATAACTGACTTTCACCTATGAGGGATCGGGGACCATATGGGCTTATGCTCATTCCTGCCACTGGCAGTTAACAAATAGGCTTATTAACAGTTCAGAGGGGAAGGACATCAGCAAGGTTATGCAACTCTACTTTCCATCCCATTTAGAATAGAATAGAGGAGAGATATGGAATGAGATTCTGGTTGTATTGTGTTCTGCTTACAGCACTAGGACTATTCTGATTGGTCAAGCTTTCTCTCTAATGCATCATTCAGGGTTATGGCCCTACTGCAATGTTATGAGTCTCATCACCTTGGTTTGAACTTGTAGTATGACTGTGAATGTCAGTTTTTACATGATTTAACCAACATCATATCTGTGACTACTGAGGCCAGTATACATGGCAGAAGGGGTTAGAAGATGGCTTATGCTCCTCAATCATTTCAAAGGCCTAAGTATTTGAGCAAGTATATGTGACTGTCTTTCCCAATGCAATTGGTTTTGTAATTAGTTTTTGTGTTTATCTTGTGTTGTATTAGGATGTGCTTCTGCCTTGTTTTGGTGTCTCTGGTGATCTATATGGCCCATTGACACTGGGTCAGCAGTGAAGTGTCTGTGGTGTGATAACTGACCTTGTGAATTCTACTCAGACCCCAATAACCTCCCCTCTGTGCCCAGCATGGTCAATGGTCAATCATATAATTCTAACGATGCTAAAACTAGCACTAGCCCTAACCTTTTTGATGCCAACGGCTCCCAAGCCCAGCTCATTGGCACTAACCCACATTATGACTAATCTCCCAAGAGCAGCAACATATTTATGTCTGTTGGGGACAAAAACATGGTGGAAAATGGTAAACAATATATATTTTTTTACAGTAGCCTAATTGACGCTATGTGGCTGTTGTGCTGTATTTTTTATAATTGTTTTATACAATGGGTGGGTCTAATCCTGAATGCTGATTGGTTAAAACTGCCTTAAAGCCAGTGTTTTGTATTTGATTGTTGCGTTACTGTGATCAGGGCACCCTTGTGAATGAAACCCTTGTCTCAATGGGTTTTCCTTGAATAAATAATGAATAAATACAAAATAAAAACAATAATAAAAAAAAACATTATTGACAATTTATTGCTATTTCATGCCCTGAACTGAATTGACTTATTTCCTTATGACCTATCCTGAATAAAGTCTATATTTTTTCCACACTTTAAACTTTGAAAGTAAGTGCGGTTTGGCATGATAAACAAGCCCTTTTCTTAGAAACGCTGCACTTTGCATGTAGACCCATTACCCTTTGCTGTCACTTTTGGCATTTGTTTTAAGTTGAGTATTTTTGAGACACAAAGGTACTAGCTATCTCTCTCTGGCTATACAAGCTTGTGTGAAATGTGTTGCTTAACTTGTTGACACAAAGGAAGCACTAACCCTTTCCCCTTTCATCTTCAGTCTACTGAGGCTCGGACTACATTTCCATTTGAAATCCATAATGATGGAGACCAATGACCAAAGGTTACAGCAGGAGGGGAACGTACACAATATTAACACCAAGGGTTCACAGGTACATACAGTATACATACACGTGTTTGGGTATGTCTACGTGCATGTGTGTGTGTGTGTGTGTGTGTGTGTGTGTGTGTGTGTGTGTGTGTGTGTGTGTGAGAGAGAGTGTGCATTCCTGTGTATATGTGGCTTTTACAATGGGGCATCTCTCCATTTAACCTCCCAAATTCCAGGAACCCCAGTTCCAGACCTGTTGAAAGAGCACCAGTGGCCTTTGGTGGGGGTGGTGGTAGAAGGGGTATACACTAACGCAGAGCGGGGCTGCACTGGGGGCTTGGTTCTGGGAGACTGAGCCACTGAGCCTTCCCTCCCTTGGTAAATGAAGGCCTGGAGGGCATGCGGCCAGCGGGCCACCTGGCCAGGGAAGGAGCGGGACAGGGGAGCAGTGGTGATTAATGCCCTGTGTTCAGGGTGCCGTCATCGGGAGGGAGACGGACGAGGGCTCAGCATGATGGATGAGGGCTGGACCAGGGGCTGATAAGACATGGCCCATGAATCTGTTCTACATCATCGGCTCCTTTGATCACTGACAGAATTTCAGAGACGGGCCTGTGCATCTGTCCAAACAAACAACCCCCCCCCCACACACACACACACGCACTGGCACTGGCACTCAGGTTAACATTCAGTCACCTACTGTGGAAGGAGGGAGGGAGGGAGGGAGGGAGGGAGGGAGGAGAGAGAGAGAGAGAGAGAGAGAGAGAGAGAGAGACAGAGAGCTACTGAGCGACAGAGAAAGAGACATACCCATACACCCGCATGCTTTGGAGCATGTGAACCGTGACGTTGTGGTTTAAAGCTCCCCAAAAGAAACCCTCTCCTCTGCAATGACAGATTCAGCAGATAAGAGATGATCCATGAAAGTCGATCGGTGTGATGACAGCGGGAGAGGGGCATTGGCCCTGGCCGATGGACTGGGTGTATTACTGGGGGCAGACGCAGCTGTCAGGGCCAAATGGCCAGGACCTCTATCCACTCTGTGCCATACCACCACACTGACGTCACTCTGAGGCCTCTCTGAGTCACTGTACCCTGCTCTGCTCCTGTTCCTGCACTGCTTCCTCAAGTCACTGGACACAACACTGTTTGCATTCCAGCAACTTAGCCATTCCCTCTCAAAGCCATGCACTTCCTCCATTTTGATCTGGTGACATTGCCTGACAGGTGTTGAAGTGGACTGATCTCAGCAATTCTGTAACTTATTCATGGGAGCCAGGGAATGTTAGGGTTTGAAGTGAAGGAATGTGATTTGATTTATGGCACTAGGAACATATGAATTGGATTCATCAAATGCAATGAGTAAAACCCACATCATGGAAAGCTTTTGTGTTGGTCTCTAGACAGACGGACGGACATACAGACAGTATGCACAGTATGTGGAATAGGATCCAGTGAGTAGAACAGCAGACTTTCATGTAGTGCCCCCACTGAACACACGTCCACACAGAACTAATTCCATATCCTCCAAAGAAATGACCCCACATACCAAGAGGGGAAAAGAAAAAGGAGTGTGGAAAATCCCCTTAAGGAAATGAAAGGCAATAATAAGCTATTTAATTTATACTTGAAATGATTTTATTCTCAACATATACAGTCTGTGTCCTTATTGCTGTTTAAATGATTTCTCTAACCAAATTATATTAATCAATTTTCAGAGAAAAATGTCCACATCCTCATATTAAACTAAGTGGAGACCATCTTTTAGCTTCATACAGTCGACATGCTAAATTAGAGGACTAAAGGGTTCCTCCCTTTATTTCAGATTCTATTTCACACCATGATCTCCTTAATGGCTGTCCTCTATATTTAAATATGGAATTATTTTACATATATGTGGTTTAAAGTGTGTCATCCACACTACATAAGCCTGTGATTAAAATAGTTTGTGTTTTTAAATTCGAACAAAGATACAACGGCTACTTCATAAGAAGCATTAAAACTACATTAAATTAATTTGGATCTGTCCAATTACGTCTGTCCTTGTCTCATTTGGTCTTGAAGATGGTGTTTGTCTGCTCTAGTGCTGTCTTAGGTCTCATTTGGCTCATATCTCTGCTTTCCTCTCTCTCTCTCTCTCTCTCTCTCTCTCTCTCTCTCTCTCTCTCTCTCTCTCTCTCTCTCTCTCTCTCTCTCTCTCTCTCTCAGCCCCACATTAATGCCAGGGTGAACATATGAAAAGACGGGTGACCTTTTAATGAAAATGTCAGTGTTACTGTAGTGGGGAAAGGCTAAGCAGTGTGTTTCAGACACTAACCACGGTCTCCATGACACCTGAGCCTTCTCCACACTTTGTTACATAGTCCATGATAGCTCATGAAGTCTCTGTCTCCATCTGCCTCCAACTCTCTCTCTCTCTCTCTCTCTCTCTCTCTCTCTCTCTCTCTCTCTCTCTCTCTCTCTCTAGCTCTCTGACCTCGCAGCAACAGTATTTGAGACCTTGTCAGACCTCTTAAGTCCACTTTCAAGGCATGTTTTTTGTCGATGACTACTAGCCCTGTGACTCTCTGAAGCAGGTGCCACACTGCCACAAACACAACGTTTATCTCTACCTACCTCTCCATTTTGTCATCTTTTGTCTCCTGGCTGGTGTATTTTTAGCAGTGTGTGGCAGTGAAAAGGCATCAAGGCGAAGGTGTACTTTAAGAAACCTGACAACCTGACGTCTGGCTCTATTTGATGCGTTGCAGATCAAAGCCTCACTGTGGGTGCTGCTAATTTGAAGTCCAATGTAGTGATTATGGCTCTGCATGATTACCCCACAATGGTACTGCTATTAATCACATCACTCTGTTTCTTCTAATTTGATTTGACTAGATGATGTCCCCCTTTTCATACATCTCTCTCTCTCATCATTTGTAAGCATTAACTCTCTCTCTCTGCCGTCAGCACGTCCCCAATAAAACTGTCAAGTGTGCGACTGCTCCGTAGTCAGAGGATGACATTTTAAAGGCTACAACATGAGTGACAGTGCACTCACAGAGGGAGGGAACGAGGGAGAAAGGGAGGGAGGGAAGGATGGAGGGAGGGAGGGAGGGAAGAGTGAGGGAGATGCCCGTGTTAATGCTTACAAATGACTAACGTGTCCCCCAGCAGGTGCCTCGGTCAGACAAACTGGATAAATATTGAGATTCCTCAGAGTACAGCAGCATGTGAAATGAATCCCAACTGTTTCTAATGCGTTATGGCTCTCTATGACAGGAACCATTGGCCCGTCTCTCCTATCACACACATGCATAGACACACGCACGCATGCACACACGGACACACATGCACTGTTTCTAATGTGTTGTGGCTCTGACACTATATTAGGCCCAGTTGGGTAGGTGGCACAGGGCCGTCTCTCCCATGCTAATTGTTCTGTGTGTTTCGGTAAAGAGGTTAACACTTCCGGTCCATCCTAATTCACACAGGCCCCAGGATATACGGTCTGAACACTGTATGGCCTGCCAGGCTGCAAACAGACACATGCTCATGTATCCTATGTGAAATCACTGCTATGGAAAGGCCTACTGTGTGCAATACAATATGTATAGATTAAGGTTGCAAAACTACCAGTAGTCACCGGAATCTTAAATCATTTTGTTAATTAACAGAAAATCTGTGGCAATCTATCTTAACTTTGGTCATTTACACTTCAATAACTTAAACAATACACATATTCATATTTAGCATAAATGTTTTATATCTGTGTCCATGTTGTCCATGAGTTTCTAGCAGCTAGACCACATGGTTCAAGAGAGAATAGCATAATTAATGAAAAAAGTATCTAATCAACAATGGCATTATTTTCAATTAACACTGCAACTCCTCCAACTATAATTTATATATAAAGGATATTTAATGCTGAATCTCTCATATTAAACACTAATGGTATTCATTAAATGTATGGTTTATATTTAGCATAATATTTCACAGCTTTGTCATTATTCTTTTGTTTTATCATCGTATTTAATAATTTCAAGTTTCAAGTTTTAATGTAACATGACCAAGTACAGTGACATGTCTTCCTTCCAAGCTCTAACCCCAACAAGCAGTAATCAATAACAATGTAATACTACAAATAACAAGGTAGAACAAAGACACACAAGATATAAAATAAGAAATAAGAAGAACACGATAAAGTAAGTAAGCATACTATGTACAGGGTCAGTTCCAGTAGCATATTTACAATGTTCAGGGATACTGGAGTGATAGAGGTAGATACTGTATCTATAGGGGTAAGGTGACTAGGCATTAGGATATATGATAAACAGAGTAGCAGCAGCGTATATGATTGTATGTGAGTGGGTGGGTGTGTGTGTGTAGAGTCAGAATAAAAGTATGTGCATATTATGTGTGTGTGTGCAAATGATGGAGTGAGTGTTTGTATGTGTGTTGGAGTATCAGTGTGTGTAGTGTGTAGGGCTCTGTGAGTGTGTATAGAGACAGTGCAAAAATAAGAATCAAATACAAAGGGCAACTCAGATAGTCCTTGTAGCCATTTTGTTAGCTATTTAGTTAAATATTTAATATATTTTACATGTGATACGGCCACACAGAGGGCCAGAGATAAATACAGACATCTTAAGTACCCTGAAGGGCCACTAGATGTCTTGTGATAGATGACATAAAAGCCTTGAAAACTTCAGGTAATTTACTGGTAGTTCAAAAGTTTCCAGTAATAGACCTCCCTTTGCAACCCTAGTACAGATAAGGTATGATACGTGATGGTACTGCACAGTAACTTTCTAAATAAAGAAAATCATGCCATATTCAATGCACATTCTACCTCTCCACAAACACAGTCAGAGACACACAGGCCAAGACAACACGAGCCCCTCTGAGCCCCAGCGCCAACAAGCCCCCAGTCAGACCCAATCAAAAGGGCTCTGGGCCCAAGGTCAAGGGTCGTGTCACAACCCTCACATATGGCGGCATCAAAAGAGAGACTGGACAGCCATAAAAACACAGTTCCAGTCCCACAAAACAATGCAAAACTAATGAAGGCCCATGTCAGGGTTCAGTCAGAGACCTCCTAAAGGAGTTAGGTCTCAGACCAACAGTGAGGACTGTCACGCTTTTTGTCAGCTATCTTGGAATAGAATAGCAAGAGTTTTTTTTTGTTGTAAATAAGAACGGATCAGCGCCTGCTACTTTCACATAGTTATTTGGAAGCTGTCATCCCCAAAAAGCTTTTGATACTTGTTAGTCATACTTTTTGTTTCATTTTATGTCACGTACTGTATGGCCTATTTGTTTGTGTGCAGGAAATCAGAAACAACAAACCTAAAAATGCCTAAATCAAACAGGGAGGTAAAAATAGCAACCAGTAAAGCATTATATTTTGGGGGGATGGAGGAATGCCACGAGGGAGGAGTGCCAGGTCTCTCCCCCACCCCTTTTTTTTATCTGTCTGTGAGGGCCGTCCCCACCCCTGGGGAGGAGAGAGGACAACCCCACCCTGGCTTCTGAGTCCAGGGAAGGCTGTCTGCGTGCGTCATGCACAGCGTGTCCAGTGGCTGAGCCCAGGGAACACATCCTATTACCAGACAATGGACCTGGATGGGCCTGGCAACCCATGGAAGGCCTTCACAGCAGGACTGCCCCTACACACACACACATACACACACACGCGCGCATGCACACAGACAGCATGATTCCTCCTCCACAGTGGACAGGAAACTCCGCCAGCTGACCCACGTACCACCTATACCCGACAGGAAGTTCACAGAGCCAGCCTGCGCCACTGTCCGTTTACTGTAGGAATAGAACAAGCTCCCTACTGCTACTGGCACTGGTACAGTAGCTACACAATCAGCCTGTATCACTGTCTGTATGGAGTAGGAATAAAGTGTCTTCTACTTTTCACAGAGCCAGTCTGCACCACTATGTACAGTAGGGCTACTGTAGGAACAGAACAAGCTTCTTACTGATTCAAGTAGTGGTACACATTTAGCCCACAATGTACACTTCTGAATTCTAATCTTACGCACGCTAACCAGGGGTTGGAACTGGTCCAGGGAACAGAACAGAAAGCCGCAAAAAAACAGAAAACCGCAAAATAACTACATTTTTCGAGGAACAGAATCACAACCAGGTGATCTATACTGTTCCGGAACAAAACAGTTATTTTTAAACCCTTGTGAACTGCTTAATAATGTTATTTATGTTCCGGGCATTGTTTTCCAGTCCCACAAATATGCAAAACAGCTCCTATGCAATGCCCTTTGCCGGTGTGTGCGTAGGCTACATGCCCCTGCCCCTCTGAAGCATAGTCTAGTAGCCTACTGACGTTACAAGCATGATTCAGAAATTAGGGAGAGAGACTTACAATCAGAGAAGAATGGATTAACCTTGTCAATGCTATAGTTATCATGTTTCACACTGGATTTATTAACTGCAAAAAGGTAAGAAATGTTTTTATTTCAATTCTGGTGCCGCTCTGCACACACCAGCTTGTTAGCTAGCTAGCTGATCCAACGTTAAGCTAACTCTCTGAAGTTCAAAGACATTAAAAGTTCCTTCATAGAAGCAGCACCTGTGTAGGAATAATTCTGTGGGCCTAATTCAGATAATGGATGCCATAACAACAAGATGCCCAGCGCTTCAAGCCAAGCCTCCTCCACCCTATCTCTCCCCACCTGCAGAGCTACAGTATTGACAGTAGGTCTCTGAGACATCTACACAGGGCCATGATAAGAGACTAGTACAGTCCTACAGTATTGACAGTAGGTCTCTGAGACATCTACACAAGGCCATGACAAGAGCCCCCAGCCACAGCAAAACACACCCAGTCCATTGTGGCGATGAAATTGCCCATGTCTCCAGGCATCACTGGGAGTTCAACAAGATTAGATATGGGACAGTTTCCTTTAAGCTTTTATTCAACCTTTGTTTGCTTGAGATGGATGTGACCCTCATGGACAGAGTGTAAAAGTGGTATTTCATGTTGTGCACAGTGTTTGTGCTTGTACGCTCACACATGCACACACGTGCACACACGTGCACACACACACACACACACACACACACACACACACACACACACACACACACACACACACACACACACACACACACACACACACACACACACACACACACACACACACACACACCACACACACCGCCCCTGCTGCGTGTGTCTAATACACCCCAGCCTGTAGGATTCACACCTATTGGAACAGAATGCCCAGACAGACAGAATGGCAGAATGGTCCATTTGGCTTGCAGATGGCCCTCCTGGTAGAGGATGGTGTAATTGGTGCAGCACCATGGCACTGTATGGCCTTCGAGCCAGGGGAAACAATGTTTTTGGACAGGGTGAATGAGAATAGGAGAAGGCTCTTGGCTCAATGACGTTTTTTTGGAAGATAATCGAGGCCCTCAAATGTTGTTGCCATATGTTGTGTGTGTTTTAATAGTAGCTGTATGTCTTTGTGTGAAGCTGCAGGGTCACATGGGTCTTTGTGTGCTGTGTGTCACAGTGTGACACTGCCATTATGGATGTGTGCTGACAGCCGGTGGCATGGCTGCAGACAGAGGGCTTGTACTAGTTGTGTTAACACTGGGGGGACACAATAATCTGCTCGTTGTAAAGCAGGTAGTATCGTCCAGACAAAACCATTATTGTCTCCACATGGTAATGAGGACGGGGAGGGGCACAAAAATAGATTTAGAGAAGGACGGCTGGAGCCTGTTGGAAATGGAGGGAGCGAGGGAGGGGGGGAGAAGAGGAGGAGGGAGGAAGGGAGGGGTTTGTTCTTCTGCATCACTGAACACTGAAGAGTTTTCTTAAATCGTCACAATACAAATTAGCTCGGGCCAAAGAAAGGATGCTACTGAAAAAACAGACGACAAGCCTGCAAGATTTAAGTCGCTCGCACAATAGTGTCTTCTGTACTAAACCCCCTCCTCATCACCCCTCCTTTGCACAAGAGCACGACAGTTCACAAAAAAATGCAAGAAAAAAAAGACCACAAAAAAAGAAGACAACAGGAGTGTTGGTCTCCTCTAATGAGTCAGGCCAAGATGTGAGTCAATAGAGCAATTCATTAACAAATCAAAGTCCCCAGGGCCTGAGTGGCAGCATGGCTGTGTTTGAGAAAACCCTCCTCCAGAATGGACCCCCATATGCTGCAGGTCAGGGGGACGCCCCTCTCTGCACTGTTTACCATTCAGCATACACACACGGCCGTTAAGGTCACCGCTATCTGACGCCGCTCTCCTTACACACAACAGAATTTCCATATGGTCCATGAACATGGATATGCTGTGGTCCCTGCCACACTACTTCCCACGCCCCCTCCCCCCTCCAACCACGTACCCCCTGGTTGCCTCCCTTATTGGATGAGGTTGGTATGAATGAGAGGGGTGGTGGGGGGTTTTGGGGCGTTGTTGCCGGGGTTAGTCACCCTAACAAGTCAAGTGCTTGCTCTAAATACTGTAATCATCATTTCAGTTTAAGCCATATCACTTTTCCCTTCCTCTTTTGATTTTTTCTGGCTCTTTCTTTACCCCCCACCACTTTTTCCATCCTCATCCCACTACTACTATCTCCCTCCCTTGGCTTCCCCCTATCTCCCCTCCGCTCTCTCTCTCTCTGCCTCTCTCCATAATGCACCTTTCACAGAGCAGTAGCGATAGCAGCGGTAGCAGCGGTGGTGTTGGTGTCAGTCCATAAGAACGTGAGGGCAGTACTGATGGCAGCCTGTGTGTGTGTGAAGCCCTTTGAGACTGATGATGACCCGCTGAAGAGGACTCCGAGCTGAGGGCACTTCACATGACTCTTTCAAATCCACACAAATAAAGCTCTTTAAGCGCCTGAAAGTGGCCCCTCAGATTCAGGGTGCTACAGAGCGGGGCCCCTGAAAGGCCCAACACGATTGTCATGGATATTACACAACGTGAGCAACAACGGGACCGAGGAGACAAGTGTCGATCGGGGAACAAAACTCGAGCAGACTTTTTTGCGAGGCGGGCCAGGGAATGTTGACAGGCGGCTGAATGGGCTGTTTAACCCTTTGAAAGTGAATGGGGGCCTGGCTGAAACAAATGCATTCTGATAGACTTTATACCCACTGGGACACAAAAAGTACACTAAGCCCTGTGCTAGCTGGGGAAGCACAGAAAGCTGAAGGAAAGAAGGAAGGCTGGAGAGAGACGAAAATACGATTGGAAAGGTGGGAATGTGTTCTCGCCAGAACCCATCAACTCAGCTCTTCTATTTATCTGGCTTTGGGTTCTTCTCTCTCTTTCAGCTCAACTGAGGGATGATTTCAGTCTTGACTGAGATGACTGGGCTGTTGCAACCATTTTGACTGACTGAGCCCATTTAGACATTCAGACAGTCTGTTTGTTCACAAGAGACTGGCGTGTTTTGATGGAAGAAACGGGAGAATGTTGAACCTGAACAGAATACTTAGCTACTCCTTTGCTACAACTGGTTGGCAGCACTTCATTCAATCAAATAACCTTTATTTCTCTGTTACCATCCAGGAGTTAAGCCAGGCTCAAATGCATTGTTTTCATATTGTGCTGTGTGTTGTACTTTCTCTGTATGGGGAAGAGAAGCTAAGAAAGCTAGTTCCCGAGCTTAACATCAGAGCCCATATTCATAAAGAATCTCAGAGTAGTAGTGCTGATCTAGGATCAGGCCCCCACTCTCATTCATTATGATTTAACAGTCAAAACGTATCCTAGATTAGCACTCCTACTTTGAGACACTGTGAATACGGCTCTGCTCTCTCTGCGGCAGCTGAGGCCTACTGATGCACTGTCTTAATTTGACCCAGCAGGAAACTCTGCAGGTAATGTGAATTATTATGTGAATTATAATCAATAGACATTTTAGTAGGGGTTTATAAATTTTTCATTAGGGCAAATCAAGTCGGAAATGTGAAGGTGGAACTTAAAAACTTTAGAAGCCTTTTTCAACCTTGAATACACTACAATGTGTATTTCATGCTGCACAGGAAAATTATTTACGACAACAGAGTGATCAAATTAAGACAGCAGATCTGTAGCTCCCTTCCCAGAACCCATCTCTCTCTGTGGAGGTGATGGCTGGCTGGCTGGCGTTAAACATGTCATTTAAAATGGTAATGACTTGAATTGCAAATGCTTTCACTTTGTAATTAAACTTTGCTCTAAAACAGATATTGCTCCTGCTGATTTAAAATTGGGGCATGTGACAATTCTGAAGTTGTTAATTGCGAAATTACTCAGCATTGCTAATTGTTCCATGGTGTTGGCGGGAAGGGAAATGAGTCT
>CM059800.1:23820073-23932573 GCA_030435695.1 Brachymystax lenok tsinlingensis | reverse complement strand
TGAGAGCCCCATACACTCCAGCTTCACCTCCACCCAGGAGACTAAGGTCCACTGAGGGGCAGAGGAGGAATGAGAGGCTGGTCAGCTGACAGACAGACAGGAACACCTCTCTCCCTCCCTGGCTGTGTAGCCCCACCAGGGCTGAGTCTAACGAGGGTTCTGACAGGCTGCAGCTGGGGCCTGCCTAACGAAGGCGGAGGGCTGGGGCACCACGGCTGCTCTGATGAGCGGGGACATTAGCGCCCGTGTGCGTCTGTCTCATTAGAACACATCAGGCCCACCTTGATATCCACACAGCACATGACACACACACAGCCCGGCACACACACACACACAGACACACAGACACACACAGACACACACACACACATGTACACCGCCCCTCGCTATGACAGCTCGGCAGGCAGCCAGCCAATAGGGAGACCTTCGGATCTGTGGTCACCACCGGGATAGCTCGGCAGGTGACGGGAGAGTTGTTGACATTCCAGTGAGAGAAGGGACAGAGGTCAAATGTTAGGTTGACCTCTGTCTCGGGGACAGTGATGACCTCGTTAGGAGCCGTCTGACAGTGGCCCGTATCACAACTGTCATGAGACAGATAGGTTTACTGCTGACATTAAGGCCATATTTGCATTTCCACCTAGCCAGGCTACCTCTCATAGGTCTGGTGTGTAGAACAGACAGAGGGACATTCCTTAATGAGCCTCAAGACCCTGTCACACAGAGATGTAATGAGAGCTTGAGTATGACAGGAATTGCCTATATCACATCCCACATGAAAAAATACGATAATATACTATGGTATAAATACTATAGTTTTCACTGTAGTGTTTTTGCGGACTTTACTGTAGTATTCACTAGTATTTACTGTAGTATACTGTAGTATAAATACTGTAGTGAAAGAAAACTGTAGTACATACTTTAGTAATTAATGTAGTGTTTTGTGGATTGTAGTATACTGTAGTATTTAGTGTAGTGTTTTGTGGATTGTAGTATACTGTAGTATTTGCTGTAGTGTTTTGTGGATTTGTTTTTATTTTTATTCTCATTTACAACTGCGACCTGGTCAAGATAAAGCAAAGCAGTGCGACAAAAAAACAACACAGAGTTACACATAAACAAGCGTACAGTCAAGAACACAAAATAGAAAAATAGAAAAATCTATGTACAGTGTGTGCAAATGTAGAAGAGTAGGGAGGTAGGCAATTTATAGGCCCTAGAGGTGATAGATGTGCAGATGAGGATGTGCAAGTAGAGATACTGGGGTGCAAAAGAGCAAGAGGGTAAGTAATAATATGGGGATGAGGTAGTTGGGTGTGCTATTTATAGATTGGCTGTGTACAGGTACAGTGATCGGTAAGCTGCTCAGACAGCTGATGCTTAAAGTTAGAGAGGGAGATATAAGACTCCAGCTTCAGAGATTTTTGCAATTTGTTCCAGTCATTGGCAGCAGAGAACTGGAAGGAAAGGCGCCCGAAGGAAGTGTTGGCTTTGGGGATGACCAGTGCAATATACCTGCTGGAGCGCGTGCTACGGGTGGGTGTTGCTATGGTGACCAGTGAGCTGAGATAAAGCGGGGCTTTACCTAGCAAAGACTTATAGACGATCTGGAGCCAGTGGGTTTGGCAACGGATATGTAGTGAGAGCCAGCCAACGAGAGCATACAGGTCGCAGTGGTGGGTAGTATATGGGATTTTGGTGATAAAACGGATGGCACTGTGATAGACTACATCCAGTTTGCTGAGTAGAGTGTTGGGGGCTATTTTGTAAATGACATCGCCGAAGTCAAGGATCAGTAGGATAGTCAGTTTTACGAGGGTATGTTTGGCGGCTTGAGTGAAGGAGGCTTTGTTGCGAAAGAGCAAGCCGATTCTAGATTTAATTTTGGATTGGAGATGCTTAGTGTGAGTCTGGAAGGAGAGTTCACAGTCTAACCAGACACCTAGGTATTTGTAGTTGTCCACATATTTTAGGTCAGAACTGTCCAGAGTAGTGATGCTAGTCGTGCGGGACGGTGCAGGCAGCAATCGGTTGAAGAGCATGCACTTAGTTTTACTAGCATTTAAAAGCAGTTGGAGGTCACGGAAGGAGTGTTGTATGGCGTTGAAGCTCGTTTGGAAGTTTGTTAGCACAGTGTCCAAAGAAGGACTTTCTAATCGACCTGGCCCGGGTTTCCTGGCAGGAAATTGACCTCATTCTGTCAGTCGAGGATGCCTGGTCGTTCTTTAAAAGCAACTTCCTCACAATCTTAAATAAATATGCCCCTTTCAAAAAATGTAGAACTAAGAACAGATACAGCCCTTGGTTCACTCCAGACCTGACTGCCCTTGACCAGCACAAAAACATCCTGTGGCGGACTGCTATAGCATCGAATAGTCCCGATATGCAACTGTTCAGGAAGTCAGGAACCAATACACGCAGTCAGTCAGGAAAGCAAAGGCTAGCTTTTTCAAACAGAAATTTGCATCCTGTAGCTCTAACTCCAAAAAGTTTTGGGATACTGTCAAGTCCATGGAGAACAATAGCACCTCCTCCCAGCTCCCACTGCACTGAGGCTAGGTAACACGGTCACCACCGATAAATCCATGATAATCGAAAATTTCAACAAGCATTTCTCTACGGCTGGCCATGCTTTCCTCCTGGCTACCCCAAACCCGGCCAACAGCTCCCCCGCAGCTACTTGTCCGAGCCTTCCCAGCTTCTCCTTCACCCAAATCCAGATAGCAGATGTTCTGAAAGAGCTGCAAAACCTGGACCCGTACAAAACAGCTGGGCTAAACAATCTGGACCCTCTCTTTCTAAAACTATCCGCCGCCATTGTTGCAACTCCTATTACCAGTCTGCTCAACCTTTCTTTTGTGTCGTCTGAGATCCCTAAAGATTTGAAAGCTGCTGCGGTCATCCCCCTCATCCCCCTCTGTAGTATTTAGTATATTTAGTGTTGTGTTTTGTGGACATGACTGTGGTATTCACTGTACTACAGTTGTTTTAGAAGTGGAGGCTTTTTCCTTCAGGAAACCTACTAGAGAAATACTAAAAGTGCAAATTTTCCGTAACCTGTTGGCAGGTAGGAGCTTCTGCTCTTTTCTTTTCTATAACCTGTAGGAACCACAATATATGCCCTATACTTGGCATGTAGGTTTCTCAGTTATGGGTGGCAAAAATTGCGATATGGTGGAGGGGAATGGGCAGGATAAAAATAGTTACCAGTATACTTTCTAAGTCATACAATTATTCATATTGTCCCAATCCACCAGTCTGGGGTCTTAGTACTCCCTGATCTCTTTTAGCTGTATACATACTACTGTATCCCCTTGCCTTCCTCCCTCCTTCCCTCCCTCCATCTCTCTCTCCCTCCTTCCCTTTCTCCCCAGAGCTCTCTTTAAGAGAGGGATGAATAAAGTGATGAAGTGCAGGTCACATGCCTTTGTGATCCAGTGATAACGAGGAAGCTGGAGAAATAATCTATCAACAATAATCCCTGACTCAGGAGACACACATAGGCAGGCAAGCACACACATGCACACACACCATGCCAGGCACAGCAATCACCATATTCAGCAGCTAGACATTCATTACCACTATAATGTGGACCAGGGGAGCCTGCAACCAAAATGACCAATTATACAGCAACACATGTATCATCGCTGTTCACCTACTGGGATTTGCCATGTTAGCAGAACATACAGTATAGTTTAAAGCAAGAGAAACAAGTATGAAACCAAACTGTTTAGCTTGACCAGCTTGGGACATTGTCAACAGTACACACACTAGGAAGAGAAAACACATAAAACACATAGGGAGACACAAACGAAAATATGTCACCCCTTCCTTGACTGCATTAATCATTTATCATGTGTACGGTAGCAGTTCTTTCTTCTTTTGTCAAAGTCAAGGGGTGGATCCTATTTCCTGGTTGGCCCTGTGTAAAAATAATCATATACATTTACATTTTCCATAAAGGAATATGGAAATGAGGCAATGGTGTCAGCATGGGGTCTGTAGAGGGATATCCACACACACACACACACACACACACACACACACACACACACACACACACACACACACACACACACACACACACACACACACACACACACACACACACACAAACCCTGTGTATGTTGTTCTGCATTGTTGCTATACAGGCAGGACGTTCTGGACTATCATTACTGATTGTTTCTAAAAGGGGCATTTTGAGCGGAGCCACTGTTTGTTAATGAAAGGCTGAGGCGAGGCAAGGCAAGGCGAATGAACAAAACAACATCCTAATGATTGTTTATAGTGGAAAACATGAAGCAATTCTCTCTGATTGTTGAAACAATGTCTGTCTGCCAATGAGGGTATTGTTAGTGTAGACGCTGATTGAGAACAAAGCAGAAACAGACAGATGAACCAATCATCTTTTATTCATTACATAAATTATGACATTTTAACAGGAGAAAACACCTCATTAAATGTCTTATTACAGTATTAAATCTCTTCTGTCATAGAGAATAGATTAATAGAGATATTTATGTTATGTGAATATCAATATGTTTGGATAGAGGATGTTAAGAGCTCTTTCAAGGCCAAGGATTGGGTATCACAACAGATTCAGTGTCAACAACGTGAGGACTCAATCGTTACAATCATTTCGTCTAGATTTGTGATTTTGGTTACATTTCCTTTTACATTTCTGTTCAGTGGATGTGCCTTGATAGACTTTAAACGGACAGTTAAAACATAGGGATGGGATGGGATGGCGTACCAGCCATGCTGGTTAAGTGTGCCTTGAATTCTAAATGAATCACAGACAGTTTCACCAGCAAAGCACCCCCACACGATCACACCTCCTACTCCATGCTTCACGGTGGGAACCACACATGCGGAGATAATCCATTCACCTACTCTGTGTGGAACCAAAATTCAAAAATTTGGACTCATCAGACCAAAGGACAGATTTCCACCTTTGGCAATTCAGCCATGAAGGCCTGATTCATGTAGTCACCTCTGTACAGTTAACGTTGAGATGTGTCTGTTACTTGAACTGTGTGAAGCATTTATTTGGGCTGCAATTTCTGAGGCTGGTCACTCTAATGAACTTATCCATTGAAGCAGAGGTAACTCTGGGTCTTCCATTCCTGTGGTGGTCCTCATGAGAGCCAGTTTCATCATAGCGCTTCATGGTTTTTGCGACTGCACTTGAAGAAACTTTCAAAGTTATTTCGTATTGACTGAAATTCATGTCTTAAAGTAATAATGGACTGTCGTTTCTCTTTGCTTATTTGAGCAGTTCTTGCCATAATATGGACTTGGTCTTTTACCAAATAGGGCTATCTTCTGTATACCATCCCTACCTTGTCACAACACAACTGATTGGCTCAAACGCATTAAGAATTGTATGTGTCGAACTGCTTTGCTTAATCTTGGCCAGGTCGCAGTTGTAAATGAGAACATGTTCTCAACTTGTCTACCTGGTTAAATAAAGGTGAAATAAATAAAAAATGTAAATGAAGGAAAGAAATTCTACAAATTAACTTATAACAAGGCACACCTGTTAATTGAAATGCATTCCAGGTAACTGTCTCATGAAGCTTGTTGAGAGAATGCCAAGAGTGTGTGCAAAGGGATGCTACTTTGAAGAATCAAAAATATAAAATATATTTTGATTTGTTTAACACTGTTTTGGTTACTACATGATTCCATCCTTGTTATTTCATAGTACAATGTAGAAAATAGTAAAAATATAGAAAAACCCTTGAATGAGTAGCTGTGTCCAAACTTTTGACTGGTAGTGTATATATATATGTTTATATATACAGAATATATATAAGCTTATTGAGAATAATATACAGAATTTGAAAATACTGTTTACAGACATGCCTGTTTTCCTGTTCTTTCTTTCGAGGGGACAGCTGCTTTGCAAGTGGCAAAAAAACTAAATGTCAATCAAAGTGAGCAAAGCCTTCTCTGACAACCAAGAATAGTTTATTCAAATTGGAATGGCGGGCCAGAGCGGACGACAGTAAATGTTTGAATACAGAATGAGATATTTATGAAAATGGAGATCCGTCGTCCTCCATTTTAAAGACGCATTATAGACACTGTACAGTGAGAGTGAAGAAGTTGACCTTTATAACAGGGACGCGCACACACACACACACACACACACACACACACACACACACACACACACACACACACACACACACATACACACACACGCACTGTAAATATTCTCATGCACATATCCCACCTCGGCAGTGGGATGTTATCTCAAATAATTACCGGTGGCCTCTCCCTGTCCCCAGTGACTGTGTGGAGCTGAAGCCCAGGCAGTCAGAGGCTGAAACCGAGTCAGAGGCTAAGGTACAGTCAGAAACTGACTGTTGCTGGGATGTAGAGCCAAAACCAAGGTACAGGCTGTGAAAGATGATGAGAGGCAGTATCAGTGGCTGAGGTGGGTACGGGTAGGGGTGGGGGTAGAGGGGGATGAGATGGGGGTGGGTAGGATCTGAGGCCTGCCTCCCGTGGCCCTGGCAACAACTCCTTAATTAACCACCCAGGTATTCGTGAGCCTCACGGCCCACTGCCAGGCCACACACACACACAAACACACACACAGTGCCCAGCCGGCCATATGGCTAAAGCACCACCGCGGCCCATAATCACCAGGGGAAACACTGCATCAAAAAGAGCTCGGCAGACATAAAGCTTGTGTAAATTATTTTTAATGGTTTCCTTCTGGCAGAGAGAGTGTGCTTGTCATCTGAAAACGAGCAGCCAGGGCGATTTATTCGTCCTTGACCCCTCTCTTCCATGCACTTGCCCCCTGCCCACCGCTGTGACCTGCCTGCCTGCCTGCTCAGTCTGCCTGCCTCCTGTCCCTGACACACACTCAAAGCCATTAGCACTGTTAGCAGGCAACACTCTGTTTCCCCTCGGGGTCTGTGGCTCGGGGTCCGTGGCTTGATGTGTGTGTGTGTTTGTGTGTTTGTCTGTTTGTGTGTTTGTGTGTGAGTGTGTGCATGTGTGTGTGTGTGTGGACAATGACAGGTATCATTGTGTCACTGTCAATACTGTATGCAGTGGTGTAAAGTACTTAAGTCAAAATACTTTGAAGTACTACTTAAGTCGTTTTGGGGATTTTCTGTACTTTACTTTATGATTTATATTTTTGCCAACTTTTACTTTACTTCACTACATTCCTAAAGAAAATAATGTACTTTTTACTCCATAATTTTTTTCTCTGACACCCAAAAGTACTTTGGGTGTCAGGGAAAATGGTCCAATTCACACACTTATCAAGAGAACATCCCTGGTCATCTCTACTGCCTCAGATCTGGCTGACTCATTAAACACAAATGCTTCATTTGTAAATAATTTCTGAGTGTTGGAGTGTACCCCTGGCTATCCGTCAATATCTGGTTTGCTTAGTATAAGAAATTTGAAATTATTGATACTTTTACTTTTGATACTTAAGTACATTTTAGCAACTCCATTTACTTGTGATATTTAAGTATGTTTAAAACCAAATACATTTAGACTTTTACTCAAGTAGTATTTTACTGGGTGACTTTCACTTTTACTTTAGTCATTTTCTATAAAGGTATCTTTACTTTTACTCAAGTATGACAATTGAGTACTTTTTCCACCACTGACTGTATGTATCATAAAATGCTAAATAATTTATGCAACGTCATAGACCACTGTTGATGTATAAGCCAACCAGAAATCAAGGCTAATAGGAATCCACTTACAGGAATGACAGTTATTAGATCTACACTTCACCTCAGATGAGCCTGAAACCTGACGACATCTTTGTTCTGTAAATAGTCTGAGCGAGAGAGAGAGAGAGAGAGAGAGAGAGAGAGAGAGAATTAGAGAGGATGATTTGGCCTTAGGTCTGTAATTATCTAATTTGTTGTTATAATGACTGTTTTCCCCTCACCATTTCATGTGCGGTTATCTCAAAAGGGATGAAAAGTATGGTGGAATTGGTTCCATGCCTGCTCCCCCCCTCCCCCTCTCTCTCTCTCTCAGAGTTTGTTTGTTAATAGTACCAGGAGGTGGTCGGGGGGTGGTGGTCAAGGGGTGGGGGAGGATAAGGTAGCTGCTCCTTGCAGTTTCCCACCCCTGTGTGTTATTTTTGACCATGCAGCTTGTACAAGGATGTTGTTGTGTACAAGAGACCGGCAGTGTTCAGTGGCCCTCTGAGGCAGGTTGAAGAGGCTGACTTCCTATCTCTTGGCCAATCACAATATGTCAGGAACACAGGACAACACATCACACTTCCATGCCCAATTCCCTCCTCCACCTCGGACCCGGTACCATAACTCTCTCTCTCTCATAACTCTCTTGCCAGAGTATCAGAGGGTGTATTTTTTAGGAAGTCGGCGGGTAGCAATCTGGTCTTTGCGACCCCACATCTGCCCTGCTAATGAGAGGGCTGGACGTCTCCCAACTTCACCTCCTCACCTCTCCCCAGCTCCCCTTAGCTCACACACACACACTGTCCTCTTCTCACCCGCACTCTGCTCTCCACACAGGTCACGCCCTCCAAGGAACCAGTGGACAAACACTGACACACACAACAGTCACAATGCACTTCTACACACATCCAAAGAATACAAGAGTACTCACCAACACTCCTTAACCTTTTCCAAACACACGCAGACGCGCATGCACGCACATATATGCACGCACACACACAGACTCTTTCTCTCTCAATATACTTGAACACACACCCCTACAAATCTGACACAAACAAGGACCATCAAACTAACCAACACACATAAACACTGAGAACTCAGAAACTCCTCCTTAGCCCACTCTCCCTCCAACTTAAAGAGTTTGTTGATGCTTAGTGCCACACACTGTGCAGTTAAGCGGAAATGAAAGTGTAATTGCCACTATAGATCCAGTGCATACGGAAATAATACAAGCACGCATTCATGCATTTAACCACGCCATCAGCCCTCTCTCTCTAGCTGGAAAATCAGAGTCATTACCAGAATATATTTTTATTGTGCTTTCTAAAAGCCATCCGAGATGAATCACGCTATCAGGGTTGGCGACGTTCGCCCACCGACGCAGAGCTCACATATTAACTCAAAACAAAGCCGCGTAATGTACCTGCATTTTGAAATGGCTCCAAATCACTGAGTGAAAGAGTATGTGAGTGAAAGAGTGTGAGTGAGAGAGTGTGAGTGAAAGAGTGAAAGAGAGAGAGAGACATTCAAGAGAATAAACTTTTTCCCAAACACAAAGTGGCTAAACTCTGGTGCCCAAACACTAGACATGCCCTGGAGCTGTTGCCAGAGGACAGACTAGGGTCCCCCAGCCACATCATAACTCACACAGGCACAATTTAGTCCAGCAGGAAAGGGTGGCCACAGCACTCAAGGGAGTGATTGAAAAAGCTTCTTCCACTTTCCACAACGCACAAGTGGTTATCTCCACCCTACTACAGCGAAAAGACTTCACCCTGCCACCATACAGTGGGTGAATGCAAGCGTTTCGCAGGACTGTGACTCAAAACCTAATGTCTGGACCCTGAAGGACGTCACACTCAACCGTAGCCCCAGCACTTCACACAGGAGCAACAGAGCAATGGACACCTCGCCCAGACCAGCGAGACACCCTCCCAGATCTGCAAGACCCCCTCCCGAAGGACCTACACTGAGAGAACCCATGCCAAGAGGACCAACACCCAGACTACAGCATCACCAACCACACCCCAACCAGCTAAGACCACCCCAAGCAAACCCTGGCCACGCCTTATATAGCCCCCCCATATCAGACCTATGCCCCTTCTGCCCACCCCATGCGCCCCTGCGGCAAGGACCTCAACATGACAGCAGGACATATGTCCAGGCTGTGAGCAGGGCAACAGGCCCAACCCCCACTATTACACCTGCCCAAACCCCATCCTGTGACCTAAGAGGTATGTATCAGATGATCAACATGCTCTGCTCACACCTACTGTAATAAACCACACAAAAACAGCACTAGACACTATGGAACAAAAAGCTTTTACTATCTCATCCTGGAATATATAAGGTCTGAGGTCATCTGCCATTGGTCTAAAGAGCAGGAACACAGACTTCATCAAAGAAATTGGAAATACATACATTGTCATCCTACAAGAAACATGGTATAAAGGAGACGGACCCACTGGTTGCCCTCTAGGTTACAGAGAGCTGGTAGTCCCATCCACCAAACTACCAGGTGTGAAACACGGAAGAGACTCAGGGGGTATGCTAATTTGGTATAGAGCAGACATAACTCAACCTATTAAATTAGCGAAAACAGGAACATTTTACATCTAGATAGAAATGAATAAGGAAATTATTACAGAGAAAAATGTCCTCATGTGTGCTACCTATATCCCAATAATAGAAACCCCAAACTTTAACGATGACAGCTTCTCCATCGTAGAGGGGGGAGATTTCCAGGCCCAAGGACATGTACTAGTCTGTGGCGATCTAAATGCCCAAACTGGACAAGAACCTGACACCCTCAGCACACAAGGGGACAAACACCTACCTGGAGGTGACAGCATTCCCTCCCCCATATCCCCCCCCCTAGACACAACTACGACAACATCCAACAAAAATGGATCACATCGTCAATGGTAGGCTTCGAGGGGACTCCTACGGTAGGTACACCTTATGCTCATCTTTTGGCAGTAGTACTGTAGACTACTATCACTGACCTCAACCAAGTCTCTTAGAGCATTCACAGTCAGTCCACTGAGACCTCTATCAGATCACAGCAAAATCATACTCTACCTGAGCAGAGCTATGCTCAATCATGAGGCATCAAAGCCAAAGGAACTGAATAATATTAAGAAATACTATAGATGGAATGTAGTGTGGAAATCTACCAAAAAACAATTAGGCAACAACAAATGTAATCCCTTCTAGACAATTTCCTGGACAAAATGTTTCACTGTAATAGTGAAGGTGTAAACTTGGCAATAGAAAAGCTAAACAGTATATTTGAACTCTCAGCTCCCCTATAAAATATAAAATGTTCAAGCAGACAACCTAAGAAAATTAAAATCAATGACAAATGGTTTGATAAAGAATGCAAAAACCTAAGAAAGAAATTAAGAAACCTATCCAAACAAAAACATAGAGACCCAGAAAACCTGAGCACTTCACTATGGTGAATCACTAAAACAATTCGGAAATACACTACCGAAAAACAAGAAACAGCACGTCAGAAATCAGCTCAATGTAATTTTAGTTGATTAATTTGACCATTTAAAAAAGCAAGCACACATGAAACTTGAAAAAGCCATACATGCACATGAGTAAAATCATGGAGGATATCACACAATAAAGTCTGGGACTTATTTTCATTGTCGTCCTCTTGAGACAAGATGGTTAGGCAAGATCGAACACTATTGAACACAGTATGGCATTGTGATAATAAAACATAAAAACAAAGAGGAAGAACATCTATCTCATCATTGCAGTTACATCGTAGGGTACATTCATATGGGCACTGAAGACATCAAACATCTTTTTACTTTATTTTTAAAGCTGCCCAGAGAGGACGTCATTGTTATGGGCAGAGGCAACTCATTCCATTCTGAGGCTCCAAGAAAGTACCTTTCCCAGCATTACTCCTGAACCTGTATGAGCACACATCAGCAAAACCTGATCTGGGGCTGTGATAGTGTGCATCCCTAACATGGGGAAAGTAATCAGTTAGATATCTGGGCGCAGGACCATAAATACTCCAGTAAACCAAACCTAGTCTAATCTGGGACACCCTAGCCTCAACAGAAAGCCAGTTCAGTTCCTGAAAGCAGCTCCTGTCTATGTGAGTACGTTGACTCACTTTCAATACTACCCTGATCAGCTTATTCTGGGCTATCTGGAGCTTCCCCTTCATAAGCTTAGATAAGCCCCCAAACCTGGAAGTACTAGTCAAAATGGCATTGAATGAGGGCAGGGGCTAGCACTTTCATGGAGTCCTTATCAAGCAGCTTGGACTTTCTAGCCAAACACTTAGTCCTGGCATTAACCTTCCCTAGCACTTTATTGGCCATGCTCACACCTCCCAGGCTTCCATCAAGGATACATCCCAGGTAGCTAACAGAGGTTTTAGTAGTCAGCACCTCACCCCCTAACTACACTCTTATTTCAGAGGACGTACTCAATTTAGGTCTGGATCCAAAAATAATTGTCTCAGTTTTCCCTAAGTGCAGAGATCTTATTATCTCAAAGCCATTTGCTAATGAAGAACTGAAGAATCCATAGAAACTAACCACTTCTAGGGGGGAAAAATGTATCTAAATAATAAACAACACAAACAGTTATCTATATAACACGGAGATCGCGTTATTTGTAACTTATTTTGTACATAATGTTTCTGCCACTGTCTCTTATGACCGAAAAGAGCTTCTAGAAATCAGGACAGCAATTACTCTTGGAAAGAATAGCCTTCATTTCTCAGAACAAGAATAGACTGATGAGTTTCAGAAGAAAGTTATTTGTTTCTGGCCATTTTGAGCCTGTAATCAAACCCACAAATGCTGATGCTCCAGATACTCAACTGGTCTAAAAAAGGCCAGTTTTATTGCTTCTTTATTCAGGACAACAGTTTTCAGCTGTGCTAACATAATTGCAAAAGGGTTTTCCTTTTAAAAAGATACAATTGGATTAGCTAACATGACGTGCTATCATGATGGTTGCTGATAAGGGGGCCTCTGTACGCCTATGAAGATATTCCATAACATATCAGCCGTTTCCAGCTACAATGGTCATTTACAACATTAACAATGTCTACACTGTATTTCTGATTAATTTGATGTTATTTTAATGGACAGAAAATGTGATTTTCTTTCAAAAACAAGGACATTTCTAATTGACCCCAAACTTTTGAACGGTAGTGTATATCCTTCCAACTGGACATTAAAAACTGTAATATTTTATGTTTCACCGAGTTGTGGCTGAACGACGACATGAACAACATACAGCTGGTGGGTTATACATTGTATCGGCAGGATAGAACAGTAGCCTCTGGTAAGACAAGGGGTGGCGGTCTATGTATATTTGTTAACAACAGCTGGTGCACGATATCTAAGGAAGTCTCTAGGTTTTGCTCGTATCTCATGATAAACTGTAGACCACACGGTATACCAAGAGAGTTTTCATCTAAATTCTTCGTAGCAGTCTATTTACCACCACAACAGATGCTGGCACTAAGACTGCACTCAATCAGCTGTATACGGCCATAAGCAAACAGGAAAACGCTCATTCCTCCTAGTGGCTTGGGACTTAAATGCAGAGAAATCTAATTTCTACCAGCATGTTAAAACTAGTTAGGGAGCAGCGGCAGTGTTGGGAGTTTTGGAGAGTCTGGCGTGCCCAAAGTAAAATGCCTGCCACTCAAGCCCAGAAAGGATATGCACATTATTAGTACTATTGGATAGAAAACACTCTGAAGTTTCTAAAACTGTTAAAATAATGTCTGTGAGTATAACAGAACTGTCTGAGTCTGTAATACCAACATGTTTAACTTCTTAGGGAGCAGCTCCCGAGGTGACGGTTTTGGAGAGTCTGGCGTGCCCAAAGTAAAATGCCTCCCACTCAGGGCCGGAAAATAGGACATGCACATAGTTAGTACCATTGGATAGGAAACACTCTGTAGTTTCTAAAAGTGTTAATATTTTGTCTGTGAGTATAACAGAACGGATATGGCAGGTGAAAACCCGAGGAATTTCTGTCCTGGAAAAAGTGATTTTGACAGATTGCCTCATTTGGAATCCCTCCCTTATGAAAATGCCCATATAAGTGCATATGAATGCAGTACCCATTGCTTCCTCTGGATGTCAACAGTCTCGAGACACTGTTTTGATTCTGTTTAGTTGCTTTAGATGGTAGAAGAAGAGGAATTAGGAAGTGGCCTCACAGAAGTCAACAGAAGAGAACGCGTGTTCCCGGCTTGCGCACACTGTGGTTTTTTTCCTTTCTTTTCGCCCAGTTTATATTCCGGTTGAAATATTATACTACATATACATAAAAGTGTTCCTAAGGATACATTATCAATGATTTTTGAATGTTCTTGGACAAGTTTATAGGTATAGGTTGAACGAGTTCTCTTCACGTTTCAATGGACGCTGTATTTTCTTATCATAACGCGCCAACCAAACGGAGATTTATGGATATAATACATTACTTTTTCTAACAAAAGAACCATGGATTGTCTTTGTTGGACACTTGGGAAGCCCTCAGCAGAGGTTATTCAAAAGGTAATTGATTTGTTTTCGCTGTGAAATTAATTTTGTGTGAACAGTGATTGCTTATGAATTTATGGTAATGGAGAAAAATATGTGAGGTGCTATCCTCAAACAATCAAATGTAGTGCTTTCACCGTAAAGCCTTTTTGAAATCTGACAATGCTGTGATATTGCCAAGAAGCAGAGCTTTTGATGACTATGCAACTCTTGTATATTGATGAATGTTTAATAATTCAACTTTTGGATTTTGAATTTGTCGCCTTACATTTCACCTGGTAGTGTCGGGAGTGAGGCGCTAGCGCCCCAGCGCTCCATGCTGCTCCTTAACTTCTTTGGGAGCAGCGCACGAGGTGACCGTTTTGGAGACCCTGGCGTGCCCAAAGTAAAATGCCTCCCATTCAGGCCCAGAAAATAGGATATACGCTCTATTTTCTCATTATAACGCGCCAACCAAACAGAGATTTATGGATATAATACATTACTTTTTCTAACAAAAGAACCATGGATTGTCTTTGTTGGACACTTGGGAAGCCCTCAGCAGAAGTTCTTCAAAAGGTAATTGAGTTGTTTTCGCTGTGAAATGTGTTATGTGTGAACTGTGATAGCTTATGAATTCATGGTAATGGAAAAATATGTTAGGTGCTACCCTCAAACAATCAAATAAAGCCTTTTTGAAATAAAAAGAAGCAGAGCTTTTGATGACTATGAAACACTTGTATATTGGTGCATGTTTAATAATTAAACTTTTGGATTTTGAATTTGGCGCCTTGCATTTCACCTGGTAGTGTCGGGAGTGGGGCGCTAGAGGTTAACTTCTTAGGTAGCGTGGCGCTAGCGCCCCACTCCCGACACTACCAGTTGTATAATATTTCAACCGGAATATAAACTGGGTGATAAGAAAGGAAAAAACCAAAGAAAGCACAAGCCGTGAACGCGCATTTACTTGTATTGACACCTCAGTGGACACTTCCTTATTCGTCTTCTTCTCTGCTCTAAAAGCAGCTAAGAAGAATCCAATCACTTTCTCGAGACTGTTGACATCCAGAGAAAGCGATAGGTACTGCATTCATATGCCCTTATAAGGGCATTTTCATAAGGGAGGGGCTCTAAATGAGGCAATGTGTCAAAACCACTTTTTCCAGGACAGAAATTCCTCTGGGTTTCGCCTGCCATATCCGTTCTGTTTTACTCACAGACAAAATGTTAACACTTTTAGAAAAGTGTTTCCTATCCAATGGTACTAAATATGTGCATATCCTATTTTCTGGGCCTGAATGGGAGGCATATTACTTTGGGCACACCAGGCTCTCCAAAACGGTCACCTCGTGCGCTGCTCCCAAAGAAGTTAAAGCAGACCACCATAGTCCCTGTGCCCAAGAACACTAAAGTAACCTGCCTAAATGACTACCGACCCGTAGCACTCACGTCTGTAGCCATGAAGTGCTTTGAAAGACTGGTCATGGCTCACATCAACACCATTATTCCAGAAACCCTAGAAACCCTCCAATTTGCATACCACCCCAACAGATCTACAGATGATGCAATCTCTATTGCACTCCACACTGCCCTTTCCCACCTGGACAAAAGGAATACCTATGTGAGAATGCTATTCATTGACTACAGCTCAGCGTTCAACACCATAGTGCCCTCAAAGCTTATCACTAAGCTAAGGACCCTGGGACTAAACACCTCCCTCTGCAACTGGATTCTGGACTTCCTGACGGGCCGTCCCCAGTTTGTAAGGGTAGGTAACTACACATCTGCCACGCTGATCCTCAACACGGGGGCCCCTCAGGGGGACATTCTCAGTCCCCTCCTGTACTCCCTGTTCGCTCATGACTGCATGGCCAGGCATGACTCCAACACCATCGTTAAGTTTGCTGATGACACAACAGTGGTAGGCCTGATCACCAACAACGATGAGACAGCCTATAGAGAGGAGGTCAGAGACCTGGCCGTGTGGTGCCAGGACAACAACCTCTCCGTCAACGTGATCAAGACAAAGGAGATGATTGTGGACTACAGGAAAAGGAGGACCGAGCACACCCCATTCTCATTGACTGGGCTGTAGTGGAGCAGGTTGAGTGCTTCAAGTTCCTTGGTGTCCACACCACCAACAAACTAACATGGTCCAAGCACACCAAGAAGGTTGTGAAGAGGGCACGAAAAAACCTATTCCCTCTCAGGAGACTGAAAAGATTTGGCATGGTTCCTCAGATCCTCAAAAGGTTCTACAGCTGCACCATCGAGAGCATCCTGACTTGTTGCATCACTGCCTGGTATGGCAACTGCTTGGCCTCCGACCGCAAGGCACTACAGAGGGTAGTGTGTACTGCCCAATAGATCACTGGGGCCAAGCTTCCTGCCATCCAGGACCTCTATACCAGGCGGTGTCAGAGGAAGGCCATAACTATTGTCAAAGACTCCAGCCACCCTAGTCATAGACTGTTCTCTCTGCTACCACATGGCATGCGGTACCGGAGCGTCAAGTCTAGGTCCAAAGGCTTCTCCCCCAAGCCACAAGACTCCTGAACAGCTAATCAAATGGCTACCCAGACTATTTGCATGGGGGGAATAGGTTTTGTCGTGCCCTCTTCACGACAAATTCCATCTAGACACCGTTGCCCTAGAGCACACAAAAAACAATACATACCTCGGCCTAAACATCAGTTCCACAGGTAACTTCCGCAAAGCTGTGAACGATCTGAGAGACAAGGCATGAAGGGCCTTCTCTGCAATCAAAAGGAACAGAAAATTTGACATACCAATTACGATCTGGCTAAAAATACTTGAATCAGTTATAGAACCCATTGCCCTTCATGGTTTTGAGGTCTGTGGTCCGCTCACCAACCAAGAATTCACAAAAAGGGACAAACACCAAATTGAGACTCTTAGACTATGTACAGACTCAGTGAGCATGGCCTTGCTTTTGACAAAGGCCGCTGAAGGCAGACCTGGCTCTCAAGAGAAGACAGGCTATGTGCACTCTGCCCACAAGATGAGGTGGAAACTGAGCTGCACTTCCTAACCTCCTGCCAAATGTATGACCATATTAGAGACACATATTTCCCTCAGATTACACAGACCCACAAAGAATTAGAGAACTCCCATATCTATTGGGTGAAATACTGTACCACAGTGCGCAATCACAGCATCAAGATTTGTGACCTGTTACCACAAGAAAAGGGCAACCAGCGAAGGAAAAACACCATTGTAAATACAACCCATATTTATGTTTATTTATTTTCCATTTTGTACTTTAACTATTTGCATATAATTACAACACTGTATATAAACATAAACCTAATATGACATTTGAAATGTCTTTATTTATCCGTGGGTCAAAACACTGCAGGATAACCCAGGCGTCAGAGAGAGAGAAAAAGAGAGAGAGAGAAAAAGAGAGAGAGAGAGAGAACAAACAGAGAGAGAGAGAGAGAAAACAGAGAGAGAGAGAGAGAGAGAGAGAGAGAGAGAGAGAGAGAGAGAGCAAACAGAACAGAGACAGAGACGGAGACGGAGACGGAGTCAAGTAAATTCATTGTTCATGTCAATAAAACTCCTTAAATTGGATTGAATAGAAAATTGAACAAAGACAGACAGAGACAGGGAAGGCCCACCTCATGGACAGTGGGTGTTGTGAACCAGTAAATACCATGGCCGGTGGTATGTCTCTAGCCATAACAGCTATGACTAGAGACTCCTCTCCCTTCTAGGAGACACAAGCAATTAAAAGAGACAGTCAAAAACACAATGCATTGTTCTACACAACCCACTTAATTCATCTTGGACAAATGACTGAACATTGTGACCTGGAATAACACATAAAACACAAACTGATGGTTATAGTACAATAGCCTGGAAAGTGGAGGCATGTAAATAACACAGTGGCTTTGTAATGAAAGTATACACAGCCAGGAAACTAACTAAATGGTCACCATCTCTTTCTCTCTCTCAACACTATTCCTCTCCTGAATGTTTCTTTGTCACACTGTTTCCATCCAGTGTGTAAAGTTTATATGGAGCGCCTGCTACATGACATCAGTAGCGTGGCAATGGAAGTTAACACTGGTGGGAACATTGGTATCATATATGAAGCAACATCACACACACACGCACGTTCACACACACATACACATACACGCACACATAATGTGTAAAAGCTCTTCAGCAGGCCTCTGATGGGCCTAGCTGACTCATGGAGCTGTGCCACCCTTCTGATTACTAATTAGTATCAGAAACAACCGACTGGCTCGGCGTTGGAACAACTTGAGGACTTCCAGCGCGAACGAATGTCAACTCCTCTAATGGTCTCTTTCTTCTCCTCCCTTCCCCTCCCTCCCTACATCCACCCCTCCCTCCCTCCATTTCTCTCTCCGCAGACTCCAGGGCACACGTGGGAGAGTGGCGCCACCCAAGGATAGGGATGTGTTGCCCAGGCGACAACCCCCTGATTTTCCTCAGACACTGTTGGCGATGGAGGGCAGAGGGGCTACTGAGAGAGTTGATTTAGTTATCCATCATTGGATACTGGTAGTGGTGGTTCTAATCAGGATACATAAAATAGGATGTCTATCTACAGGTCTGTTGTGGTTCCTTCATTAACATAGTCATACTGTAGGAACTCTCTCTCTCTCTCTCTCTCTCTCTCTCTCTCCTCCATCCCTCTCTCTCCCTCTCTCTTGTTCTCTCTCTCCCTCCTTAATTAACATTATCATACAGTAGGAATTCTCTCTCTCTCTCTCTCTCTAGCAGTGCATGCTGGGAGTTTTGGGGATTTTGAGTGTTTGGTGCGGAGGGCTCTGTTTTTAATTATTTTCTGGATTCTGTCTTGGTCTTTTCTTTCAATTTTTATTTTCTATGGTGGAGGGTTAATGCACTATTTGTTTTAGCGGTATCCACAGGTGTTTTCAAAGTTAGGGTGGAAGAGGACAGAGTTAGTTTCCTGGGGCTTGGAAGGTATGCTGCATTCTCAGCCTAGCGCAGAGGAGACGCTGTCGATACGGCATGGATTCAGGTGTGTTCCTGAGAATGGAGTTAAGGTGGAGGAGGTTCTGCTCGCAGTCGTTGAACAGGTAGGAGCTGAATTTATACATTCCGCATCCAGAATGAACAAAGCAATCGTTGTGTTCATGAAAAGAGCAAATTTGGTTGGTAGGCTGATTGCTAGTGGAATATTTGTAAGGGGTGTGTTGGTGCCAATATCGCCTCTTTCTACAACTTCGACAAGGGTGGTAGTTGCAAATTTGCCTCCGTTTATTACAGATGATCAAATCAGGAAAGAGCTGAGTTGTTTTGATAAGTTTGCTAGCGGTTTTCGTGTACTGTCGGCAGGTTTTCAGGCAGATGTCGTTAAGTGTTCATGTTTCTGAATAACAATGAGCAACAGCTAAATGTTCATTTTAAAGTGAGGCATGGGGAGGGGCTCTACGCAGGGTTTGCCAGCACAGATAGTCTACGGTGTTTTGAGTGTGGGGATTTGGGGTAAAAGATCTTTGCGTGCCCACATAAAGGCCATAGACAAGGTGAGGGTACAAGCGCCAGTGGGGGAAATCGAGATCAACGTGCAGGGGGCAATGAGACACAGACAGCAGACGCTGGGCCTAGTCATGCCAGGAATGGTGGTGTAGATGAGGCTGGGCCTAGTCATGCCAGGGATGGTGGTGTAGATGAGGCTGGGCCTAGTCATGCCAGAGATGGTGGGGTAGCTGAGGCTGGGCCTAGTCATGCTATGGAGGGTGGTGTAGATGAGGCTGGGTCTAGTCATGCTATGCTAGTGGATGAGGAGAGTATAGTGGGGAAGTGTAAGAGACTAGGGAGGAGGAGGAGGGTGTCAAGCGGAAAAGGAAAAAGGGGGAGAAGAAAGGAGGCTGGTGTGGTCAAAGGCACCAAGGAACCCTTGCCTAGTGCTGGGGGGAGGCCCTGACCAGAGAGGAAGGGCAGGTGTTAAGGATGGGAGATGGAGATGAGGAGGAAAGTGAGTCTGAAAAAGAAGAGGATGAGGAGGCCTTTTTTTCAGACTCCTCTTCAATTGGTCCGGAGCTGACAGCCAGTCAGGCAGAGGGGTCAAATTACACGTTGAATGAGACCAAGGGGGAAAAAGTTAATCTTGAAGATTTTTTTTCTGATCCGAGAAAGTTTGTTAGATCAGTACAACATGCTATGAAAAATGAGGGGCATGGTGTCCTCTCACCCAGAAAATATTTTAGCTTGAGTAAGTGGGTCACATCAGTGCGTAAACATCTACCTTCAGACACTGTTTAGATGTATAGTTTCTTTCTGGCACTGGGGCTTTTTGAGTTTTGCTACTGGTCTCTTTCTTTGCTGGCTTTTTTCCCACTTCTTATGGAGACTCTACGGGTAGGCTCGCTCAATATAAATGGCCCCAGAGATGCGGGAAAGAGGAGTGTGTTGGGTGAATATGTAAAACAAAAAAAAGTACAGGTGTTGTTTCTGCAGGAGACGCATCGTGATGTGGGTCGATTGGGGGCTCTGGTGGAAAAGGGAAAGTGTGTTGAGCCATGGGACAAATTTTAGTGCAGGGGTGGCAGTCCTTTTTGGTCTGTCTGTAAACATTTGCTGCTCAAAAGAGGTGTGTAGGGGTAGGCTGCTTGTTGTAAAAGCAGAAATTGACAACATGGGTTTTGTCTTTATAAATGTGTATGCGCCTAACACAGGGAGAGAGGGGGGTTCTATTTGGGTGTCTTAGACAGGAACTCTCACAGGTAGCGCCTGAGGACACGCTGGTGGTTGGCGGTGACTGGAATTGAACAATGGATTCTATGAAAGACAGAAATGGGGAAGAGCCTCATTCAGTGTCAGTGGGAGTGTTAAGGGACATCATTAATCAGTTCCACCTAGTGGATGTTTGGAGAACTAAACATCCCAACACAAGACAGTTTACATGGGTGAAGATTTTCGGGGCTAGGGTATTTGCAGCCCGACTTGATCATTTTTACAAGACCAGGAATCTGAGCAATAGGCTGTTGGGCGCTACCATTCTCCTGTTTTTTTTCTTCGGATCACCACATAACCATGGCTCGGCTGTCTATTTCACCAGGGCCCCGGCAGGCTTCCTACTGGAAGTTTAATGTAAAGATCTTACAAGCTGCCACTTTTTGCTCCGGTTTCCAGACTTTCGGGGAAAGGTTGGGGCAGCGAAGAGAGGAGTATGAGTCTCTGAGTCAATGGTGGGATGTGGGAAAAGTCCAAATTCGTCTTTTCTGTCAGCAGTGTACATTTCACTCATCCTCACAGGCTAGGAGAGTATTGGGGGAACCCGAGCGTCGTATTAGTGAGATGGAGGTAGAGACCTGGGCAGTTTTTTCCAGGTTAAAGCAAAGGGAGCTGTTTAATGTGATGTCTGTGTTTGGGTTTGGGGAAAGGTTTTTGACCTTTGTGAAGATGTTGTATGCTGGGGCGTCATGTATGGTCAAGTTGGGAGGGGGGCTCAGTAGGCCAGTCTGGGTGACATGGGGCATTAGACAAGGATGCCCTCTATTGGGGCAGTTATATACACTAGCCATTGAGCCTTTTTTGGGCGCAGAGAGTGTGCTGCAGGGAGTGTGCTGGACAGGCATGGGTGTGGTGACAGGCATAGCAGTGTCAGCGTATGCAGATGACGTTTCTGTGATGGTCAGGATATGCAGGCACTAGAGACTAGTCTGAAGGTGTATGAGGGAGCTTCCTCAGCTAAGTTAAACCTGGGCAAGAGCAAAGCTCTGTTATGTGGGGCATGGGGGGATAGGGCCTCTCTGCTTCCAGGGGTTTTTCAGTGTGGTTGTGAAGGGCTTAACATGTTGGGGGTGTACCTGGGCTCGGAGAGGTGGGTCAGGAAGAACTGGGAGGGGCTGTCACAGGCAGTGGTGTCAAGACTGGCCAGGTGGAGGTGGCTCCTGTCCCAAGTGTCATATAGAGGGAGGTTGCTGAAAATCAACAACCTGGTGGCATCTTCCCTGTGGCATAAACTGGCTGTCCTCAACCCCCCCGCCGGTCTGCTTGCAGACCTGCAACGCAAGCTGGTGGACTTTTTCTGGTCGGACCATCATTGGCTGAGGGCGGCAATGTTGTACATGACCGTCCACGAACGAGGACAGGGCCTGGTGGAACTGGAGACCAGGGTGGCTGCTTTCCGACTAAAGGCGGTGCAGAGACTGCTGTACCATACTGAGGGAACCAGCATGCGCGCTGCTGAGGAGAGCTGGCATATTTGGTTTGGACCTGCAGCTGTTCCTCATGAAGCTGGAGAGGCTGAGTACAGCAGGTCTCTCAGATTTTTACTCTGCAGTGCTGAGGGCCTGGCAGCTGCTAAGGCCCACACGAAAAGGGGGTGTGGAGCCTGGTCTGTGGGAAGAGCCTATCTTCCACAACCCAGCCATCCCTTTGAGAACGGTTCAGTCGACCACCCTGCAGAGGCAACTGATGGCAGCGGGTTTACAAAGGCTGGGTGACCTGCGAGTGCTGGGAGAGGAGGGGTGGAAAACCCAGGAAGTCCTGCAACAACAAACAGGAATAACGTCTCTTAGGCTGCTGGAGAGATTCCTGGAGGAGGTCCAGGAGGCACTGTCTGAGCCGGTAAGGGGGGTGTTTGAGCGGCCAAAGGGGGAGGGGTTACCAATGCTTCCACCACTGCAGGTGACGGCAGAGACTGGGGACTGGCAAGGGGTCTGGAGGACTTGTTAGATTTTAACACTCCGAGCCTGGGGGAGTTTGAGGGGGTGGGACGTAATGCCCTCTTCAACCTCTGCATTAAGGTGAGGAACGTTAGGAGCCTAACAGGAGGGAAGGCACATCAGTGGCAGGGGTATGTGGGGAGGAGAGTATGGTGGGTTTTAGATAGAGGGGGCTCTACAAACCCCCAGTACCAAAGATGTCAGGGGACCTCCAGTGGAGGGTTCTACATGGAGCCCTGGCCTCTAACAGCTGGTTGGCACAGGTTGAACCGGGAGTCGGGCAGGGGTGTCCTTTCTGTGGGGTGGCGATGTTTTAATGAAATGAGAATGTTTCCCCCATCTCTCTCTCTCTTTCTCCATCTCCATTTACACCAAGACCCTAAGCTACACCAATCACTCCGCTTGCCTGTATTGATCTGAACGCAGCCTAATGTGAGATTACACAAATTAACGGCTGAAATTATATTTCTGTCTGTTCCAGGAATAGAGCTGCATAGTGCTGGGAGAAGCGTAATTTAGGCCAGCTAAATTAGCATATGAGAGAGAGAGAGAGAGAGAGAGAGAGAGAGAGAGAGAGAGAGAGAGAGAGAGAGAGAGAGAGAGAGAGAGAGAGAGAGAGAGAGAGAGAGAGAATATGGATACTGCCTCGCCTCCTCGTCTAAGTGAGTGCTGGCCTTTAAGGGCTTAATGGAACCAATTATTAGGAGGATCTCCGCGCCGTCTGCTCCTGGTGCAACTCGATTGTTCTCGTTATAAATGTCCCTCCCCTGACAGACACAGGCTTCACCTCGGCCCATCACCCACCTGCCTGCTCCCTCTCACACTCTGGCTCTTGTAGCAACGAGAAGGTCAATAGACTGCTCTTTTCAGCTCTTGAACCTTTCCATATTTCTTAATTAGGCCAAGCGCTATGTAAAGATGGAGCTTAGCTGGCTGGCTGTGACACTCACACACACTAACACAATGCTCATGTCTAATAGATGACAGAGAACATATAAAGTGCCTTTGGAAAGTATTCATACCCCTTGACATATTCCACATTTTGTTCTGTTACAGCCTGAATTCAAAATAGATTTAAAAAAAATGCTTTTCTCACCCACCTCACACAATACATAATTTTCATGAAGTGAAAACATGTTTTTAGATATTTTTACAAATGTATTGAAAATTACATGCAAAATTACCTTTGCGATTACAACTGTGAGTCTTTCTGGGTAAGTCTGAGAGCTTTCCACACCTGGATTACACAGTATTTGCCCATTATTATTTTCAACATTCTCCAAGCTCTGTCAAGTTGGTTGTTGATCATTGCTAGACAGCCATTTTTAAGTCCTACCATAGATTTTCAATCAGATTTAAGTCAAAACTCGGCCACTCAGGAACATTCACTGTCTTCTTGGTAAGCAACTCCAGTGTAGATTTCGACTTTTGTTTTAGGTTATTGTCCTGCTGAAAGGTAAATTCATCTCACAGTGTCGGGTGGAAAGCAGACTGATAAAGATTTTCCTCTATGATTTTGCCTATGCATTGCCTTTGCCTCCATTACATGTATTTTTATCCAGAAAAACTCCCCAGTCCTTAGCAATTACAAGCGTTCCCATAACATAATGCATCCACCACTATGCTTGAAAATATAGAGAGTGGAATTCAGTAATGTGTTATATTGTATTTGCCCAAAACATACCACTTTTGTATTCAGGACAAAAAGTGAATTGGTTTGCCACATTTTTGGTGCAGTATTATTTTAGTGCCTTGTTGCAAACAGCACGCACGTTTTGGAGTATTTTTATTCTGTACAGGCTTCCTTCTTACCACTCTGTCATTTAGGTTAGTATTGTGGAGTAACTACAAAGTTGTTGATCCATCCTCAGTTTTCTCCTATCACAGCCATTAAACTCTGAAACTGTTTTAAAGTCACCATTGGCCTCATGGTGAAATCCGACTAGCTCCGTTAGGAAGGACGCCTGTATCTTTGTAATGACTGGTTGTATTGATACACCATCTAAAATGTAATGAATAACTTCACCATGCCCAATGGGATATTCAATGTCTGCTTCTTTTATATTTTTACCCATCTACCAATAGGGGCCCTTCTTTGCGAGGCATTGTAATACCTCCCTGGTCTCCCTGGTTAAATATGTGTTTAAAATTCACGGCTCGACTGAGGGACCTTACAGATAATTGTATGTGTATTTGTATTTATTATGGATCCCCATTAGCTGCTGCCAAGGCAGCTACTCTTCCCAGGGTCCACTGCCCCTATACAATTTTAAAACATTACAATACATTCATTACAGAATTCACAATCCACTAAGTGTGTGCCCTCAGGCCCATACTCCACTACCACATATCTACAATGCAAAATCCATGTGTACGTGTGTGTATAGTGCGTGTGCAATCATGTGTTTGTATGCATGTGTCTGTGCCTATATTTGTGTTACTTCAGTCCCCGCTGTTCCATAAGGTGTATTATTACCTGCTTTTTAAATATGATTCTACTGCTTGCATCAGTTAGCTGATGTGGAATAGAGTTCCATGTAGTCATGGCTCTATGTAGTACTGTGCGCATCCCATAGTCTGTTCTGGACTTGGGGACTGTGAAGAGACCTCTGGTGGCATGTCTTGTGGGGTATGCATGTGTGTCTGAGCTGTGTGCTAGTATTTTAAACAGACAGCTCGGTACCTTCAGCTTGTCAACTCCTCTTAAAAAAACAAGTAATAAGGAAGTCAATCTCTCTTCCACTTTGAGCCATGAGAGATTGACATGCATGTCATTAATGTTAGCTCTCCGTGTACTTTTAAGGGCCAGCCGTGCTGCCCTGTTCTGAGCCAACTGCAATTTTCCCAAGTCCCTCTTTGTGGCACATGACCACACAACTGAACAGTAGTCCAGGTACGGCAAAACCAGGGCCTGTAGGACCTGCCTTGTTGATAGTGTTGTTAAATTGAGATATCTTTAGAAATTTGTACAAGCTGAAATGTCTTGAGTCTATAAGTATTCACCCCCTTTGTTATGGCAAGCCTAAATCAATTCAGAAACAAATATTGTTGTCTATCAAAAATGACAAGCCACCGGGGTCTGACAATCTGGATGGAAAATGACTGAGGATAATAGCGGACGATATTGCCACTCCTATTTGCCACATCTTCAATTTAAGCCTACTAGAAAGTGTGTGCCCTCAGGCCTGGAGGGAAGCTAAAGTCATTCCGCTACCCAAGAATAGTGAAGCCCAATTTAATGGCTCAAATAGCCCACTAATCAGTCTGTTACCAACCCTTAGTTAACTTCTGGGAAAAAATGTGTTTGACCAGATACAATGCTATTTCACAGTAAACAAATTGACAACAGACTTTCAGCACACATATAGGGAAGGACACTCAACAAGCACGGCACTTACACAAATGACTGATGATTAGCTTAGAGAAATGATAAAATGATTGTGGGGGCTGTCTTGTTGGCTTTTGACATTATCGATCATAGTGTGCTGCTGTAAAAACAAATGTGTTATGGCTTTACACCCCCTGCTACAATGTGGATAAAGAGTTACTTGTCTAACAGAAAACAGAGGGTGTTCTTTAATGGAAACCTCTCAAACATAATCCAGGTAGAAGGAGGAATTCCCCAGGGTAGCTGTTTAGGCCCCTTTCTTTTTTCAATCTTTACTAACAACGTGCCACTGGCTTTGAGTAAGGCCGGTGTGTCTATGTATGCAGATGACTCAACACTATACACGTCAGCTACTAAAGCAACTGAAATGACTGAAACACTTATTCAAATTTAAGTTCAGGCTGTAACACAACAAAATGTGGAAAAAGTCAAGGGGAGTGAATACTTTCTGAAGGCAGTGTAGCTGCTGTGCTTTTCTGCCAGTTTAAGGCATTTTCTGTGAGGATGGGGTGGGGTGTCTAGTCATCAACTGGCTAGATTAAGTTCTCAATTCCTGAGAGGTAGGGAGCTGTTATAGATACCTTTTAAAATTATAGATTTATAAGCACAAACGATGTATAGTTGAAGCAGTAGTTCCCCTTATATTATATACCCAAAAGCATTATAAACTACTGGTCATACAAGAGACAACAAACACCTGACAACTCTGAGCCTGTTGTTTTACACCTCAACACAACCAGAACACTGCAGCCAAGTTCATGAAAGTGATGTTTATTTATGATATTGCATCTGTTATTATCATCAGCAGAGATAGGAAATAGGAGAAATGCTGATTTCCTTTGAAAAATTATGTTTGTGACACTCACTTTCTCATTCCGACAGTAAGTGTGTTGATTTGTGAATGTGTTTAACCACAGCGACAACATGAAAAGGAATATGTCAGTAAGATCAGTGCTTTCCAAACAGACACTGATTTCTAAAACTAATATCTAAACCACAAAAACACTCTGACATGTTTTGGGGATGTATCTTTTTTCCTACAGAGCTCCATTCAAAGCTGTTTCAGTTGATAAACACTAGCGTACTGTAGTGCTGTAGTAGTTTGATCGTAGCTTCATTCCAACTAAAGCACTGTTCACAATAACACTAGTGGCCATGTAAACATCTCAACACAAGTATAAAGGCAGAATCACCATAGGGCTGGAGATGGTAGCAAACCATGACTTTGAAATACAAATACACCAATGGATATTGTCACATGCCATAGACATGGAGCCTTGAGCTTGGCAGAACAATACGTACAACTCTCTGTAATATCTAATTTACGTAAAGACACATAAATAAATAGGAATAAATATTAGCCACTTCCATAACAGTTGTTGTTTTTTCTCTTTTTTGCCAGTAGGCATTATGAAACATTCTGCTCTCTCTCTCTCTCTCTCTCTCTCTCTCGCTCTTTCTATTTCTCTTTCTCTCTCTCTCTCTGCTTCTACAAGCTGAGAAAATGGGTCTCTTTTAAATGTTGCACATTTAATATGCATCAGCTTTCTATCCGAGTATATGCCCAGTCAAATGGTGAGTCCATGTGATCTATGGTCCTGTTAAATCATGGTGCCACCCAGCACAGAGGGAGAAATTCATTACCGCTCAGGGCAATTTCCTCCCAAAACAAAAACACTTCATTCCAACAGGAAAACGAAATTAATACTGGCTTTGCATGAACCCACTTTTATTTGCCTAAAGAGCCGCAGCTCTTTCTCACTCACTCCATCTATTTGAGGAAAGAACAGAAGTCGTGGAGCGCAGGATCAAATTAGTTTCACACACACACACAAAAGCACATACGCATGCACGCACACAAAAGGCATCCACACAATCATGCACGCAAACACACACACCCATATACAGGCACATAAGCGTGCACACACACACACACACACACATTGACACTTCATCCTGCCTCAGTAAACGCTTTTGTTTTCATGCCGCCTTGCATTTCATTCTGACATCAAAGCACCCTAGTCTCTCACAGTTGACTCTGGATGTGCCATCTGACGTCATAGTATTGTCATGTCAAGTTTTCACTTGTGTTTAGCTCTTTTGATAAGCTAGAGTAATAGAGAGAGAGGGTGGTAATGAAATAACTGAAGCATGTCAAATTGATTTCTCTGATGAAAGGAAGGCGCTACACATCGCATAAACATTTAGCATATACACAAATAAGTGTTACTACAATTAAGTAAATGGTTCTAGTCTTTGCAAACGCTGAAAGGAAAACACTTCAACACATGATTGTTCTTTACTGCTGTCCCACTGCTTGGAAACGCTGGAGTTACATCTGAGTTCATATTCAAGACGACTCCCACTTCTGTGTGTGTGTGTGTGTGTGTGTGTGTGTGTGTGTGTGTGTGTGTGTGTGCTCGCGTGCGTGCGTGCGTGTGTAATATGAGGTGAGTGCCTCCTGCTTCGTTAATCTAAATGACTGTTTCAATGTGCTTTGCCTGCCTCATATTGTGCTGCCTGATTTATCCCCTCACTCCATAATCAAGTATTTGTTTATAGTTTAAACATAAAAAACATCATGGTTATAAGGCCTGATGGATAGCACTGCATGCTGATATTTATATGGTCTTAAAAAGGGGGGAGATAGTCATCTAAAGTTTTTACAGGGTGTAGATGGGACTGGATGCAGGGAAGGTCACAGACACAGAGAGGGGGAACATGGGACTGGATGCAGGGAAGGTCACAGACACAGAGAGGGGGAACATGGGGCTGGATGCGGGGAAGGTCACAGACACAGAGAGGGGGAACATGGGGCTGAATCCAGGGAATGTCACAGATGCAGAGAGGGGGAACATGGGGCTGGGTGCAGGGAAGGTCACAGACACAGAGAGGGGAAACATGGGGCTGGATGCGGGGAAGGTCACAGACACAGAGAGGGGGAACATGGGGCTGAATCCAGGGAATGTCACAGATGCAGAGAGGGGGAACATGGGGCTGGATGCAGGGAAGGTCACAGACACAGAGAGGGGGAACATGGGGCTGAATGCAGGGAATGTCACAGACACAGAGAGGGGGAACATGGGGATGGATGCAGGGAAGGTCACAGACACAGAGAGGGGGAACATGGGGCTGGATGCAGGGAAGGTCACAGACACAGAGAGGGGGAACATGGGGCTGGATGCAGGGAAGGTCACAGACACAGAGAGGGGGAACATGCACTGGGAGAGATGACAGCTGATTTGTTTGGTTGCTTTGAATAGCTGATGAACCCATCAAGCCCAAAGTCCTGTTAAAATGTTAATAAACATCTCAGAGAGGCCTATAGACTTGAAGTGAAATATGCAGGCTGTTCCTGAGGCTGGCGGGGCCTAGAATGGAGCAATCATGTTTGACAATGTGCGGTGCAAACCTTTCAATCAAAGTAGTCTTATTTCCCTGAATATTAAATACAGACTCCATTCTACATGTCAAGTGAATTAAAGCTGAAGGAATATTATTGCTTTCAATCCAATACCACATCCAACCCCCCTCCTCATAAATATGTTGGAATTATACGCATCAGAGTACCCCTAGGACGTGGTATAGGGGAAGAGAGAGAGAGAGAGAGAGAGAGAGAGAGAGAGAGAGAGAGAGAGAGAGAGAGAGAGAGAGTGCGTATTTGTGGCTTCTTGTAGAGATGATGCTCCATCTGCGAGTTGATATTCACCGGAAAGGGAGGGGATAAGATATGTAAAAAAAATGTTATTAATTTACTTTACAGGAAGAATCAAATTGAACATGACTGTCACTGAAAAACTGTACTGAGACTTCAAAATGCAATTGTTCTCCCTGTGTGTTTCTGTGGGGATCTATCTCGTCTAACTGACAATCCTCATGTCTTCACCTGTTATCTCCTCCTTAAAACACCAATAAATATGTATTTGAGAGATGAAGACAACTGAATCAGAGGACAGAAGAACAACTCTGTGATTGATGACATGAAGAACTGGATTTAAAATACAAAACAAAACCAACATGAAGAGGTGTTGGGATTTGTCAAGTTGTACGTTGATTTATTTGTCATGCTAATGAAATAGCAAATACACCAATGAGGTTGGTTTTTGTATTGGTAGCATGCCTGAGGTATTGTGTGTCTGTGTCAATTGACTGTCTATGTACTGGACTGTATTTACGACTGTACCATGACCTATACAGTTATAGGTCATGGTAGAGGATGTTTTCCTACCTCACCTCATAAACACTATTGTTCAAAACATCAGTCGCAACTTCAACAGTGAGAGGCGACTCCGGGATGCTGGCCTTCTAGGCAGAGTTGCAAAGAAAAAGCCATATCTCAGACTGGCCAATAAAAAGAAAAGATTAAGATGGGCAAAAGAACACAGACACTGGACATTGGAACAATGCCTAGAAGGCCAGCATCCCGGAGTCGCCTCTTCACTGTTGACGTTGAGACTGGTGTTTAGTGAAGCTGCCAGTTGAGGACTTGTGAGGTGTCTGTTTCTCAAACTAGACACTCTAATGTACTTGTCCTCTTGCTCAGTTGTGCACCAGGGCCTCCCACTCCTCTTTCTATTCTGGTTAGAGTCAGTTTGCGCCGTTCTGTGAAGGGAGTAGTATACAGCGTTGTACGAGATCTTCAGTTTCTTGGCAATTTCTCACATGAAATAACCTTCATTTCTCAGAACAAGAATAGACTGACGAGTTTCAGAAGAAAGTTCTTTGTTTCTGGCCATTTTGAGCCTGTAATTGAACCCACAAATGCTGATGCTTCAGATACTCAACTAGTCTAAAGAAGGCCAGTTTTATTGCTTCTTTAATCAGAACAACAGTTTTCAGTTAAGCTAACATAATTGCAAAAGGGTTTTCTAATGATCAATTAGCCTTTTAAAATGATAAACTTGGATTAGCTAACACAACGTGCCATTGGAACACAGGAGTGATGATTGCTGATAATGGGCCTCTGTACGTCTATGTAGATATTCCATAAAAAATCTGCAGTTTCCAGCTACAATAGTAATTTACAACATTAACAATGTCTACACTGTATTTCTGATCAATTTGATGTTATTTTAATGTATAAAGAATTGCTTTTCTTTCGAAAACAAGAACATTTCTAAGTGACCCCAAACTTTTGAACGGTAGTGTACCTGCTACTATGTTATTAACAAGGCCGGTACATGCAGAAACATATAGACATGCATGTGCATCCATGCATACACTAACACCCAGACATATAGACATGTACACACACATACAGTGGCTTGCAAAAGTATTCATTTTTCCTATTTTGTTGCCTTTTTTACCTGGAGTTAAAATAGATTTTGAGGGGGTTTGTATCATTTGATTTACACAACATGCCTACCACTTTGAAGATTTTTTATTGTGAAACAAACAAGAAATAAGACAAAAAACTGAACTTGAGCGACCCCCACTCCAAAGTCAATACTTTGTAGATCCCCCTTATGCAGCAACTACAGCTGCAAGACTCTTGGGGTATGTCTCTACAAGCTTGGCACATCTAGACACTGGGATTTTTGCCCATTCTTCAAGGCAAAACTGCTCCAGCTCCTTCAAATTGTATGGGTTGCGCTGGTGTACAGCAATCTTTAAGTCATACCACAGATTCTTAATTGGATTGAGGTCTGGGCTTTGACTAGGCCATTCCAAGACATTTATATGTTTCCCCTTAAAACACTAGAGTGTTGCTTTAGCAGTATGCTTAGGGTCATTGTCCTGCTGGAAGGTGAACCTCCGTCCCAGTCTCAAATCTCTGGAAGACTGAAGCAGGTTTTCCTCAAGAATTTCCCTGTATTTAGCGCCATCCATCATTCCTTCAATTCTGACCAGTTTCTCAATCCCTGACGAGGAAAAACATGGTGTTCTCGGGGTAATGAGAGGTGTTGCGCAAGACATAGCGTTTTCCTTGATGGCTAAAAAGCTACATTTTTGTCTCATCTGACCAGAGTCCCTTCTTCCATATGTTTGGGGAGCAAAAGGATGCCTTTTGACAAACACCAAATGTGTTTGCTTATTTTTTTCTTTAAGCAATGGCTTTTTTCTGGACACTCTTCCGTAAAGCCCAGCTCGGTGGACTGATACTCCAGTTTCTTTGGTCTCCTTGTTGCCTCTCTGATTAATGCCCTCCTGCCTGGTCTGTGAGTTTTGCAAGCGTCGGCGGTCCTCTCTTGGCAGGTTTGTTGTGATGCCATATTCTTTCAATTTTTTAACCCAACCCTGATCTGTCCTCAACTTTGTCGCTGACCTGTTTGGAGAGCACCTTGGTCTTCATGGTGCCGCTTGCTTGGTGTTGCCGCTTGCTTAGTGGTACTGCAGACTCTGGGGCCTTTCAAAACAGGTGTATATATACTGAGATCATGTGACAGATCATGTGACACTTAGATTACACACAGGTGGACTTTATTTAGCTAATTATGTGACTTCTGAAGGTAATTGGTTGCACCAGATCTTATTTAGGGGCTTCATAGCAAAGGGGGTGAATACATACAGTATGCACGCACCACTTTTCCATTTTTTATTTTGAATATTTTTTTTTATTTTACTTATCCAATTCTGACTATTTTGTGCATGTCCATTACATGAAATCCAAATAAAAATCCATTTAAATTACAGGTTGTAATGCAACAAAATAGGAAAAATGCCAAGTGGAATGAATACTTTGCAAGGCATTGTGCACACACACACACACATCCCATCATACACCCAAACAAACACAGTGTTCCCACACATATCCACATCCACATGCTCCAGACATAATATTCCAATCAGCTTTCAAAATGCAGTGTTTGGGTCAAGCCGACTTGCACTTCTAAGTAATTTATAATGTGCTTTACTCCAAGGTATTGTGCAACCTCATTATCATTAGAGTTTTGCATATTTAACAACAGTTTTTAATTAGATGGTATTTTATTATTCATGCACATAATTTGAGGCGAGCTCAGGCTACAGCTTTTCACTATAAAGAAGGAAAGAGACAGGGTGGATTAAAAACACTAAAATCATATACAGACAACGTTCGTTTTGTGAAACGGAATATTTCAGTTTGTACTCTTTAACTGGCAAGTGATTCCACACTCTCTCTGCTCATGGTAATGGCTCTTTTAATTTAGCTAATAGCTATCATGTTGTGTACCTTTATGCATTTGCTAAATTCTTAGAGCTGGGAGTTGTCTCTCTACGGCACGCACAGTGGAGGGAGCTGTAAGTAGTTTGGTGGTTGAGCTTGGCTCTTAACATAGAGAGTGTTTGCTGAGGGTATGGCTCGTTGATGTATTATTAAAATTGGAAATGGACTCCAGGGACGGCATCTAGTTATGTGCTTTCATTTGCCGAATAAACCAAGCGTTGTTTTCATCTTTGCTCATCATTGTTAATGGCGCCACTGATGAGAGGGGTGTGTGTTTTTCCCCGCTTCCCTTTATCATCCAGGGCCTCTTGTTATGCAGGCCAAATAGCCAAGCTTCTGATTCTGTTTTAGGTTTTCAATTAGTCATTTGACTGAGCACATCTGTTGGTGGCTGGGGCCCAGACTCTGGACGGACGGGTCCCTGTCACCTGCTCAGAGACTGGTGAAGCACAGAGGCAGAAGGGCCATGCCACCACGGGGCCTCCACTGTTACCACTCAGGGGGTCCCTCAGGGCTGAGTCCCCTGTCCCACCATGTTTTACAGCCAAGGCCACAGAGGAAACACATGCATCCAGAAACATCTGAGCTATGTCTGCCTCTCCCTGGCCTGTCGGTCTCACGCTCTGCTTCATGTTTCAGCCATTGCCAGGGGAGACAGACAGACAGTAGCATTTAAAGCTGCTATCCTGATGCAACTGATAGAACTGCCCCTGCTCTATTTGATTTGGAGGTTCAGGGGACTACATCCGCAGGCCATGCCAAAGCACATGAGTTTGAATGTATATTTTTGTTTTTGAATGTATCCTAATAATTTATGTATCAGGCTCTGTTTATTTTTTTCTCTCCTCCTGTGAGTATTAACATTGATGAATATGTGATGCATTTCTCTTTGAAGGCCTGCAGTGTAAAGCTGTTGAAATGTGGACCAACACAAATAAACACCCTAATTTCTGCTTTGGGCTCAGAGCAGCAAACAGAAGAGACGTGCCAGTTGATGCTCCTCATCCTCATATACGTACAGACTGGGTGTGCACACGCATCTGTCTCTTATATTACATGTATGTCAAACCTCTCATTGCTTTAACAAACACGTTTAAGTCTGTCTGTCTATTGTGTAACATAGGCTATCGAACATCCTTACAGAGCTGTAGGCTATTCACTTAGAATTTGTTTGGTAAAACACTTTCAGTCACAGGCCATAGATCTTCAATAACATCATCATTAAACTTTAAGACTATACTTTTATGTTGTTCCTCTGTGATTTGTACTTTGGTAATGAATCGTAGCAGAAGTATAGAAGGTTATTTCATATATCCTGGGCGTAATGAACGGCTGGCTGACTGTGAAACAACAACAGAGGAGATTGACTCTGTTGTTGCAGAACAAAAGCACTACGTCACTTCAAACCTTCAGCAAAGCTCTATTTCATTATGGTCAGCAATTTCCTGAAGGACCTGAGCTGTCCAATACCTCAATCGCATTAGCGTCCCGGCCCATTCTGTTCTGGGAAGAAAGACAGTAGTTAGTCAGGTCCACAATAACAGAATGGCAGCCAATCTTTGATTATGGGAGTTCAGGGAGGGTTCAGAACAGTAGCGTTGTTTCTCGTCTGATCCAAGGGGGTTCCCGTGGGACTTTAATAAAACATTTTGCTCATTGTGGAAAGTAATGACCAACAATGTAAACTTGTGACTTGACAACAGATGTTGGCATGCTTAGTGGGAACAAGGTGCTGTAAAATTAATTTCATTTAAATTATTTAATGCATGCATTACGTGCTTGAGGAAATAGACAAGGGGGGTTGATGATTGGTGGGCAACAACAACAAAAAATGAATTCAATTAAATCTGAAGTAGTCGGTTAGGGAAAAAAGAAAGAGAGCAATCAAATGCGCTCTCCAAAAATCTAATAGGAATCACACGAAAGCTGACATGGCTCCTATGATTTATATTTAATAGGGTTTATTATTTAATATTGTCACTTCAAAGGCTGTGCCAGGAAACTTGCTAGAGATGTTTTCCAAATCGAATTAAACCAAATGAATATCTGAAGAACAAGCCGTCAGTTCAGTCGGGGCACTGTTGTTGCGTTTTCTCCCCAACCCACAAAGACAAAAAAAGTTTGACAAATGAAATTAAACTCTAAGTGTTTATGCTATAATAACACATAACAGCAGTGTTGAGTGAGCACAGCATATCACTGCACATGGTTAGACAAACAGTGAGATGGGGAGTGAGAGAGAGACAGAGAGAGACAGAGAGGCACTCCCTCCTGGTTGAGAGGGTAATTAGGTATGTAAATCTCCCATGCCATTAAAGACAGATGACTAATGAGACATGGAGTGGAACAAAACTTTCCTTGAGTGTTCCATCTTCCCTCCGTCATCACCGGGAACAGATGCACAATGGTTGGCAGTGTTGGGCTACACATGGAACACGGATCAGCTACACATGCACTGAACATTTAGAACAAAGGCAAAACAATGCAACGTGCATCACACCCCACCGTTCGATCAAGGAACGCAACACCGACAGCATATGGCAAGGTGGTAGAACTTCTTCCATTTCCAGGTACTGGATCTCTTTGTGAAGGAGTGAAAGGAGGACAGTGGAAAGAAGCTGTTGATAATAAGTGTCCTGTGCACTGTGCCATACAGAACTTTGCCACAGTTGACCCAGTGTGTTTGAAACTGGAAACTATAATACATTGTCCCGGTCGGTCACTATACCAGGTATCCAGTAGATTGTTGCATCCTGGTGCCAATGCAGGCTGTGCTCCATGTCTGTGGTAGTTGGTGTACATACACTGGCCCCTGCACCATACTTTCCCACGGATGACCTAGTGTTCGAACCAGCCATGTCATATACAGTACAAAGACTGCACAGCCTGACCCTGGATTGTCCTATGATTGTACATTATATTGTACAGCCTGGTGCCATGCAGGCTGTGCTTCATGCCATGTCAGCGGGCAGCCACCACCGTGACGTCATAGCGAGCGTCGGAGCGTCCTCACCTGGATTTCCTCTGTCACCTTCAGCCCTCGGTTCTCTCTGTTCTCAGCCAAAACAGCACGTAGCCCAACGCATTGTAATAACACCACAGCAGACCATTGATATAAATATATTTCCTTTCCTCTCTACCGTTGGTCAGTCTGTCCTGGCCCGGCCTGGCCCGGCTGTGACTTATTCATTTGTGAGTTTATTTTCTTTAGTAAGCCCCAGTGCTTGGTTGTGTAAAGGTTGCCTTTGTTTGGTTGGTCCTGCAGAACAGCTCAGCTGAGTGTGAAGTGCAGGAATACAGGAAGTAGTGTTGCTCTTTAACCTGCACCCGTGACAGATGGAGCCACTTAACAATTGGAGCATCCTGAGCCCTGGGCTGCTGGCGCTGACAGCAGCCTGTCCTCTCTTCACTACGTGTGTGTGTGTGTGTGTATGTGTGTGTGTGTGTGTGTGTGTGTGTGCACGCGCGTGCGTGCGTGTGTGTGTGTCACTCTCCCACACTAACTCCACCCCCTCTATGCAGTAGTACAGTGGTCAGCCACAAAGAGAACCATAATCTTCTGTTTACCGGATATCCCAAACACAAAGACCCAGGTGTCACAGCGATGACCATCTCAAGATTGTTACATCTTGAATTATAGCTCCTACGTCATTCAGTAATGAACGATTGTGTTGAACTCATTTTCACATCATCTCATATTGACCCTGAGTCAGCGCTGGGTCGGCCCTCTCTGCTCTGCACTTGTAGCACCCTGGGCCAACTAGGGGGACCGTGACAGCTGAAAGCAATGTCTTATACTAGCTCACATTTCAGAAACAGAGGGAGCTCCACCCCTAGGCATAAAGGTTCAACAGTTTTGGCAAGCAGAATGGCAAGGACTGAGGGCAAAATACACACAAAAAAAGCTTTTTCCAAAACAGTGGTCACATACAATGAACATACTCTGGATACTAAACCACAGGGTCCATGGCTATAGGGACAATGCACCCAACTGTTCAAATCAGACTTTTGGAGAGATAGGGAGCAGGAGACCACTGACTTTGAGGGATGTTGACCTTGAAGGTGTAATGAAATGATGACTAAGACTATGTTATCCCCTTCCACCCCCATGGTCCCTGCCCACCCCCTTGGTCCCCGCCCAGCCCCTTGGTTCCTGCCCACACCCCTTGTCCACACTAGTATGGCACAATTAATGAGTGTCCGACTTTGGAGGGGGTAGGATTGGATGTTTGGAGGGGGTAAGATTGAAAGTTTGGAAGGGGGTAGGATTGGAGGGGGTCGGATTGGAGGTTTGAAGGGGGTAGGAGAAAGGAGTCATGTGAAGTTCATAGTCCAGACAGAGGCGTTAGAGGGGCCTGTACCCCAAAACTCAACCAGCTGTGGGACTCTGTTCTGATTAATGCTACATCAGCAAGTACACTGTCCACAACACAGAGAGAAAGTACCATTACCACCCGCTACCATCCCGCCTTCTGCCAAGCCCTCATAGTGTTAGGTTACACTCACATACACTTTCAGATTATTACTACAAATATGACAAAGGACACAGTTTGTAGTGGGGAGACGGATTTCACCACAACATCCATCTGTCATCACGCCATTCACGATTATTCTCTGGACCGCAAACTAAGCCATGGCCCAGTAGAGTAGAGAGCCACATGTCCCTAATAGGACAATACCCCAGCCCACTCTCCATGCCTTCCATTACTTGTCAATTGGAAGAGTATTAAAGATAAAACTTTATTAACTCGATTGTGGTTGGCCACAAGTATTAAAGAGCACATCACTTCTCCGTTTTTCAATATACAAACATATTGACTTATGTTGTCGCGCCACGCCAGTCTGGATACTCAATACATGACACATGGGTCCCATAGCATAGCTGCTAACTGGTAGCAGAGCTGTTGGGATGTAACACAGGAATTAAAACCCCACATCTAAACATGGAGTACAACTGACTTTTTCAGTTGTACTCAATATGTCTGTGTAACGTCAATGTGCTGAAAGATTGACGATTGACACGATAACTTAATATACTTTAATAATCCATCTAATTTGAATCAGTCTGTTCTGCCTTGACAGCCATTGTTTCTTGTTAACATATTTAGAAAAAAATCACATATAATGACAGCCAAGCCATCTAATATCATTATCACTATAACCTGATATTATACTCTCAGAAAGGCTTCCCCCCTCAAAAAACCTGGTCCTGTTGTGTCTATTTGGGAAGCAGGTAGCCTAGTGGTTAGAGTGTTGGACTAGTGACCAAAAAGTTGCAAGATTGAATCCCTGAGCTGACAAGGTAAAAATCTGTCGTTCTGTCCCTGAACAAGGCAGTTAACCCACTGTTCCTAGGCTGTCATTGAACATAAGAATTTGTTCTTAACTGACTTGCCTAGTTAAATAAAGGTAAAATAAAAAAATACAAATAAAATTCCAAACACATTAGAGTAGCAGTGACACCATTGTCACGGTAGCAGATGTTCTTTACATTTCCCTCCCATTCCTAACCTATTTCCTCGTACCCAGTACACCTATCTAAAACCTGTCTCTCTCTCTCCCTCTTTTCTCTCTTACTCTCTCTTCCCCCTCTAGCTCTCTTCCTCCCTCTCTCTCTTTCTGTCTCTCTCTTTACCCCCTCCCCCCTCCTTCTCAACAGCCCACAAAACCACCACAAAACAAAGAGAAACAAGATGAATTAGTAGCAGGGGGTCCCAGTGGTATTAAAGAGGGGACTGTTTTGTTTTAGTTGAAACTATTTCTCTCTGTTTTTGCGACGCTAGCGTTGCTCTGCTCTACTCAGCTCTGCTCAGCTCTGCTCCCCCATGTATTGGCCGGCTGTGATCATGTGTCAGAGACAGAGTCATACAAGTGGGACCGGGCGGCTGTGGCGGGCGGAGGGTGGGGTGGAGGCCCGGTGCCCGGCAGGCAGGCTTGTCTGAAGCAGACGGCTTGTTTGCGTGTACTTAACAGCTCCCCACAGCTGTGTTCTCTCCACATGTAACAGGAGAAGACCTCATCCATCAAAAAAGCATTATTTTTTTCCTCCTCTCCTGCTTTTTTATTTTCCTCCTCTGTTTTTGGTTCAAGTGGCTCCATTGGGAAAGTGTCAACAAACAGGCTTAGGGTCAGGAGCAGAGGTCAGCTGGTGAGTTACCCTGTTAGCTCAGCTTTTCTCTCTTCTCAAGAGGGGGTGCATTTCTCAACAAGTCACTTATTGAACAAAGTAGGATAGGGCATCTTTGTTATGGGGTCTAATTTGGATTGTCTTTTTAACAATCCACTCACAAATACAGCTGAGTCATCAAAAAAACTATTTTGCCATAAAGTACATGAACATGTGCTTCGGATTTCAACTCGCAGTTCACGGTTCAATCATTTTTGTCATATGAAACACTTCTCCCTCAACAGTCTCACGAATTGGGATTGTGTGACTTTTGATGGAATCAAAGTGCTATTTTCCCTTCATCCAACTACAGTGACAGGTTTTATTTAACTTGATGTGTTCCTACCAGTCTGCTCTTGCTGTGTGCTGTCTGAGCGTGGTATGGTAAATCATATAGATATATTAGGAGCCTCGCTCTTGTCTCCTGGCCCTGAGAAGTCCTGACTGGCTACGGTGGACTGGGCTGACTGCCTGTAATGATGAGCCCTGGCCTGCTCAGGGGTTAATGGCTGCAAACTGTCATGCTGTTTCGGTACACATCATATCGTCGTTATTCACTAGACATACATCGTAACCTTTATGCCTCAGATGAACCTCCCAGGCTTTAGAGAGGGTAGGTGAGAGGGGGGTTCTCAAGACAGGAAAGTCAACTTGAGGCTGACTGGGTTCACTCTCACTGGCCTGCCCTGCCTGGCCCAGCCTCTCCTCTGGACTAGCTCAGCACACAGCTAGTAAATGCTTCATTTTGATTTCAGATACATGACAATAATCAAAGTTGCATTCATCAGTTTCTGTGTTGTGGGACTGACAAAAGCCACTTTCTGCGTATATTACTGCTCTAAATAAATACACTAAGCTAGCTGTGGTTGGTCTGTGATTGAAGTTGACGATGATGATTCACATTGGATGTTGCTCCAGTCATTTTTTAAACTCTTAAATGTTTATTCTAGTTAACTTTGATACAAGGTTGCCAGGTTGGGCAGTGCTGTGTTGACTAGGGGTCCCTCAGACACACACACATTGGTGTATGTGGCAACTCTTGGCAATGAGAATGATAGGAATACTGTAGGAATCAGAAACACATTTTCTAACTCTGGAAGAGTATTTGTTTCCCAAGGCAATTTGAATCTTACTTGAGGTCCTCAACATGGAACTCTGACCAACTCATTGACTCATGCAATACAACCAATAGGCTTAAACATCAAGCAGTGGAGGCTGATGGAAGGAGATATAGGAGGACAGACTCATTGTAATGGCTAGAATGGAATTAATGGAATGTAGTCCAACATGTGGTTTCCATATGTTTGTTGTAATTAATACCGTTACATTAATTCCATTCCAGCCATTACAATGAGCCTGTCCTCCTATAGTTCCTCCCACCAGCCTCCACTGCCATCAAGCATACTGTACACATTGACAAACACACACACACTATATATAGGTGAGTAACTGAACGCACATACAGTACACACAGTGACATGCACACAGGCGTGTATATTGCCTCTCACCAGTGCTGTCTTCTGGGAACAGACTAATTGCAGTATAACAGAAATAGAGCTGAGGAGCTGAATGTGCCCCGGAGTGAAACCCCCCGCTGTTTCAACTTTTCACATTTTATGCCTGTTGTGACAAAAGTGCAGACGCAGAGTGAAAATGTCACATTCTTAACTCTCCCGAGAGTGCTAAGTCAACTGAGCTGTGAAATCTGAAATATCTGGGACTGTGCGTGTGCTCGTGTGATATTACAATCATATTTGTAACGCCTGTAACATCCACTCATCCAGACAATTCATACAATTCATACTGCATGATATTATGGGATATTGTGCAAGAGTACTGTATACTATTCTATGCCTTTCTTTCCTTTTCCTACTTTGTCACATTCCCAACTACAGTGAAACAAGACTAGTTCTAAACTGAGAGCCCCATCTGTGCAGTGTTATAGGTCCAATATTAGAGAGGCTTTTTTTACAGTGTGCAGAGAAGACGCTCGACTTCCAACACACACACGAGAACCGCACCCCTGTTTTCTCCCGTAGGTGTGTTTGTGTGTTTTCTGGGTTCCACATGGCCTACAGATGTAGCCAGACTTGTTACCCACATGCAGGCACACACACACACACACATACACAAACACACACACTCTTCATCCTGGTCTGTCTATATCGCTTACATAACACATACTGTTAGTGAAATCTCAAATGGGCTGAACAGCCTTATGGCGTAGCTGGAGCGTTAGAGTGGTGCCTTCTGGGTAACTCACTAACTCTGGTTAGTTATTGGTGGCAGACCACAGGCCTGTCTGCCTCAATGTGGTTGACACACAGGGAGAGAAGTGGAGAGGAGTGACAGTCTCCCAGCCAGGGATGGCAGTCTGCAGCAGGCACAGAAAACCTCCTCTTCCTCCTCCTCCCTTCTCTCCCTTCGCCACACAGTCGCTCTCCTTCAGTGCCTGGTAATGGGAAGGGAAAGAGAGGGATGAAAAAAAGAGAAAAGAGAAAAACGACATCCATGCTGCTTTGCGGGTGACAGCAAGAGAACTTTTGGGAGTCAGAGAGTTAGCACCAAAGTTCCCTCTCAGCCCATTAAAGCTGTAGAGCATCTAGATTCTATTGGAACCATATGTGCCAAAGAATTTCTCTTCTGGTAAGACATTCCAAATACTGTCCTGCAGCCAAAGACTTTGGTGTTAGTCTAATTTAAGCAGCATGTTGGGGAGAGCTCTCCGGGCTTTGATCATTTGGAGATCGTTTGGTACAAATTGAACTAACCCAAGCTCCATTTCTGGTGGATCACAACCGTGGATTTGTTGAATTAAACGCGTCGTTGAATGCAGTCTGTACATGAAAAGAAAGTTGCTCTTAAGAATCCGATAGTGGGTTTTTCACCTAGCCAGCAGGTCCACTTCTTGTTTTACTTTTAAACTTAATCCACGCTCCCTCGTTCCGTCCGTGGTGATTTAACGAGGCTCTGCACTGAGCGGGGCTCGGCGGCTTGGGCCCGGCCCGACCTGGAGGAGATCATGTTCTAAGAGGAGACAAGCAGAAATCACCTGGTCTATGTAATAGAGAACATATTGCACAGAGAGCCCTAAGCATGTCTCCTGGACCAGAGTATACAGTCTACATCTATACATTCTTCATCTTCTGTTTCCAACAATTCTTAGATTTTTTCCCCAGAAACCTGAAGGAGTAGTTGAAGGATTCTATAGGATAGGCAACACACTTCTCCCCCCTACTCCCACAGCTCTCTCTTTCACTCTCTCTCTCTCAATTAAACCGGATTTGTTCCGCTTTTATTTCTCACTCAGTTAGCATCCGGTAAGAAACGTGTCTTACTCAGGCTGTGAAACGAGCAAAAGCTTACACACATTTAATTTTAAATAACTACAACGACAAGAATTTACAAATAATCCGACACTGACTGAGATTGTCTTTGGAGGACTTTATACATACACAGTTGGATGTAAATGGACCCTTTTCAACACAACACCCTGCTATGTCCATGTGGGTCAACGGTGGCACGTTGGTGGCAGGAGCTTATCTGTGCTATTGATTTTCTCATTGGCTCGTTTGCTAAATGAAAACATGCAGGGGAGGAAACAGGCTTGAATTTTTCTCTCAGAGATGTCTGCATGTCTTCAGATGTGCTGTTGGAACACGGAACCACCAGGAACTAATTTGTTCTCTGAGTTCCTTCTCAGAATGTAGGGTTTCTGATAAGGCTCTTCTGCCTCCCTGTGTTCCAATTGGTTGATTTTTAGATGAATAACTCGTTTTTCTACTGGGTGCTTGTGTAATGTATTTTTTTATGACTGAAGTGTTTTGTTTTTAACTTATGCCTTCCTGAATGTGCTACTGATATTGGGAATTGTGTAGACGATAAATAAGTTACAAATCTATTCCATTTTTCTAACTATTTTATATTTTCCCACAACATCATTAAGTATACCCAACAGACAGCAGACAAAAAACAAGTCAAGTCAGATCCCTATAGTGCTCAGTACAGTCTGGTCTGGTTGGTATTAAGAGAGTCAGATGTGTCCTGCCACGTGGTGCTGGAGTGAGAGACAGAGAGAGAGAGAGACAGAGAGAGAGACAGAGAGAGAGAGAGAGAGAGAGAGAGAGAGAGAGAGAGAGAGAGAGAGAGAGAGAGAGAGAGAGATTACCACTGTACATCTGCAGCCCTTTCCCTTCTCTTGGTTTCCTGACATCAGGTATGAAGTGATTGATCGCAGATCAAAGCCAGGAAGCAGGATAATTAAAGTTGTAGGTATAAATAGATAGAAGCGTAACTTACAGCATGCTTACAGTACATCAGACATCATAATACAGAACAAATGTGCCCCGGGACCAATTGAGGCCTGGTTCAGGTTTGCTGGTTCTCGGGTCTGCTCTGCTGCTCTGCTGCTCTGTCCTGAGAATACAGCCTCCATTTACATGCCCTTGTAGTTGAGAATAACAGAACACCCAGATGTAAAACTACAACACTGGAGCCCTCCTGTAAATAATAGGAGATTCTTTTCAAGTCCTACCCAGATGGGGCAGGTCCATATTGCAACCCTATTGATATGTACACAGCCAGGCTCTTACTCCACACATACAGTACACCAGTATGTAGGTCAGCACTAGATACTGTATTCATAAAAATAACTGTGTTATGTAAGGATAAAAAACGGACTAAATCCATTGATTGACAGATTATTTGATTGTTTAAATACACAAATACCAGAATGTATTGCATTTGAACTATTGAAAATCTGGCTCCAAATTAAGCATTCACACACGCAAAGTATTCTCCCAGAAATAACTTTTTTATGACAGAAACTATAGCAATAAACACAACACTAATGTGAAGTGTCAGAAAACTATTTGAAAATGCTATGGCTTTACTCTAATTGTATCCCAATCATGGTTGAAAAGATTGCAGCTGAAGGCAGTCTTAATTGCAGGGTTCGCCAGCCTCGACGCAGTTTACTAGACATAAAACCTGTCCAGAAACATGCATGGGCGACAGTGGCGTTTAAGACACAACACAACGCTTTCTGTCAGATGGAGAGAGCAGCACACTGGACGTATGGTAAGGGGATGTTAAGAGACAAGGAGACAAATCCTCCCGTTTATAGTTGGCACATAACAAAGCCACTGGCTCACTGGCTGCCTGCGGTGGCGTCATAAACACATCTAGATCTGCACAAACAACACTCATGGTTAGACAATAGAGCAGCCTGCTACTATTCACTGTTGATTGTCAACTCAACCACACTGTGGGATGCTGGCTGGCCACCGCTACAGACCCTTCCAGTCCAGGCATCACACTGCTGGCCAGTCCACAGGCACCAGGCTAGAACACCATGTATAACTACAACTTTAGTGTGATAAGCTTAGTAACAGGACACGCCGTCCAAAGAGTGCAACTTTTGAACAATTTCCTCCAAAACAAACATGAAAAACTTGTGAGAGGGGTTTGTTTCTCAAACTCCCCCTCTCTGTCTGTCTCTGGTTGGGGATCTGCCCTCCAGCACTAATGTGTAATTGAGATTTTCCTTGGTTTAAAAACATGGACTCCCTTTCGCCCTTTAACCCCCACCCTACCTTCCATTTAACTCCCTACCCTCTCTCTCTCCCTCTCTCCCTCTTTCCCCCTCCCTTCCTCCCGCTTGCTCTCTCTCTCTACCCCTCTCCTTATCCCACCTCTCTCTCTCTCTCTCTCTCTCTCTCTCTCTCTCTCTCTCTCTCGTCAGTGTCAATCATCTGCTCTAGTTAATAAGAGTTGAGTTTTATGCTCTGATCGGTGGGCGTCTCTACTTGCAGTACCAGTTCCATGCAGTGATACATTTAGCCCAGAACCAGAAGTATTACTGATAACATGTGGCTCATATGTAAGTATTGGCTTCCACAGCCATCTATGGTGAGCACCCAACCCCCCACCCCCACCCTGCACTGTTTCACTGGCCATTTCATGTTGACTTTCATTTCAGCCTAAAATATCATGGCTGGGGAGTGATGGGTTGGTTTACCTCCCAGTGGCTGAGTAAGGGGGTATGAAGGATGGCTGGGGCTGTACTAGGGGTTGGTCTGGAGTTGGGGCATATCCTGGGCTGAGGCTTAGGATGGGACAGATGCTGGCTCTTTGAAATGGATGATGGTAGGGCTGGGCAGTATGGCCTAAAAATCATATCTATATTTTTTCAAACTGATAAACGATTCAAGATATACGTATATCTTATCTTACGTATAGATTTATTTAAAATGTTTTCTCTAAATAAGCTTTGGTGTACAATTAAAGGTAAAATACAGTGCATTAATAATCTAAATACAAGCCTTCCACAACCATAAGACCCATTTAATAATTACATGAAGTAGTTTAACCTGCAAATTTAACCAGAACGATGCATAATGCTCATTCACTGATAATGACTAACTTCTTGTAGCAGGCATTATAGAAAATGAACACAGGTCTCATCAACAATCTCTCAAGCTCAAGCCCACATGCTAGTGAGTAGCCAGCTAATCTTTCTATTTCAAGTTTAGCCAACTTGGATCTATTTGCAAGCTAACCAGATAGAACTGTTATGAACACACCCTTCTGTCTCCAACTGTTTAAACAGGATGTTAGGCTGTCCACTTTGTTCAGATGTTGAAATCAAGTGGACTACCTTATTTCTCAGAATGAGAACAAATTGCCAATTCCTTATACAGAATAGTTTGTCATGCTTATTGTACGTTTATAAAACACAGACTAGACAGCTAGTATAATAGTCTTTGGCTAAAATGCTGCTAGCGGTAGGCCTACTTGATACCGCAATGCCGCGTGCGACAAACTGAACATTCATTTTCCAGAATCAATGTTCGTTGTCTGCTCTGAGTGCAATTTGAGGAGTTGAGACATAAAAAGGGAATAATTAAAAAGGTTAACTTCTCCTCTTATTACTGTAAAGTAATGTGTCAATGTGTTTCGGTGTCCATATGACCCATTCTTGTGATGAAACCGCTTGTCAGAGAGGAAGAAGTGATCTCTCATCTTTGATGTTGTGAGTGGCAGGGGGAGGGGCTTGGTGTGTGTGTGTGTGAAGAGACGAAGCGCTGAAATCTGTCCAAAATAAGCCCAATTCGTATTTATGGGCTTATTTTGGACCTAAGCTTGTCGCCTGCCTTCCTGCCTTTGGAGCAACAACTCCCATTGTTAGAGCAGAGACGTGCATCTCGTCATTATATACAGATCTCTGGTGTAAATGAGAAAGTGCACACAGCATAGAATGAGCGAAGGAGACAAGACCAATAAGACAACATTTTTATTTGTTTTTATTTCACCTTTATTTAATCAGGTAGGCTAGTTGAGAACAAGTTCTCATTTACAACTGCGACCTGGCCAAGATAAAGCACAGCAGTTTGACACATACAACAACACAGAGTTACACATGAAATAAACAAACATACAGTCAATAATACAGTAGAAAAAGAAAACAAAAAAGTCTATATACAGTGAGTGCAATTGAGGTAGGATAAGGGAGGTAAGGCAATAAATAGGACAAGGTGGCGAAGTAATTACAATATAGCAAGATGAATGTGCAAATAGAGATAATGGGGTGCAAAGGAGCAAGATAAATAAATAAATACAGTATGGGGATGAGGTAGTTGGTTGAGCTATTTACAGATGGGCTATGTACAGGTGCAGTGATCTGTGAGTGTCACGATCGTCGTATAAAGAACTGGACCAAGGTGCAAAGCGGACTGAGTTCCACATCTTTTAATTTGTGAAACTATGAAACAACAAAAAAAAACAATGAACAACAATCGGCCGTGGTGTAGCACACACAGCACATACACAAAAAACAATGACCCACACCGCAAGTGGGGAAAAGAACAAACATATATATGGTCCCCAATTAGAGGTAACAACACTCAGCTGCCTCTAATTGGGAACCATCAACAAACCAAACCTAGAAAATAAAACATAGAACAAAAACCCCCCTGATCACGTCCTGACCAACACACCCTAGATGAGCCAGAAGGCTATCTGTGGCCAGGACGTGACAGTGAGCTGCTCTGACAGCTGATGCTTAAAGCTAGTGAGGGAGATAGGAGTCTCCAGCTTTAGTGATTTGTGCAGTTCGTTCCAGTCATTGGCAGCAGAGAACTGGAAGGAAAGCCGGCCAAATGAGGAATTGGCTTTGGGAGTGACCAGAGAGATAAACCTGCTGGAGCGCGTGCTACGAGTGGGTGCTGCTATGGTGACCAATGAGCTGAGATAAGGCGGGGGCTTTACCTAGCAGGGACTTGTAGATGACCTGGAGCCAGTGGGTTTGGTGACGAGTATGAAGCGAGGGCCAGACAACGAGAGTGTACAGGTCGCAGTGGTGGGTAGTATATGGAGCTTTGGTGATAAAACGGATGGCACTGTGATAGACTGCAAACAGTAGGGTGTTGGAGGCTATTTTATAAATGACATCGCCGAAGTCAAGGATTGGTAGGATGGTCAGTTTTACGAGGGTATGTTTGGCAGCATGAGTGAAGGATGCTTTGTTGTGAAATAGGAAGCCAATTCTAGATTTAATTTTGGATTGGAGATGCTTAATGTGAGTCTGGAAGGAAAGTTTACAGTCTAACCAGACACCTAGGTATTTGTAGTTGTCTACATAAGTCAGAACCGTCCAGAGTAGTGATGCTGGACGGGCGGGCAGGTGCAGGCAGTGATCGGTAGAAGAGCATTTAGTTTTACTTGCATTTAAGAGCAGTTGGAGGCCACGGAAGGAGAGTTGTATGGCATTGAAGCTCGTCTGGAGGTTAGTTAACACAGTGTCCAAAGAAGGGCCAGAAGTATACAGAATGGTGTCGTCTGCGTAGAGGTGGATCAGAGAATCACCAGCAGCAAGAGCGACATCATTGATGTATACAGAGAAGACTTTTCATTATCCATTTGTCTTGTCTTGTTTTTCACACACCTGGTTTGCCTTCCCCATCTTTATCTGGTGTGTATTTAACCCTCTGTTTCCCCCCATGTCCTTGTGTGTGTTTGTTTATTGTGAAGCCGTTTTTTCTGGCTGGTGCATTGTTATTTTGCCTCGCCTGTGTTTGCGTATGGCATGTTATATGTATTTACGCGTTTAGCGTTTTTTGGATGTTTATTGTTTGAGTAAACTTTTTGCTCACTCAGTACTGTTCTCCTGCACCTGACTTATGCACCAGCTACATACGAGCCTGACACAGATTGTCTAGCCCTGCTGATTTGTAGGGATCCAGATTTTGCAGCTCTTTCAGAACATCAACTATCTGGATTTGGGTGAGAACAAGCGAACATAAACACTCATACAGGCATTTGGAATATCGCCCAGAAACATCAATTAGAATTAATTGAATTAATTTGATATATCGCCCAACCCTAGATGTTGGGTCAGGGTCTTGGGACTTGGATGCAGCTGGGCATTGGGGATGGGGCTGGGTGGGGCTGGGGACCAGTCCTAATGGCTTTGTGATGATGTATCGCTGAAATCCTGCCAGAGACCCCTGACTGAGAGTGGGCTCAGGACTCTTTATCTCTGCGGACATCTTTTGCCCGGCTCAGGGTTTTGGGGTCTAGTTTCACCGGCCCTTTGGGAGAACCCAACAGGACTGGAGCGACTGGGGATTAGCGGGGATGACCCCGGGAGCAGAGCAGATTATTTGAGAACACTGAAGAGAGAAAAGTTGTTTGACCTTGAGGCATGAACAAGGTGAAAACTAAGAGAGATTATTAGATTAGTGGAGGTGAAACATAAGACTTAGATGTATGTCAATAGGGGATACAGACTCAATGTTATATATCTTTATCACAAGTATCCAAGGACTTCAAATGATATTGATACAGTACTGTTGTTTAATTTGAATCTGTCGTAATAGAAAAATGTCTTCACATACAAGATACCAGACGTTATTGAATAGTTTTAAGATAATCTATTAATAAAGTAATTGTAATGTGCCCAATAACACCTCCAGTAACACAAGTCTCCCTGGCTACTTAAGCTCTTGTTAAGTGAGTAGGCTAATGCAGGACACATGAGATGAGTAAGAGATGCCCTAGAGGAAACTCCACTCTGCATTGACACTTTCTGGACAACCCAAGGTCACTGCCTGCAGCCTGCTACTACTGCCCTTCTCTCTCTCATGGCTGACCAGCATGTCTTCCTTCAGGCCTGAGCCAAGCCCATCAGACAGGTTACAACCACTCTGGCCCCTATGACTCTGGAGGTGTGTGTGTGTGTGTGTGTGTGTGTGTGTGTGTGTGTGTGTGTGTGTGTGTGTGTGTGTGTGTGTGTGTGTGTGTGTGTGTGTGTGTGTGTGTTTGTGTGTGTTTCTCCCCTCTCCACCCTGCAACCAGAGAGGTCCTAAAGGACTCGTCACCGTCAGCCCTCCATGAGCAGCCGACCAGGGAAAGCCAGCCACTTCAATCATCCTAGAGGTTAGGGGTCAAATAGGTCAAATACCTCAGCCGAGGTCCCCACCCCCCTGTCACTGTGACAGGAGGGCTATGGTCAGTGTCATGGGCTGGTGCTGGACCCACTAGCACCAGCACCACCCAGCTCCTAGCTCTACCTCTGGGGCTTTGGGTGAGGAGGGAAGGGGCTGGATGGGTTCTAATTAATAACACGCTTCAGTAGTAGTAGGATTGGAACAGCTAATACAAAAGGTTGCGTCAATGACATGTAATATGTTCATTGATGTTTTTGTTAAACTTGACATCACAGGGCTCCAGAAGCGTTAACATCAGTTTCCCGTAATGTTATATTCATTCATTGGCTTCGACCAGTCTAGAAAGCCCCTCCCTCTCCACCTTGCCTCTCTGGAGGGAGAGAGAACGAGAAAGAGAAAGATCTGTAAAAACATGATTTAGCCCTGAATACACTCCTGTCAGAAAGTTAAATGTTAAAAGTGGGCCTCAGCACTTTGTTTGGTTGTGTTAACGAGATAATCTGAGAGTCGGGAGCGTTTTTTCACAAGGGTGTTTTTATGACCTCTGTTACAATAAAGCGGACAGGTAAAACACAGAGTGATTAAAGGTAATGAAGAACAGATATGCACCGACACCGTCCTCACCATCCATTATGAAACGTTACACAGCACTTTGAAGAGTTTTACTACCTTAACAGCTCTGTGTAAATCCAAACTAAATAAGGATTATTTAAAGAGATATTAAGGAGGGCACAGAGGCTCTAATGTGCTCGTCTGTTTGTGATTAGGAAAGGGGCCGGGAAAAGAGGACTGGGAATTTCATTGGGAATTTCATAGGGAACCCCTGGATGTCCCAGGATTCTGGCTACTTGTAGAATGGAGAAGGCCTGTGAAAGAGTGTTGTGTGAACATGTATGTCCTCTGCGTAACAACATAATTACTTGATGATTAAAGTTAAACAGACCCAGTCTGAAGTCATTGCCAAGTCTTTCATGTTCTGGACCCTTGCTCTCCTAGACCCTGGGATAAAGCAGAGGGGTAAGGAAAGCTACATGTTTGCTAACAACTAGCCTGTGACTTTCCTGGTTAATTTTTTCTCTCTCTGTCCATGTCTTTGATCTATGTAGCCGCCAATCACTCTAGTCCAAGTTTTTGTAATAAGTGAACATTTTATTTTTCTCAACAGAAGGACATACTCTATTTTTCCAAAGACAGGAGAAGCAGAGAAGCATTCCAGCTCTGTGTCTGATCAGTGTTGGTCTTCCTGGGTTAAACCCTCTGGCTGCGGGCTGTTTGACCCTCCCTGCTTCCCTTACTCCCTGCTCCCCCTGCTGATGGGACCCAGAGATGAGAGCTGGTAAGAGTGGTATGAGTCCCAAATGGCGCCCTATTTCCCGTATTGTGCACGATTTTTGAGCTCACAAGGCTCTGGTCAAAAGTAGTGCACTTAGTAGGGAATAGGGTGCCATTTGGGACTCACTCCTTGTAATCAGGGTCAGAAACTTTCCTAGAGGGACAGGAAGGTCTTCAAAGTGGTGAATCCTTCTGGTGATAAAGCACTCAAGATAAAAACACATTCACACTAAAGGCATGACTCTTAACATGTCCTCTAAATGTCAACTGTGAGGGGATTACCCAGGCGTAGTAAATCTAACAGGTAGTGGGTTTAGGGGAGGAACGTCCAACATCCAACCAACATACTGAGGGGATCAAGCTGAGGGAGAAAGGGAGAAAAAAAAGAAAGTTAACCATCTCATGTTTTTTCGACGGCATTCGGTCTCTCATCGGTACAGTCCCCCAGCTCCCAGCCTTCTTTCAAAAAGCAGAGGTCACTTCACAAGAGGCCTGGGTCACACACTATATACCGCTGTAAAAATACTGCTGAGCAAGTGGTTTCAATTTGCTCAAGTGATTAAGTTCACGCCAGATCCAGTGCACTGGCCCGGGTCACTTATGCCTGGCTGAGTTAGAGAGGAGGAGGGAGGGAGGGGAGTGAGCGTGATGCTAACCATTAGCATTAGGAGTGACACTGCATTATAGCAGCGTGACAAGAAGGCTTACAGCCATGGGTGTGACACTGGCAGGTCTGGTAGAGCTATAACATACTGAACCACAAGTACGCGTCCCACATCTCTAACTAACTACAACCAGGTCTGGTTGTGTCCAAGCCTGAGTCCGTCTAGTCAGGCAGAGCAGGCATCACATGATCAAAGCTATAGGGCCACGGCTCTAGGGATATGCTAATTTATCTCACAGTAGCCTATAGTTTCACAGTCAGTAGCCTGGAATTTCTTGAAGGGGAAAGTGTCCCAGACAGAGACAGATTTGACAGACTAACAGTAATAAGGCCTGTGCAAACTAACAGAGAGACAGAGAGTCAACACTGTCCGTAATTAGTGCTAAAGACACACTCCTTTGATGGGTCAGGGAGTTTACTTATAAATCTTCTTTGTTTGCTCAGAGGAGCTACAGATGTAGGATCTTAATTTGAACTAGTTGGCTACAGAAGGAAGATAATCCTGCAGCAACAGGAAATTAGCATTTTTATGTGGATTATAATGAATGGAATTTTTTTGTACGGGTTGATACTGTTAAGTTATGGAGTGAGAGGATGTGGACACCAAAGTTAGTAGGAAACATGAGTGACTTTATCTGGCTTCAAAACATCTCACCTTGCGTCCCCTTACAGAGGGGGACATGTGCTCTGAACAAATTAAGGGAATCGTTCACAAACATTAGCACATTCTAAGATCCGATGATAGTATCGGTAATGTGTTTTCGGACCTTCCCTTGGTCGTATTCTCACGGGGCAGAAACCTCAGAGATCAATTGGTAAACTCTGATTTACCACCCCAAGATATCCCTGCACAACGTGTATTTGCGCCCCTACTGGTTGGAAACTACAAATGTAATGGCTGTGCTCAATGCAGTGGCACTTATAAATGTAGATCCTTCAAACACCGCCAAACAGGGAAACAGATCCCAATCAAAGGTGTTATCACGTGCTCCACTAAGGCAGTTATTCATCTTATAACTTGTCCTTGTGGTAAAAATTTGTGGGTAAAACAAAACGCTAATTAAAATAGATTTTCTGAGATAAGGAGAAGAGGGATCCTACTACGAGTGAACCATGACCTCATACTCTCCACCACTGTGCTAGATGTTGTTGAGGTCATTTTTGTCACCTCCATGAATCCAGAGAAATAATCAAAAGACAGTGAGGTAGGTGGAGTTGTTGAGGTGAACAAGGTCAGCCCTCTGCTTTTGCCAAGAGCCATCTGGTGTCGGACTTGGGAGGAGGGACTCTGGTGTCTGTCTTCTGTATTTGGCACACGTGTCATATTGTAGCTGCACTTGTAGCTGCTTGCTGAGACCTGGCCACCAGAAGGAGGACTTGGCTCTCTCTCTGGATTTCGGAATGCGTTGGTGGTCCTCATGCAACCAGTTAAGAATATCCTCTTGCGTTTTGGAGGGGATGACCTTTAAGTAAGAGTCCTTGTGCCACAGTGAGGTAACCTGAGGTGGCCCAATAGGTTTTCAGAGCGTGGTTGTAGAGTACTGGTGCTCTGAACAGTGTGTCGGCCGTGGCCAAGCTCTTACCAGACATGTGCAATAGAGAACTTGAATTGCATGAGTCTCATTCTGATACGTTGGATCCTTGGTGGTAGTTTGCCTAGCCGCTTTAAGCTAATCAGCGCTAGGAGGGGCTTATACTCAGTGTCGACTTGAAATGCAAGGCCTATAAGAAAGTCTCTGAAGCGCTCACAACCCCATGTAGTAGTAAGAGCTTATTTTTTAATCTGTGCAATATTCCTTGCTAGACAAGGCCTGAGCATACGCGATGGGACGCCAGTCTGTGTAGCTTTTACTCTGTAGCAGAACAGCTCCTAGGCTGTAGAAGGACGCATCAGCTGACACCTTGACATCTGCTGTAGGGTCGTAAAGGGCTAATCCAGGAGGAGTCATTAAATGCCTGCGCTTGCTGGGGATCCCAAGTCCACATGCTGTTTTTTGTTCAGTAGCTCTCTGAGGGGTCTGGAAATCTCTGCAAGGTGAGGGATGTATTTCCCCGTACCTTGCTTACGTTTGTTGGTACTGGCATTACATTCCAGTACTAACAAATGTTGTGCAATTACTGTGACCTTGGCTGGGTCAGCTAGAACGCCACTTACATTGATGATTATCCTGAATTGCCCCATACACCAGGATATAATCCCTTTGGCAGACGACTCCCTCAAGGCCCTCCACCAGTTGTGACATTCTGCACTGGAAATGTTTTGGTGCCAACGAGATTCCAAACAGGAGCCTCTGAAAGCAGCAACAGTCGCAGGGGGTGATGAATGTGGTACATTTTTCAATCTTTTGACAGAAGGTTTTGCCAGGACCCTAACTGTTCGTCGAGCTTGGAAAAGATCTTGGCGTCTTTCAGCTGGCCTAGAGTGTGTTCAATGCAAGGTAGCATGTGTAGCTCCCTACAGACGCTTTCGTTTAGGTTGGTGAAGTCCACACAGATCCACACATTACCATCAGGCTTGAGGACTACCACCATCCCAGCACACCATTCTGTTGCTTCTTCCACTCTTGTGATGATGAGAACCACTTGTCTGGATGTGGACATCGCAAATGGCTGAGCTTCAGGTTTGAGTTTGATATGGTATTCACCTTCCAGTTTGTGTCCCTTGGAAAAGTTTGGGAAATGTTTCTTTGATCTCTTGTTCCAGATCCGATGACACTGTGTGCAGTTGTATCTGTTCAGTCCCTGTGACCCGTCCCGAGTGCAGTGACAGCGGTTGTATCTGTTCAATCCCTGTGACCAGTCTGAGTGCAGTGACAGCGGGGCGGCTCAGTAGAACAGTGCAATGGTCATAGATTACATAGATTTCTTGTTGAGTTGAGCATTGCCCATATACAGTTGAAGTCGGAAGTTTACATACACCTTAGCCAAATACATTTAGACCCATGACATCCTTTTCTGGATTTTTTCAAGCTGTTTAAAGGCACAGTCAACTTAGTGTATGTAAACTTCTGACCCAATGGAATTTTGATATAATGAATTATAAGTGAGATAATCTGTCTGTAAACAATTGTTGGAAAAATTACTTGTGTCATGCACAAAGTAGATTTGCCAAAACTATAGTTTGTTAACAAGACATTTGTGGATTGAAAAACAAGTTTTAATGACTCCAACCTAAGTGTATGTAAACTTCCAACTTCAACTGTATGAGTGTGGCCTATAATTTACCGCTCACATTAAGGGTTATTTGAATGGGGCCCTGAAGAACTTTAGGTGTGTGCTGCAGTGAGTCTTTGGTCAGCTGTTGGTATTTGATCTCTGGAATGACTGTGACAACTGTGCCTGTGTCAATTTTTTATTTGACCTGTTGATTACACAGACTGAGTGTAGTTACCCATGGCTGGTCTGTATCTGTCCCAAGAGAGCAAAGAAATGCAATTTCAGACTCGTCTTCCTCTAGAAGTTCTGACACTGAGGTTTGTAATCTGCAGACTGTTGTATAGTGGTCCCTTCTTTTGACAATTTCAGCAGATAACATCTCTGTCTGGGCAAAATTGTCTGTTATGGCGGCCCTTTCCACACCATGAACAAGGTTTTGTCTGTTGATTTGTGTTTTTCCACTGTGAGTTACTTCTCTGTGTAGCCCTGTTTGGTTCACTAGCAGTGTCAGTGTATCTTGGTCGCCAAGAATGTTGGAAAGGCTACTTTGTGTTTCCTATAGCCTCTACCATTTGTCTCTGTTCGCCATTCAATGAGTAAGGATTGTTGTTTCTTTATTATTTATTTTTGACGGGCCATGGTTTAAGCTTTCTGTAATGTAAGGGCTGGATCCATCTGCATTGGTTCTGATAGGGCTCTGTCATGAAGACCTACCACTAATATGTCCCTTATTAGATCATCACGTAATAGCGAAGGTCCATAAACATAAGCTCCCATGTACTTACCACAATTGTCTCGTTTGCTAAGTTTTCCGTATTGTACATTGCTCTCCGTTACTCTTTTTTTTGTATTGGCATTAGCACAGGATACAGGCAAAGTAGATTGTGCTGATTTACTGTCACAGTGAACCATGTCGCGCACTGTAGTTTAAGAACTCTGTGGGTAGTGCTGAAAGCAACAACGTCATATCTGAATTCCTCCATCATCACAATGTTCACTGAGCTCATGCAAGCAAAGATGACCTTGTCCACTGATTCCTCACTTTCCTGAATGCGTTTATTAATCAAACTATTTCAAAAATCACATTCTGTTTCGGCACAAAGTGGCTGTTTAGCGCTGCTGTGACAGTGTCATAAATCATTAGCTAGTCAGTTGTCAGATTTCTATAGCCTCGGCCTCTGTGGCTAGTGTAGCTAGCTTGTTAGCTTGCTTTCTAGCTAGTTAGCTGAGATCATTGTCCACAAAACTGCCGGTAAAACTTGTTCTCAAGAATACTTTTTCATTCCAAACCGTGACATAATAAACCTGACTACTTCTTACGAGTTTCTGAGTTGCGAGCACGGTGGTTGGGGAGTTATGAAGTGAGATAGTGTCATAAACCATTAGCTAGTCAGTTGTCAGATTTCTGGAGCATACTATAGTCTCGGCCTCTGTGGCCATTGAGTATAGCGGCGTGTTCACTTGCCTGTCTTGCGGCTGCTTGTCCAAGCCAGATGCTTGTCTGAAACGTTGGAAGAGGGTGAACCACTGTGGCCATTGAGTATAGCGGTGTGTTCAGTTGCCTGTCTTGCGGCTGCTTGTTCAAGCCAGATGCCTGTCTGCAACTTTGGAAGCGGGTGAACCACTGTGGCTATTCTCCTGGGTGAGTGAAGTTGAATTCAGAAGGGGGAGATATTTGGAATAATGCTTGTCGTGCCATCTCATTCACGTTAGCGTGTGCTGGTTCTGCATTCTCATTATTATCTTGCTGTGGTTCCGACATGTGGTCTTTAGCTAGCTATCTTCTGCAACTTAGCTAGCACTGTTCTTAATTTTGCTAGCTAGTTAGCTTGCTTCCTAGCTAGTTAGCTGACATCAAATGCCGGTAAAACTTGTTCTCAACTCTACTTTTTCATTCCAAACCGTGACATAATAAACCTGACTATTTCTTACGAGTCTCTGAGTTGCTAGCACAGTGGTTGTGGAGTTATGAAGTGAGGGGACGCGGACACCAGAGTTAGTAAGGCATATAAGTGGCTTTATCTGGCTTCAACACAGTATTTATCAACTCAGTCACCTGAGTTACGGAGGGGAAAGTGTAACTACTTCCACAGACACATTTTTCGTTAGGGCAAATCAAGTCTGACATTTTAAAGTGGAACTTACAAACTTTAGAAGCCTTTTTAAAACTTTAAACCAAAACTACAAGTTTGCAATTCCTGCTGTGCAGCAAAATTATCAGCAACAAAAGAGTGTTAAGATAAGATCCTACATACTGTACTGTTGGAATTTCACAAGGGTCTGTACCTGGGTCTAACTGGACTTAGATGGGGCTACAGTTAATTGATTGATGTGGATTTTGAGGGGGGTATGTGTGCGTATGCGTGTGTGTGTGTGCATGTGTGCGTGTGTGTGCATGCATCCGTGTGTGCATGCATGGGGGTAATGGGGAGTGTTCACACCAGATGTGATCTGCACCAGGGCATCAATAAAACAACCTCTTCCTAATCTCAATCTTCCTACCGTTACATCAAACCTTATGGTGAACAAAAACACTGTGTCTCAGATGCATCAATTATTGATACAACCGCAATTTAAATATTTCCCCACTGCAATGTCTGTTGCAACGTTTCACTGTTTGGCTCCTTCCCATCTCAGCACTACTATTATTGATTTATTTATGTATTTATTTGTTTTCTCTCTGTGTTTCCCTGTTGTTTTCTTCCGGGTTTTTCCCCCGGTCTTCCACATCTAGTGAGTTCAGTGCTCTCATTTCTCTCCCTGTGATTCGGAATAGGGGAGCTTCAGAAAAACTGTCAGGTTCAAATCAAAATGGGGCACAATATTGAACTACTCTAAACACAAGCCGAGACTTGAGTGATGGAAACGGCACTCTTTCTTCCCCAGCTTTCCCTTTGTCAGCTGCGGGTTTTCTCTGTAGTCGGAGCGATGCGTGGGCGATGTCAGCACTCGGAAGAAGGTGTTCTGTACCACGATTTTGTACAAATGCATCCCGTAATGATCATGTTTTGTTCCCTTTATGTGCTCCACCAACACAGGTTGGCTCTACTAGTCTGGATATGTGAATGTTGTAAACAGCAGCTACAGTAGAGAGACTGCTCCCTTTTAGCCCAGTATTTACTGCTGTTGCTTTGTTTCCTATGTGATGTCTGCTCCTCTTCATCTCTCGACGACAACGCTCCTCAGACGCTGGCATGTGTAGACTAGAGAGCAACTCCCTTAGAAATCTACCTACAAACACTCACAGGCGAGAAGTCCCACATACACACTGCCATGACACACACAGACATGCAGCAGGAGCACACACACGACCCCTCCACGAACCCACACACACACACACACACACACACACACACACACACACACACACACACACACTCACTCCTAAGTAAATTCCCACAGCTGTTCAATGGGGGCCCAGTAAATGTTTTCTTGTGTAGGTGAACAGGGCTTTGGATGACACCAAAACATGTTTGGCTGTTCCACCGGTGTAGGCACTTAAGACAAGCTCATGTCACCCGAAGGCCCTGCTTCATAATAACAGAGCAGGTTGACAAAATGAAAGCTCATTCCTCCCTCATTTACGGGTCATTTCAGCCCTGACCCCTGCAGTAAAAGATCAAAGGGCTTTTGAGGCCTACTCTTATTTCAGCCTGCTTTAGAGGAACAGCTGAGGAGTTTGGCAGGCCTGCCTGAGCCCTGTCCAGCCTGGCTGACTGGGAGCTTTGGGAGGCTTTTGTCAGACCCCTCTGCTCTATCTATCTATCTGCCCACAATAAACCCCTGACTCATTGAGCTATGGAAGAGTAATGGTTATAGGACCACAGAGCCTTAGCTAACATGTATATCAGATGAGTGTCCTATTTGTCTGTGGTGTAATTATGACAAATTCAATTATGGGCAAATTATAACAGGCATATAGAGACTTTTGTACAATAAAATCAGGTGAGGAGCTCTACAAAATTAACAAAAACAAAGATTAAACTACAATATGTACTGAATTTTAATTGTGATACAAATTTCTAGCGATTAAATCACCTCATATTGCAGTGTTCCCTTCCTGCCTTAACCCCTGGAGCAGATGATCAATAGCAATATGCCCCTCCCCTTTCCCTCCCTTCCAAAGCTCAGCTCAGTGTAGACCTGTCACTTCAGATCTAATGATCTAACCTATGAAGCGTTGATGAGCAGTCAGTGATGTCACTCCTGCGTCACTCTTCATTCAGTCACACGGTGTGCTCACACATGTACATACTACCTCAATTGGCCCGATCAACCAGTAACCCCGCACAAGGGGCGGCAGGGTAGCCTAGTGGTTAGAGCGTTGGACTAGTAACTGAAAGGTTGCAAGTTCAATTCCCTGAGCTGACAAGGTACAAATCTGTCGTTCTGCCCCTGAACAGGCAGTTAACCCACTGTTCCTAGGCCGTCATTGAAAATAAGGATATGTTCTTAACTGACTTGCCTAGTTTAAATAAAATAAAAAAACATTGGCAAACCGGGATATCTGCATTGTGTCCCGCCAACCCCTCTTTTACACTACTGCTACACTCTGTTCATCATATATGCATAGTCACTTTAACCATATCTACATGTACATACTACCTCAATCAGCCCGACTAACCAGTGCCTGTATGTAGCCTCGCTAATACCTTTTTGCACTGTTGGTTAGAGCCTGTAAGTAAGCATTTTACTGTAAGGTCTACCTACACCTGTTGTATTCGGCCCACGTGACAAATAAACTTTGATTTGATTTGAAACACACACACAAACACATACTACAACTGGTTATATAAAACAATTATACAGATATTTCTCCAGTCATTCACAGCTTTATAACGTTTATTTTACGTCCCACTATTTTCATTCAATGGATCATGACCCCCATCGGCTTTATGAACCCAGTAAACAGCTGACGAACAGAAGCCATTTTGTTTCTCAATGACTGAGTGTCTTGGCTGACCACAGAGAGGTCAGTATTGACCGACCTCTGAGACCACTGCTCTCCGGCCAATCTGCACCAGGCCTTAGGGGCAATTATGACATTTACTCACTGAGATTATAATTTCAAATGAGTGTTTAAAACATTCCCTGGTGGGGATGGAAGAGAGGTGGGCAGTAGGGGGGATAGCAGTCAATAAGAATAGACTTGGTATATTCAATAGGAAATGGACACTCACCAGAGGCCCTGCAGGCTGACCAGATCAATAAACTGTGTTAAGTGGCAGTGATGCCCCTCCATTGATGAGCTAATGGCTGTCCAGACTGTGTCCACTCACCATTTCTCTCTTTCTCTCTTCCCCTTTCCCTCTCTTTATTCCCAATCTCTCTCTTTCTTCACCCAATCTCCGTCTTTCTTCCTACATCACCCCAATGTCCATTTACCTACCATACCATACCACACCCCTCCTCTCCCACCTCCATCTCTCTTCTCTCGCTCCAGTGGGTCAAGCTCCAAGGCCAGGTGGTTAATCTCATATCGCCCCCAGACACTGCACACCAGGACTCACAGTCTTATAGGCTGAGCCCAGTCAGCTGTTCTTCTCTCTACCCTTCCCTTCACCTATGAGCCGCCCCCTGCAGCACACTAGTCTAGAGAGGGGCATTCTGAGAGGTCAAATTTTGCCCTCCTTCTTCTGTTTGGTGAAACAGCTACGTGTGGCCCGGGTCAGGAGTGGACACATACAGCACCTCTACTTTACAGAGTAGAGGTTAAATATGTTCCTCAGTCAGTTACAAATGTTTTTTTTTTATTTGTTAAGTTAGTAGTACTGAAAACACAAGCAATGTGATCCCCCATACCTCCAGGAAATATGTCCTGTTCTGCTCAAGCATGTAACTGAAAAACCAACAGAGCACCCTAAAAACAACCTGTTGTGTCAACCGATGCAGAATAAATCAAAGTTGTACAGCATGCCTAAGGTACACAGGGTGAATCTTCCAGTGTAGAAGAAGGAAAGGAAGCCTGTGTCTATCTCTCTCTGTTCATCACCTCCTTCCCAGTTCAGAGTCTTATTACTTCTGCCACATGACGCTTGCCTTGGATCGCACGGCCCATGAATAATATACGACTGCCACCTCAGTACAGATGAAAGACCACGCCAGGCACTGTGGGTCGTCTACGCTACGCTACGGCAGGCAAAGAGGTAGAGCAGGTAGAGAAGAACACACCATCCAAAGGCCTAGAATCCCTCTTTCTGTGTTTGTAGGGTGTGTGTGTGTGTGTGTGTGTGTGTGTGTGTGTGTGTGTGTGCCCTGCCGTTCCGCCTTTCATTCCTAGATCCGGCAGTAGAGGTGACAGCACACGTCACTGTCAGCTCCAGGTAGCAGACACTGAGGAGGGGGAGAAAAGAGGGGGACAGGGAGACGGAGAGGAGGGGGGAGAGACGGGGTGGGAGGAGGGGAGAGAGAAGGGTGGAGGAGAGAGAAGAAAGGGGGCGGTGAGGGAGAGAGATGTGGAGCAGAGCGAGAGAGGAGAGAGGAGGGGGAGGAGGGAAGAGGTGGGTGGAAGAGATGAGGGTGGAGAGACGGGAGAGGAGGGGGGAGGATGGGGAAGAGGGATGTGGAGAGAGTAGGGGGTGGAGGAGGAGAGGAGAGGAGAGGAGAGGAGAGGAGAGGAGAGGAGAGGAGAGGAGAGGGGGCAAGATGAGGGTGGAGAGGAGGAGGAAGGTGGAGGAGGAGGCAACTAGCACAGCGATGAAACAGCAGCACACACACACAAACACACACACACAATGTGAGGCCTCTCAAGAGAGCTGATCAGTGTGAGGGGTAACCCGTCTGTGCTGCGCTCAGTGGGGACGTGGCGTTTCCCTCTCTCGAGGTCGGGAAGCAAAAACAAACAGTACTTTTGATCATCAGATCCGGCTCTGCTCCTCACCTAGAAGCCTTTGGAGAGGAGACAGTCATTCTAAACACAGCGCCCTGCCTGTGTGACTGGGGCACCACTAAACAAGCATGGCTGGCATAACACATGCTGTGTGACACACACACACATGCGCACACACACACACAAACAAAAGCAGAGCAGAACCACAAGCACGCTCTCACACACACACACAGACACACGCACACACGTAGACAGTGTATCAAACACCGGAGCAAAGGATTAACTGTAAAACATGTAATCCCGGATACCACTTTCAGGAATACCCAATAAAAAAAACAGTTCTCACACGCCTCAAGTTGTTTCCCCTTACAAAACCCAATGCTTTACATCACACCAACAGCTGTGTAGTGATCTGAGGTTACACTTCATTTTTTGTAGCCGCTCATCGCACATGTTTCGCATACAACAGTGATGCGTGCAGTGTTGGGTTCCCATTGTGAATTTCAAGTATTGTGTCACTGTAAAAAAAAACTATTCAGTGGTAAATCCTACTAGGAGCCAGCTCATGGGCAACAAAAGGTCTCTGGCGGCTAGCTAGCTAGCGTCACTATTGTCCTCCAGTCAGCGACAGAGGGAACACAATACCAGGGGAGCGGTTAGAGAGCTTGACCCAGCCTACCTTCACTTCACCTCCAGTAGACAAGGTTAAGATGGATGGCCCTAATTAAAAGAAGGGCCTCTGTTCTCTCTTCTTCTTCTCAATATCATCAGGTTTATTTTACAGGAACTTTAACAGGGCCTTTTGTGGGGCCATAATTATAGGGTGAACTGATTAGGGCCCCCGGAGGCAAGGAGGTGACAGACTCGGCAGAGTAACCCAAGAAACCTTTCAATATTACATCTCCGAGCCATTGTTGGTGCAGCCAGCTCACTAATTACACTGCCAGGATAATGGTGGATTGTTATTTTTGTTGTCTAGTCTCTCAATCTTTCTCTCTCTCTCTCTCTCTCTCTCTCTCTCTCTCTCTCTCTCTCTCTCTCTCTCTCTCGTTATTGTAACTCATCTCTCTCTCTTTCTCTCTCAATATTGTAACCCATCTTTCTCTCTCTCTTTCTCTGTCTCTCTCTCATTTCTCTGTTGGTCATATTACGAGAACAATATGAATATTTCCAAATGTGTCTGCATCGAATTCCTGACAAAAGGTTATGGGGACTGTGTGTGTGTGCTTGCCTGTGTGTGCATGCGTGTGTGTTAGTGTGTGCCTTTACAAATGCGTTTGCTTGTGCATACACTATGTGTGGGTGTTGTGTCTGCGTGTTCTAGAACAATGGCTGCCGGTTGGCCATCCATTCCGTCCGGTGCAGTGGAGCCGTGGGCTCTAGACGAGCGCCAAATGACACGTTTGGCCCAGTCATTTAACGTGTCTCGCTATGCCAACCATGAGGCCTAACCCCCGCCCCCAAACCCCGCCTGCAGCAAGACGTTATGGAGGGAGATATGTGTCGAGCACAGTGAAGAAAAAACTAATCTGCCGTTTATTATGTGTGGGGTAACTTGAGCTTGGTGATTAAATGGAGATTTGCGCGTGATGCAGCCAGTCAGAATCGGGTCTATAGGCGCACAGGCCGTGCCCTGGCTGTCTCACTGTAGTAACATATGGGCCACTAAATGTGTGAAAGACTGTGACACTGACACTCACTGCCTGCCTGGCTGCATGGCTTGCCAATCAAAGACCTTTCAGTGTGTCACAGCGAGCTACTTAACAAAGGGTTTCTGTAGCTACCTCAGATTTCTTATATTTCATATTTCTGAGAAGGAAACTTTCTCACATCTCTACACAACATCAGAACATGTTGGGCTAAGTGATCGTAGATAGATCATGCACCAGACAGCAGCTCTTGTCATTCAAGGGGTTGGGTTTGGGATGTTTGATTGAGACGGGGGGTTAAAGAAACAAGGTAATGTTCTTTTAAAAAGTCTCCTCTGATGCTGCAGAGAGCTCACTTCCACTGCAATCATCTCAATGTGTGTGTGGTGTGAGAAAGAGCTCCCAGACACGCCTGTTTGATTGCTAAAGAGCCAAAGTCACATTCTTCGCTGTCACTCTCAAAGCTATTCGGAGCAGCAATTAAAATCAGTTTAGCTCCTGTGTACAAACACACACACACATACATACATGCACACACACAAACACACACACACACACACTCTGGCCTTCAACAGCAGTGAGTATGAGACAGACACGTCTTAGAGGAAGGCAGGTTCTATTATTAGACCACAGTCTCTATGACACGTCACTATATGACCATCACCCACTTATTTACAGCTCTCCCCTCTGATAGGACTAGAGCAAACCAGAACCTTTTCCTTTATTTGACATGTTCCTCAAGATAAATATAGTGTGACCAATACTGTCCACCTCATTTTCTAACTTTGCTATGAACATAGCCAAACAAGCAAGTGATGGATTCGACTTCCACTTTACTTCCCTACTGCAGCAGTGCGCTGGTGGCAAACTAGACAGAGTAAAATATTAGAAATAGTTATTTTATAGAGTATAAAAGTCAAGTAAACAAGTGTAAGTGTATCAAGTTTGCTAAAGTTAGCTAGACCTACTAGTAGGCTAGTTCTGTTGTGATAATAACGTTAGCTAGACCTACTAGTAGGCTAGTTCTGTTGTGATACTAACGTTAGCTAGACCTACTAGTAGGCTAGGTCTGTTGTGATAATATTGTTAGCTAGACCTACTAGTAGGCTAGTTCTGTTGTGATACTATTGTTAGCTAGACCTACTAGTAGACTAGTTCTGTTGTGATAATAACGTTAGCTAGACCTACTAGTAGGCTAGGTCTGTTGTGATAATACTGTTAGCTAGACCTACTAGTAGGCTAGTTCTGTTGTGATAATATTGTTAGCTAGACCTACTAGTAGGCTAGTTCTGTTGTGATAATATTGTTAGCTATACCTACTAGTAGGCTAGTTCTGTTGTGATAATATTGTTAGCTAGACCTACTAGTAGGCTAGTTCTGTTGTGATAATATTGTTAGCTAGACCTACTAGTAGGCTAGTTCTGTTGTGATAATATTGTTAGCTAGACCTACTAGTAGGCTAGTTCTGTTGTGATAATATTGTTAGCTAGACCTACTAGTAGGCTAGGTCTGTTGTGATAATAACGTTAGCTAGAACTACTAGTAGGCTAGTTCTGTTATGATAATAACGTTAGCTAGACCTACTAGTAGGCTACTTCTGTTGTGATAATATTGTTCGCTAGACCTACTAGTAGGCTAGTTCTGTTGTGATAATATTGTTCGCTAGACCTACTAGTAGGCTAGTTCTGTTGTGATAATATTGTTAGCTAGATCTACTAGTAGGCTAGTTCTGTTGTGATAATAACGTTAGCTAGACCTACTAGTAGGCTAGGTCTGTTGTGATAATATTGTTAGCTAGACCTACTAGTAGGCTAGTTCTGTTGTGATAATAACGTTAGCTAGACCTACTAGTAGGCTAGTTCTGTTGTGATAATATTGTTAGCTAGACCTACTAGTAGGCTAGTTCTGTTGTGATAATAACGTTAGCTAGACCTACTAGTAGGCTAGTTCTGTTGTGATAATAACGTTAGCTAGACCTACTAGTAGGCTAGGTCTGTTGTGATAATAACGTTAGCTAGACCTACTAGTAGGCTAGGTCTGTTGTGATAATAACGTTAGCTAGACCTACTAGTAGGCTAGTTCTGTTGTGATAATAACGTTAGCTAGACCTACTAGTAGGCTAGTTCTGTTGTGATAATAAATGATGAGGGGAGCACGGCTCGTAGTAATGGCTGGAATGGAGTCAATGGAATGGTATCAACCACATTGAAACCACGTTTGATACCATTCCATTGACTCTATTCCAGCCATTATCATGAGCCGTCCTCCCCTCAGCAGCCTCTACTGACTAGTAGGCTAGTTGTCTTGTGATAATAACATTAGTTGTGTTGAGTTGATGAAGGCCCAGGCCATCCACCAAGCCAATAATTATAACTATAATGATAAACTAACTATAGGCTACATAACTATAAAACGTTGGTGAGCATCCACGCTAGAGGAAAGTTTATTGTTTGTCATCCTACACCTGTCAATCAACTGATCAATGCAACCTACTGTATGCTGTCTGTTAATAAGGTGGTAACACAAGACCATTCATGAGGTCTCTAACACACAGATACTGGTTCAGACCATTCATGAGGTCTCTAACACACAGATACTGGTTTGGACCATTCATGAGGTCTCTAACGCACAGATACTGGTTCGGAACCATTCATGAGGTCTCTAACGCACAGATACTGGTTCGGAACCATTCATGAGGTCTCTAACGCACAGATACTGGTTCGGACCATTCATGAGGTCTCTAACACACAGATACTGGTTCAGACCATTCATGAGGTCTCTAACACACAGATACTGGTTCAGACCATTCAGTGCTTTCAGGGTGTGTTCATTGTCATAGTGACAACTGTAAATAATACTTCAACGTACATGTAGGCCTAATGAAAAATAATACAGTAACTGGTATTTAAATGTAGCGATTCAACAACAAACCCTGTATAGCCTTTGCATTTTATCTCTCTGTCTGTCCTGTGCAACTATTTGCAAATGCAGTGCAACAATGTTGTCATAACAGGACAAAAGTGATCACACCAACTTGCTTTCTCTCCTAAACTTTCCCCAACATGCATTTTATACTTCATTTGAATAACCACTGAAAAGCCTGGCATTTAGAATGCATATTCATTTCAAAATAAGTGCATCTAGCCTGCCTAATTGGGAAACCATTTGGATCCGTAATGGGGGTTTTCTCTGCAGTTTAGGCAAACAAGGCTAATGTATAAGATAACAGAACCATGCTACTGCAGGGATTTCTAATGGCGCGCATATGAATTATTATAACGCTCCAGCGCGGAGGAAGTTGTGTTCATATTTCACGCGTTTGGTATTTTAAAAGCGTTCGAAAATGAGGTGGATAAGAGTGACAGGTATTTTAGGGTGTGTGTTGTTATGTTGAGTTGTATTGAGTTGTATTAGCCCATTATGACATCAGTTTGCATGCAGGCCTAGTAGTGTCGTATCAGTGTGTCAATAATCAGCTGTAGAATCATGGCAGCCCTGCAGCCCAGCCTGCCTCAGTCTTATCAAAGCCTCAGCCAAAACCATTTAGACACTCATTTAAATCACTTACCAGCCAATAGCGGCTCACTTTATTGCAGTGTTTTGGACAGGCCCTCTTTTGTCAGCTAACGTTTTTTTGATAGTCTTGCCAATCACAGCTAATAATGTGTCTGATAAGATACGCTCTCTTTAGTGCCTCTCAGCTCAGTCAAACACGAGAGGGATTTTACCCTCCTAGACATGTCAATACTATCCTTTGTGAGCAACTGTGTCCAAGTCCAAGTCAACACACCTGAGCACTTCAGTTCAGAGTACCTACAGGGAAGTCCTCTACCACTATGGGCCGAGGGTTGCGCCCCAAATGGCACACTTTTCTTTTTATAGTGCACTACTTTTGACAAGAGTTCTATGGGCTGTGGTCAAAAGTAGTGCGCTAAATAGGTAATAGGGTGCTATTTGGGATGCCCCAATCTCTGCAGGCCAAGATGTTACCCTCCAACCTCCACCCTCAGAACAACAGGCCAGTCTTTGTACCTGCCGTTCCCTACTAATGACGGAGCTCTCAGCAAGCCCTCCTGACAGCTGGGTGGGACTTTGAAGAATTCATAATGAAGCGTTGCCTTAGATTAGCACAGGGGCGGGATGGCTTTGAAGAACTGCTCAGGTAGCAAGGCCCTAATTAAACCTGCCCTATTTTAGTTAAGTTAGTACAGCACACGTGTTGAGGAGAGACGGGGGGGGGGGATAAACCCAAACCTTATCGATACCGACCAAACGAACCACTTATCATGGACATTTGTCTGATATTGTTAATTACGATAAATAACCTATAGGGCCCTTCTAGAGAAATGTGAGGTTTTAAATTAAATGAGTTTGCTAATATTGGTGATTGTTTATGGGACACTTGATAGCGACAATATTCAAGTAGTAGTAGTAGTATTAAGGGTAATATAAAAAACTAACTGTGGTGAACATTAATGTAAAAAACATATAGTTAAATGTATCGTTATCGTGATAATTCTGTCCATTTACCATGACATGGATTTATTTTCATATCGCCCAGCTCTAGCCCCTAATGTGTGTGTGTGTGTGTGTGTGGGTGTGCGCGCGCGTTTGTGAGTGCATAAATAGATGTGTGTGCTCATGAATTAATGTGTCTGTTTACATGTATTTGAGTTAGTATATGTGTGTATGTTAGAGGTAGAAGTGTGCATATCAATGTCTTTGGGGCAAGGGGAATGACAGCTGCAGGGGCATGATGGGGCAGTGAGTAGTGACCACAGTGTACGTGCACCTCAGTGTGACAGCAGGTGAGGAGTGAGGAGCAGCCCAGGTGATCCCCTGCACTCCCTATGACCCTCCTACAACCATCTCCCTCACCTTCTACCTACCCACCTACAGCTAGCACAGCTCTAACCTGTATGTGTGTGTGCACGTGTTTGTGTGTGTCACCCCCAGCCCTCTCCTATCAGCACCCTTACAAAACAATGGGGGAATGTTCCGGCCCGTTACCATTCCTCTGTGACTATCTGATGAAGGAGAGCAGGAGATAATCCAAGCCTGGCCTTATCAGTGGCAGGATCCAATTTCCATATTCAAGCCTTTCTGGGTGATAACAGTCAAGGCCTGATGAATGTGTTGTGATGGCCTGATAGTTGGGGCCAATGTTGAGTGGAGAGGAGGACAGAATGTGCATCACAAATGGCATCCTATTCCATATGTAGTGCACAACTTTTTACCATAGCCCTGTGGTCAGTGGTCAAAATAAGGGAATAGGGTGCCATTTAGGACACAGGGCATCTTATGGAAGGCTAAACGAGAGGAGGGAGAGAGGGAGGAGGGGGGAGAGAGGGAGGAGGAGGGAGTAAGAGGCAGAGAGGGAGGAAGAGGGAGGAGTAGGGAGTAAGAGGGAGAGAGGGATGAGGGATGGGGAGGTGGAGGAGGAGGACTGGACAGTAGCTTTCAGCAGGGCTGATAATAGCTCCTTCCAGGAGATGAGGAGAGGTCTGTGATTAATGTGGATAAGTGGCTGGGGTCAGAGCCAGGCCCTTCGCTGCTGACCGCTCTTAAGAGAGGTCATCTCTACGGCCATCCATCACCCACGCCTCCTCACACACAGGGCTGGGCAGAGGGGGAAGGGATGTGTGTACCCTAAAGAAATCTGAAGGGTACTATAGATACACATGCTCATACATTGTCCTACTTATACGTACTATATATACATAGTACATAAACTTATACGAACACATAATCGTTCACACCCCAACATATATGTACAATTGTTTACCCTTCCACTCAAACACCCACCCACCCACACACACAGACACACACACACTCAAAGACACACACGCGCACACATACACACACACACACACACACACACACACACACACACACACACAGACAGACACATACACACCTCCTTAAAGACAGGCAGGACAGGTCAAGAGATGGAACTGGACACTGGACACTGGGTGGGTGGCACAAAAGGATCATCACTGACCACTTGAAGAGGACATCTGACCTCCATTCTTCACCCTGCCTGGCCTTGTCCTGTCCCCCGTGGCCAGACAGACAGACACCAATGCATTATTAATTGGTCTCTCTTCCACTGCCTCGCCTTTATCAGCACGTTGACAATCACCATAGAGCCATCCCTCATTTATCTGGGCAGAAAGGGCCATTATACGTGACAGGACACAGCATGTGTATACAATAACACTGACAAGGCTTCACCTGACAGAGAAGATCTATTAATTTTAAAGGGTGGCTGGGTTCTGGCTCTGTCCTAATGTAGCCCCATTAGATCAATGACTACTTGGCTGACTAAAAATACATTTTGCATAGTTATAGTAGCAGTCACAGAAATGGCAGTGAAAAATTAGGCCTACTCAGTTGTTTTACAACTCAGTGGCCCCATAGCATATACTTGATTGACTAGTTAGCTGTAGTGTTCTTATAATAGAAGTCGCAGCAGTAAATGTAGGTCTACTCAGTATTTCACAAGACATAATAGTGATTGTGGGTAAAAGTACTATCGTATTATTTCAGTGTTTTTCTCCCTACCAGAGTGCTGATGGTATTTGGGGGTGTTGTTGATATCTGTGTTTTGTTATCCTTGGGGACAACACAGAGGTGGCCCCTCTCCTCGCTCTCTCCCTGGAGAGGACACACACCACGGGAGCTCTTTAAAAACACATCATATTAAAACACACACACACACACACTCTTCCCCAGGCCCCTAGCGTTACCCTGTAAACAGCTGGCTTGACTGATATTTTATTAATGCTGTTCTTTAATTAGTGTAATTACACACAGACACATCTTGTGCATATTTTCTCCTGTTTAATAATGAAATAAAAAATCCCAATTGCCATTTATGCATACATAGAAATCTTTGCCCTCTGGCTTTGAATAGAGTAATTGTATGGATTTCTCTTGAAGGAGGGCATGCAGCTAACCTACGCTACTCAGTGGTGCCTACTGTGTGGTGAGTCAGTGAGTCAGTGAGCCAGTGAGTCAGTGTCTTTGTTGTGTTGTCACTCTGTATACAGCTGAAAGCAGGGTGGTGCTATTTGTTACCTTGCCAGGATCATTTACTCACACAATGTGCTGTACTGTTCAATTGTAACATTGTGCTCTATAAAATACTACATTAATTTGCTGACCTAAGCTGTCTATCCCAGCTGCATGTTTGTAACATTTGCTATAGTTAATGTTTACTTCACAGGATAACGACATAAAAGGGTGTACCGAGTTAGCTCGGACAACATCCATATGTACTTCATCAGACACTTACAGCAGCTATGGGAACAGTAGTGCCATGTTACACCGTGATACACCCTCACCCACATGCCAAGATGCCACCAGATCCCCCCAGGAGGGACCAGATTCCTGAAACATAATAACAACACTCCTTAAATGTTCCGGCTTTATTTAGACGCTACAATGAATGGACAGTCAGCAGCAACACTATCTGTCTTATATTTCTCATCATGCAAGTGTTCTGTCAACATCGTTCCTGTGGTGTTTGTGTGTGTGTGTGTGTGTGTTCCATTACCATCTGCACCAACCCTGATTCCCAAAATGGCCGCCCTACAGGATAGATAGATTAAGAGGAAATGCCCGTTGTCAGTGATGACAACAGGAGTAAGGGAGGTTTCAGAGACCTCATCGAAGACAAAATCAATATGGCGGCGGCTCCTCCTCGGCAGCACCAGTGAGACAGGAGCTTTCTACCTTATCTGTTTCGTAAAAAAATAAGAATAATTTGTGAACAGAGAGCTCCTTCTTTTGGTGAAGCTGGAAGATGTCTGTCTCCACTCCTCATTACAGAGGGGTTTGGTCTCTAGCACCATCCATTCCAATTCGTACCAAAAAAAGATCTGCATTTATCTCCTCTCCTGCCCACCTGGTCAGCAGTATCACTCATTACCACAGACTGCTTTAAAAGTCAATTACGGGATAAATGACACGAGAAAGATCTCTCAAGAATGATGTTTCACACACTTTATCGATGGCAATAGCATTACAGCCGATTAGAGGGGTGAAATGTGCTCTTTTTGTAATGCAACACAAAGAATTGTAACTGGATCACTGTGGAGCGATTGCTAGGGCCGGTCCCTGGACTAGCCTCGCTGCCTGGCGGCTAGACTGTGTGTGTGTGTGTGTACGTGCATGCAAGTATGTGTGCGTATAGGTGTGTACATGCACGCAAGTGTGTGTGTGTGTGCATACATGCATGTGTGCGTCTGCCACTGTGTATGTGTGTGTGTATACGTATGTGCATGTGTGCGTGTGTGTCTCTGCTAGACTGGAAACATCCCAGAATGCCCTTATCTCAGTCCAGTCGGCCCAGAGTGGGTCTAGAGTTACACCCTGAGCAGAAGAGCTTGGAATGATAATGTTGTTTCACTAAATAGCCTGACTGAAAGGTCAGCTTCCACAGGGCCTCCTGCATGACAATACGGCCCAGCGTTGGAAATAGATTGACTATTTATTGAGTGAGGATAAAACCGGGGAACACATAGGCATCTGACACTTCAACACAGACAGTGAGAGGGACTGACTGAGTCAGTAACCAGTCAGCTACGTCACTACTGATCCCCATAGCCATCCCCTTAACAGAATGGTATGTTAAAACAAATGAGTGCATGGAGAGTTGGGAGTTTCCTCTCTGAATACGGTCTAGCTGCCTGCCTGCCAGCCCAACAGATACCATGACAATTCAATGAAACACAAACAGATAACCCTACCGAAATCTAGACTACATTCTGCCCTGGAGGAAAAAACAAAAAAAAACAAAGGAAGAACAGCAACAACGAAAAGCTTTCCAATTCCTGCTGTCTTACTAGGCAGTATTAGACTGCGAGCCAAAGTCAACTCCTTGATTGTTGGAATAAATGCAATCAGCTCCAGTAGCATAGCGCCATCAATAATTAACAGTAATTAAGACTATGTACACATGCAAAATGAATTATTTAGGTTAGCCTTGATGCATTGACCTGCCCTGGGTGTTCTTGGATGTGATCTATCAGGACTGGGATATAGATCCACAGAGGAAGCACTAGCATGCTGAGGGGGGGAGACAGGGTGAGAGAGGGGGTAGACATGGGGGATAGAGATGGAGAGAGGGGAGAGACAGGATGAGAGAGGGAGGGGGAGACAGGGGGGTGAGAAAGGGAGAGAGAAGGGAGAGACAGTGTAGAGTAAGCGTGAATGAGGGGGTAGAGAGGGGAGACACCGGGGAGACACCGGGGAGACAGGGGGGAAAGGGGGAGTCTGGAGCCAGGAAGCTAGCAAACAAGACACCCTGGTTCTGGGTATACAGAACCTCTTCTATGTTACCAGTGTATCCTCGCTCATATCTGCTGATCTAAACCCTTTATCTACACTACAGTAGGTACTCCCTCTCTCTCTACAGCTTTGGGAATACCAACTCAATAACCAACTTCCTGTGAACATCACCTAACAGGACTACCTACCTTCTCTATTAGCCCCCACCTCTCTCTCTCTCTCTCTCTCTCTCTCTCTCTCTCTCTATCTTTCTCTCTCTCTCTTTCTCCCTCTCCTGGCTTTGAAATAACCAAAGCGTGTCAGGCCTCTGGGACCGCCAGCGCTCTTCCAATGGTTCGACATTAATAACAATATCTTTAATACTCGCACATTAGCGACTGCAATAATGAATGTATGAATAATCACCTATGTGAAAAGCATTATCAATAATTGTCTGAACAATGCCCATGCATAATGGATGAGGAGAGTTAGCCCCGAGGCAGAATCTGGCATCTAGCTCTTGTCCAGAACAACACAGAACACAGACTTTACATAGTACTGAGAGTAGCAAGAGGCAGAGCCTGATCAAATGATGGCAACGCACCGCGCTGGCCTAACATCAGCCAGACTGCCTTTCTTCCTGAGGCAGATGGAGGGGAGCGGAAGCAGCCTGATACAGGCGCTACTTTTGATGTTATCAGGAAGTGTCGTGCTAACCTGGGCCTAGTTTAGTGTTGCTAACAGCGCAGAGAGAGGCTGGGAGTGGGGCTGGGAGGAGAGAGACTGGGAGTAGGCTGGGAGTGTGGGAATCCGTGGCTGGGAGAGTAGGGGGGACAGTGGGCATTAGCATTCTACCCGCTCCCCTTGCTTCTGCAGGGCTAATAAAGGAGGCCTGGCCTATCCTGGGGCCTGCGCCAGGGCTCTTCATCTAGATTAGGGCCCTTATCACACACCACCTGCATGGTGCAGAGGAGCAGCCTAAATACCATTCATATGTAGATCTGGCCACATCAGGGCCTGGCTGTCACTTCTCATCTCAAATCATCCATTACTGCTCTGGGAGCATGGCTAATGTTGTTGTTGTTGTTGTTTTGGGTTGTAATGTTGGCCTAATTTCATGTTTAATCTTTGCTACAGTACTAATAGTGGTGGTAGAGCAGTGCTAGCTATTAGCACTGGCAGCAGCATTACGGTCAATGGGAAATATCAGGATAGAGGCTAATATTGGTGGAAACATTAGAATGTATGGCTCCCTAAAAAGGACCTGTAGCGCTTCTACTAAATATTACGTTCTGAGGATCACGCCCATGGCCTATGGAGTCTCAATGAAGTCATGATGGAGATGGAGTAATTCATGATGGGTAATCTCCAGAGAAATGACTCCTCAAAGCAAATAAATGTGTCCTGCATGATAAGGCTAGTCCTTCCTCCATATGAAATACTTCAACAATGGCTATTGTGACTCCCAAATGTCCTTGTAACCCTAAAATAATGACATGAAAACAACTTCACAAAAGGAGTCCACATACATGTTAAGAGATGCAGGGTTTCACCTGAGATCAGAGGAGGAGGATTTTAGGCTTCATGGTCAAGTGGAAGGGTAATAAAAGTGGTGTTAGCTGGACGCTGGGCTGACCAATTAGAGGCCTCAGAAGCGGCCGGTGCGGACCACAGTGAGAGATCAAATTGTCTGGGGGACATTATCTCCCTGAGACAGTGAGGAATGGGGGAAAGGGAGGCAGGGGGACACCTTAATGAATTGGGGGGAGATTTTCCCAGCGCTCCCCTGCTCTGCCAAGGCCCTCCCAGATTCCTGCAATCTCTCAGTGTCAACATCTTTCTATGAAGCTGATTCAATTAAGATTAAGCCAGTGGCAGGGGGGAGAGAGGGGAGAGAGTGACAGGGGTCAGTTAGATTTTTGCGATTGGCTTTTTTCTTTGTTTTTCCAGACTCAGGTTACTGCCACGGCTGGCTTGCCACTCTGTTGTAGTAAAGAGAGAAGGAGGCTATGGTGTAGCTTTGTCCAACCAGCCGTCTCTATTGGACAGGACCCCCGTCGCCAGTCAGCTATTTGAAGTCATGGGGAAATATATCACACACCTTGTTATGATAGATATGCTGCCCTGTATGTGTGTGTGTGTGTGTGTGTGTGTGTGTGTGTGTGTGTGTGTGTGTGTGTGTGTGTGTGTGTGTGTGTGTGTGTGTGTGTGTGTGTGTGTGTACATCTGTGCGTCCACTAAGAGACAATTCTAATGATATTAGCAGCAGTCTAATCAGTCTTGCTTGGACATGCTCCACCATGCTGTGAGACTCCACGACCAGGGCAGCAGAACAGGTATTTGTCTCCATTCGCTAACTAACCCCTCTCCACTGTGCAACAGTATATCAGCCCCTAACAGCCACCAATTATGCATGCTCCACCAATTAAGGACCACTTAATGACAAAACAGAGAGATGAACCTATTCAAACAGCTCAGGGGGGAGGGATCGGGCCTCTCAGAAGCCAACACAAGGGAGGTCAGGCTGAGGAGGAGTCTGTGGGTTGGAGGTCGGGCTGTGGAGCTGTGAATGAGATAAATAACCTTTACAGCCCTCTTATATACACTATCCATGGCAGTACCACAATGTGTTGACCTCTGACCCTTTATGGCCCGTCGGGTGACCCTCCCCAGTCTGGGTTAACATTACACCCCGCTTTACCCCACAGCTGCAGCTCGTTATAATGCACTATAAAAAAGTGGGCATCCAAACGAGGGGTGCTGAGCAGCCAATAAAAAAGGGTGTAAAGGGGTGAGGGGGCGAGAGAGGGATGGAGGGAGGAGGGGGAGATGAAGAGGAGGAGAATGAAAACAGAAGCATTAAGTCATTAGGGTCCATTGTTAGGCTCAAACGGCCGCCACACAAGATCTCTGTGAATGGGAAATGGGGCTTAATGACCTGAAAAGCAACTTCAAAGGAAGCTTTAGTAGAGGAGAGTGGACAGCCCCACTCGACTGTCACTATACCTCTTCTTGTTTAGATTGGTAATGTGATGAAAGTCCAACCACCCCCAATAATGCCCCAAAAATACTTCCTATTGAAAGGCTTTTTTAGATCTTAGTTTGTGAAAACTATTCATGAGTCCTTATTGACATATTATCCTAACTCAACTCTAAATACATTTTAAATACAGGTATTTATATTGAGTTTTGTGTGTGTGTGTATGTGTGTACTTCCTCTGTGTGTCTATTCATGAAGGCCTCCCCCCTGTGTTACATAGCTACACAGAACAGCTTTTAGTAGACTGTAACTGTTACTGGGGGCAGGTTGGCTTGGGCCACACTCATTTAGCTTGTGTGTGAAATCAGGGATGACAACAATGGCTTCCGCTGCCAGGACGCTCTGTGTCACAGAGTAGGCTGGCACATCTCCGGCCCTGTCTGTCACTCAGAATCACACACACACGCATACACGCTTGCTCGCTCGCATGCACACGAAAACACACATGCAACACACACACAACAACACACACACAGCCTAGCTACTTCAACCATTTAAGCCAGCATTCACCATGCCTCACAGAAGCTCAGCCTTAGCAGAAAAGGGCCAAGCACATCTTAGTGTCCATTTAGTCAATGGATTATCCACATGGCAGAAAGCGTGAAAACAAGGTGACCAGTACATAAGCATCCAGAAAGTCAGTTCATGTGCTGGGGTGGGCTGTATTGGATTGAGGGAGATTCATGGGAAGAATAGAAACACTAAATATGTAGTGTCTAACAGAGGATCAGGAGTCCAAAATATACACATGTCACCACTAACATACATACTACAGGGAGGAACAGACCCAAAGGGCCTCCTCTGTGCTTTAGCCCATCCCCAGGCTATTGGACACACACATAGTAAATGCACACATTGACACCAATATGTTATCCATACAGGTACACTTCTTATACATTCTCCCTAAAACCACCTACACTGGGTTACATGTTTTACTGATCACCAAGCCATGACATCACACACAACATCCAAACAGCAGTGTAGAACAACGGAAAAATGTAGGTGCTCCTCCTGTCTAGTCCAGATGTCAGTCAGAACTCTGTCCTTTACATTACAACCTCTACAGCCCACACACACTCTCCTCTTCTACCCCCTCATAAGTAGTGTACTATACATATCATATATGCACCGTACATAAACTTATACAAACATCAAATCAAACACACCCTATCATATACAATTGTGTACACTTCCACTCAAACACGCGCTCACGCACACACACGCACACGCACGCATGCACACACACACACAGACACAGACACAGACGTACACGCACACCTTCACATGCACACACACACGCATGCACACACACACGCTCGCACACACACACACACACACACACACAAACTCTCTTGTGAACCAGTCTTCCTGCTTTCTAGGGTCCCACATCATACACATCCACTGGTTTACTTTCTTTCAACGTTTGCCCAAAAGAGGCCTGCTGCCTTCCTTTCCCTTGATCTCAGGGTAGTGCCTTTAAAACCTGGACTGTTTGATTCGCACCATTTTCAAAATGGTGAGCAATTGTTTTTTTAAGAAGAGTGTGTGTGGGGGAGAGTGTGTGTGGGGGGAGAGTGTAAGTGTGGGGGAGAGAGTGTGTGCGAGGGAGAGTGTGTGTGAGGGGGAAGAGTCTGTGTGAGGGGGGGAGTCTGTGTGAGGGGAAAAGAGTGTGTGTGGGGAGAGTGTAAGTGTGGGGAGAGAGTGTGTGCGAGGGAGAGTGTGTGTGAGGGAAGAGTCTGTGTGAGGGGGAGTCTGTGTGAGGGAAAAGAGTGTGTGTGGGGGAGTGTGTGTGGGGAGAGAGTGTGTGTGGAGGGAGAGTGTGTGTGGAGGGAGAGTGTGTGTGTGGGGAGAGTGTGTGTCGGGGTGAGAGTGTGTGTGAGGGGGAGAGTGTGTGTGAGGGGAGAGTGTGTGTGAGGGGAGAGTGTGTGTGTGAGGGGGAGAGTGTGTGTGAGGGGAGAGTGTGTGTGAGGGGAGAGTGTGTGTGTTGGGGGTGTGTGTGGAGGGAGAGTGTGTTTGGGGGGGAGTGTGTTTAGGGGGGAGAGTGCCTGAATATGCTTTGTTTCCCTGTTGTCTGCAATTTCTTGGCACGGCTCGCCGATCCGCCTATCTGGCAAGCGAGGGCCGCTGCTGCCAACACACAGTAGGTATGAGACGTTTCAAAGAGATCCTTTGATGTGAACAAAGCAAACCAGTAAAACGGCAATGGGAATAATCAGATATTACAGAGCTTTCATCCCTGGCTTGCCTGGGTTCATTATAAATACTGAAATTTGGCTTTAGGCTAAGAACCAAGGAGGCACAGTAGGACACCGAGGACAACTTCATTGAATGAAGCCGAGGTTTTTCCCCCTGTAAGGTTTATAATTTTTAATTCCCAGAAACCAATCTGCCACCGATCCTTCCTTGAGATTTGGCATTGATTATGTGTGTGTGCGACGCTGAAGCCCTTCCCCCTCCCCTGGCTGATACAGGCTGCTGTATTAAAGAAAAGGGCCTCTTCTCTAATTACATCCTCCCAGTCTAATAGAGGCACCCTGTTAAACAAACAATTGATCCCCACTTAACACATGTACCCACGTTGGTAAAACACAATTTGCCAATTCGCCAAAGGCAACAGAGACAGGGAGAGGGAGTCAGAGAGAGAATAGAGAGAGGGTGAAAGACAGAGTAAAAAGAGGGATGGAGAGGGAATAGAGAGAGGGAGAGAATAGAGAGAGAGAGAGAAAGAAAGAGAGGGAAAGAATGGAGGGATGACGTTGTGTGTGTGTGTGTTTGTGTGTGTGCGTGTGTGATGGAGGTTGGGATAGATAGATGAAGTGGAGAGAGAGGTGGGGTGTCCACATCAATGGGTCGTCTCTACCTGCCTCACGGCGACGTGTGGAGCTGACGCCTTCTTTATCAACGCTAATTTGACTGTCTCACAGCCTCCCAGGTAATAAAGACTGCTGGTGTCAGATAGGTGAGGTTGCTTGTGTGTGTGTGTGTGTGTGTGTGTGGTGGGGGCTCAGGCAGGCTTGAGGGTCTGAGCGAGGGGACTAACAGATTGCTTCTTTTGCCTTTTTGAACTTGGCAGCATGTTGGGAGAACAGGAGGGAACAACAAAAGGTGGTCATATCTTTCTGGAGGCCCCATGCTGACAGATAGACCATTAACCTCCTGATTCACTGTGGAATGGAGAATAGCTCTGATCACTCAGACCCTGTTGATTTCCAAGGTCTCTTCCCCTCTTCTCCTCGACAACCTTTGGCTGAATGCAAGGCCAACACACAACCTCAGTCATACTAGGAACCTCCATTATTTATAGAGTATACTGCAGGTAAAGGAGGAAGGAAGTTATGAAGTGTTGGTGTGGAATTGTTTGTTTAATTTGTGTTCAAACTGTGTCAGTGTGAGTAGTGGATATTTGTCCATGTGAGTGTGTGTGTTAGTGGGGGGTGTATTCGTGTGTGTGAGTGTGTGTGTGTGTTAGTGGGGGTGTACTCGTGTGTGAGTGTGTGTGTTAGCAGGGGGGTGTACTTGTGTGTGAGTGTGTCAGTGGGGGGTGTACTTGTGTGTGAGTGTGTGTCAGTGGGGGGTGTACTCGTGTGTGAGTGTGTGTGTTAGCGGGGGGTGTACTTGTGTGTGAGTGTGTGTGTTAGCAGGGGGTGTACTTGTGTGTGAGTGTGTGTGTTAGCAGGGGGTGTACTTGTGTGTGAGTGTGTGTGTTAGCAGGGGTGTACTTGTGTGTGAGTGTGTGTGTTAGCAGGGGGTGTACTTGTGTGTGAGTGTGTTAGCAGGGGGTGTACTTGTGTGTGAGTGTGTTAGCAGGGGGTGTACTTGTGTGTGAGTGTGTGTCAGTGGGGGGTGTACTCGTGTGTGAGTGTGTGTGTTAGCGGGGGGTGTACTTGCGTGTGAGTGTGTGTGTTAGCAGGGGGTGTACATGTGTGTGAGTGTGTGTGTTAGCAGGGGGTGTACTTGTGTGTGAGTGTGTTAGCAGGGGGTGTACTTGTGTGTGAGTGTGTTAGCAGGGGGTGTACTTGTGTGTGAGTGTGTTAGCAGGGGGTGTACTTGTGTGTGAGTGTGTGTGTTAGCAGGGGGTGTACTTGTGTGTGAGTGTGTGTGTTAGCAGGGGGTGTACTTGTGTGTGAGTGTGTTAGCAGGGGGTGTACGTGTGTGTGAGTGTGTCAGCAGGGGGTGTACTTGTGTTATTGAGTGTGTTAGCAGGGGGTGTACTTGTGTTATTGAGTGTGTTAGCAGGGGGTGTACTTGTGTGTGAGTGTGTTAGCAGGGGGTGTACGTGTGTTATTGAGTGTGTTAGCAGGGGGTGTACTTGTGTTATTGAGTGTGTTAGCAGAGGGTGTACTTGTGTTATTGTGTGTTAGCAGGGGGTGTACTTGTGTTATTGAGTGTGTTAGCAGGGGGTGTACTTGTGTTATTGAGTGTGTTAGCAGGGGGTGTACTTGTGTTATTGAGTGTGTTAGCAAGGGGTGTACTTGTGTGTGAATGTGTTAGCAGGGGGTGTACTTGTGTTATTGAGTGTGTTAGCAGGGGGGTGTACTTGTGTCATTGAGTGTGTTAGCAGGGGGTGTACTTGTGTTATTGAGTGTGTTAGCAGGGGGTGTACTTGTGTTATTGAGTGTGTTAGCAGGGGGTGTACTTGTGTTATTGAGTGTGTTAGCAGGGGGTGTACTTGTGTCATTGAGTGTGTTAGCAGGGGGTGTACTTGTGTTATTGAGTGTGTTAGCAGGGGGTGTACTCGTGTTATTGAGTGTGTTAGCAGGGGGTGTACTTGTGTTATTGAGTGTGTTAGCAGGGGGTGTACTTGTGTTATTGAGTGTGTTAGCAGGGTGTACTCGTGTTATTGAGTGTGTTAGCAGGGTGTACTTGTGTTATTGAGTGTGTTAGCAGGGGTGTACTTGTGTTATTGAGTGTGTTAGCAGGGGGTGTACTCGTGTTATTGAGTGTGTTAGCAGGGGTGTACTCGTGTTATTGAGTGTGTTAGCAGGGGGTGTACTTGTGTTATTGAGTGTGTTAGCAGGGGGTGTACTTGTGTTATTGAGTGTGTTAGCAGGGGGTGTACTTGTGTTATTGAGTGTCTTAGCAAGGGGGTGTACTTGTGTTTTTGAGTGTGTTAGCAGGGGGTGTACTTGTGTTATTGAGTGTGTTAGCAGGGGGTGTACTCGTGTTATTGAGTGTGTTAGCAGGGGGTGTACTCGTGTGTGAGTGTTTAACTGTTTCAGTTTATAAGTGACAGCTGAAGTGTCTGCACCAGTTTGTGTGCATTCCATTGTGGGTGTGTGTTTGTCTGTGTCTCTGTGGTATTTGTCTGTCTGATTAGGTGAGCTCTACTTAGAGGGGGGTAGAGGAAGAGGGTGTGCGTGCGTGCCTGTGTGCGTGCATGCGTGGGTGTGTGGGTGTGTGTGCTTGAGTGTCGGTGGTTAGTGTTGTAAACTTATCATCTCGTGATGACTTTTCACACCGCTCTAAGACAACTTAAGCCCGCTCTAATTACACCACATCTGTTACAGCAGAGAGGTATTCTGGTCATGTGGTTTAACAAATACTTTCACATTCATAGTAGTACATACTAATGAGCTAGAGGGCCCAGGGCAACTCACATCTCTCCACAAATATAAAACACCCAGGCAGCCTCACAACAGACCCAGGCAGCCTCGCTCCCTCCCAGCCTCACAACAGACCCAGGCAGCCTCCCTCCCTCCCAGCCTCCCAGCAGACCCAGGCAGCCTCCCTCCCTCCCAGCCTCACAACAGACCCAGACACGCAGCCAGGACTCTGCCACAACAACCTGGCTTTGGAAAAAGACCACAAGAGCAAACGATACAAACGAAACGAGATGAACTATTGCAACAGTTCATGTGGACGTTATGTTGCTGGCATGACAACAATCTGTAGGGGTTATCAAGGTAAATCACACACACACGTACATACACACCACATACAATGGTTTATCAAGGTAAATCAAATAACCTGTCTTGTGTAATTACTGTCCACAAATTGAGGTTGTCTTACCAACCGTGACTATCAAAATATGTGTGGAAAACTACCATCAATAAGTATCTTTAGAGTTGTAACCACCACAAGGACATCAGGCTGTAGTGTAAATGTGATAAGGTTGTGCTTTAATAACCCAGTAAGCTGTGTGTAATGACTGTTGGGGAGACATGGGATAAAAGGCTTGGCTCAAACTGCAGGAGTTAGTTAAACAGGTGTTGGTAGTAGAAACCTCCTGGGGAGAGGGACTAGGACTGACACACACAGAGACACAGACAGACAGACAGACAGACAGACAGACAGACACAGGGGCTGCATGGCGGAGGCTCAGACCATTGATAACACAGTCACGTGATCCCAGGAAACCTGTGAAGGATTAGCTGTCTGAAAACAAGATGTCACTCAGACAGACATGCATCTACTTAATGGAGGATAATAAGGTTTCCTCTGCATCACCAGAAATGACACAACTAGAATACACAGAGTTGGAGACTGATCCCAGTTCACATCCAGAGCCTTTTATTAAACAAATTACCCAAAATGGCCTCAAATTGTTTTCCTGCACTGTTTATCTTAGGGCTTTAGTAAATTGCCGGTGCTGGCTCTTTTGAGCTAGGCACGACTGTTAGTGATACATGGCTTTAGCATATGGTTCACTGCAATAGAGGAGCTTTAGTGGTTTCTGACAGTCAACCTCAGCTGGGTATAAGGATCTGTTTTCCATAGCAGAGACATTCCAAAAAGTCATTATGTGATGTATCAAAAAAGAAAAAAACACAAGATGGGGGCGGGCACACACTTCCTGTCTGTGTCCGTCTGTATCCCCTGTCTTCAACACAGTGATTCTTCACCCTCTGCAGTCAAGTGGCACACCCCCTAAAGATACAATATATCCTTATTGGCCAGCCACTCTATTAGTGACACGAGGTCACACTATGAAAGTATGGAACTTATGAAGGCTCTCCGCTCTCCCCACTGCTCCAATATGCAGAGAAAGCACAAAAAAAGATGTTGTGTCCTCCGTGTATGATTATATCTCCTACCTTCATCCTCCCGTTGCTGACCCAAGGGCCACTCTTTTATTGGCATCAGATGCTGCCTGCCTCACAATGTACAAAAGAGACCCTTATTCAGAGCCAATATTAAAGCTGCCCTTCACATGCATGCAACATTACACACACACGGATGGACGCGCACACACACATACGGATAGACGCATGCAAGCACGCACTAGGAAGCATGCACACACAGACACACACGCACGTTTACATGAAATATGAACACAGAAAACTATGTGTTGTCTCTGTATGTGTGTAGGGTATTCAGTACAAACGCTGGTGCCTGTGCTAGTTATAGGCAACTCCGCAGCCACTAGCCCAGCCTATATCCTGTCAAGGTAAATAACAGAGGGACAGAGAAGTTCTGTGTCCACCATCTCATCTGAAATCATTAGACTCAAGGCAGTTGAATACCTTCACTCCAATCAGTTTTCTTATACCATCACTCTCATGTTGATCACATGTGGGAAACAAGATGGGCAAATAATGCTGATACTTTTATGTCAGCGCATGGAGTTTATGTGTGCCTGGTTGTAAGGGTGTGCGTGTGAGTGAGTGTCCCCGTGCGTGTGTCCCCGTGCGCGCGCGTGTGTGTGTGTGTGTGTGTGTGTGTGTGTGCATGTGAATGTCCACGTTTGTGTGCGTATAATAGTAATAGTATGGTGGGTGCTTATATTTTTCCTATTTCACACGTGCAATTGTGTATTATATGCATATGTGAATTGTAAATATATACACTGTACATATAAAAAAAACTGCATGTCCCATGATCAACAGCAACCCTGGAGCAATTAGGGTTAAGTGCCTTGCTCAAGGGCACATCGACAGACCTTTTACCTTGTCTGCTCGGGGATTCAAACTAACTACCTTTCGGTTACTGGACCAACGCTCCAGCCGCTAGACGACCTGCCGCCCATTAAGTTTGTGTGTATCTGTGTGTGTGTGTGTGTGTGTGTGTGTGTGTGTGTGTGTGTGTGTGTGTGTGTGTGTGTGTGTGTGTGTGTGTGTGTGTGTGTGTGTGTGTGTGTGTGTGTGTGTGTGTGTGTGTGTGTGTGTGTGTGTGTGAGTGAGAGTGAGAGTCGGGGGTTAGTACAGCTATCAAATGCTTTTTAAAGCTTGATTTCCCAGGGGAAATGACAGAGGTCATCTATTCGGCGGTGGGATGAAAACAACATTTGCATCTGATTGGTCACACCCACGACATTAAAGTTTTAGCCAGACAAAAACATGTCAAAGAAATTTACATGGGAGCTCTGACAACCCTACAGAGTCGGGGACACAGCCCATTGCCACATCCAATTACAGAGGCTACTTTTATTGTGCGTGGACTTTCCATTTCCCATTCGCAATAAAAACATAACAGGGAGGAGATATTTTTCTTTGTCACTCGCATTATCTCCCGCTCCATCCGTTGAGTGTGTATCAAGCTGCCAATCAGAATTAGGGAGGCAGTTGGATAGCCAGGCCTGAGATGATGATTCTCTTGACTCAGCCCCCATGCATGGATTTAAATAATAAAAGAGAGATTTCTACTCCTCTGAAGGCCCTGAGCACCATGCCAGTAAGAGAGCAGGGAAAATGGGAAAATGGCTGTGTGTTGAGAAATAACTGCAAGTTGAGGGTATAATGAACACGTTTAATATTTCATTTCTTCTGGATTGAAAGATCTATAGTGGGTGGCTTTTTTTCACTCTCCCTCGCTCTCCTGCGCCATTTGGTAGAAATAAACTCTTTTTGGCCCTAGAAACCATGAAAGAATTACATCCGGCGGCTGCGGATGTGAGCAAGAGAGAGAGAGAGAATAAGAGAGAGCGAGTGAGAGAAAGACCAGAGAGAGAGAGAGAGACCAGAGAAAGAGAGAGACAGTCTGACAGCATAAAGACAGTAATCATTTACAATTACACATTGCCAAATCCCTCATCTATATCCGTTCCTGCCTCTCATCTTCCTCAGATCAAGAGCTCAAATGAAACGAGGTAGAGTAGAGTCTGGAGGCTAAAGGTTGGAGGCTGGAGGTTGGTGGCTGGGGCTGGTGGCTGGGGCTGGAGGCTGGTGGTTGAAGGCTGGAACTGGAGGCTAGAAGCTGGTGGCTGGAGGCTAGGCGGGTGGCTGGAGGCTGGAGGCTGATTGCTGATTGCTGGTGGCTGTAGGCTGGTGGTTGAAGGCTGGAAACTGTGGCTGGAGGCTGGTGGTTGGAGGCTGGAGGCTGGTGGTTGGAGGCTGGTGGTTGAAGGCTGGAAGCTATGGGCTGGAGGCTGGTGGCTAAAGTCTGGTGGCTGGAGTCTGGGGCTGGATGCTGGAGTATGGAGTCTGGTGGATGAAGGCTGGATGCTGGTGCTGGATGATGGTGGCTGGAGGCTGAATTCTGGAGGCTGGTGGTTGGTGGCTGGAGGTTGGTGGCTGGGGCTGGTGGCTGGGGCTGGAGGCTGGTGGTTGAAGGCTGGAAGCTGGTGGCTAGAAGCTGGTGGCTGGAGGCTGGAGGCTGGTGGCTGGAGGCTGGAGGCTGGAGGCTGGTGTTTGAAGGCTGGAAACTGGGGCTGGAGGCTGGAGGCTGGAGGCTGTTGGTTGAAGGCTGGAAGCTGGGGCTGGAGGCTGGTGGCTGGAGTCTGGTGGCTGGGGCTGGATGCAGGTGGCTGGAGGCTGAATGCTGGAGGCTGGTGGTTGGTGGCTGGAGGTTGGTGGCTGGGGCTAGTGGCTGGGGCTGGAGGCTGGTGGATGAAGGCTGGAGGCTGGGGCTGAAAGCAGGTGGCTGGAGGCTGATTGCTGGAGGCTGAGTGGCCTCCCTCCCTGCTCATCTGATAGGTAGGCAGTGCTACATCCATATCCACACAGTACATTATATTACATTTTCCTTTGTGAACGCCGTATTTTGCAATCAGAGGAAAAATGCAGTCACAAAAAAAGATATTAGCATCCATTGACAGTGAACACATCAGGATAGAGATAGGTTAGAGACTGTACTGTAGTTTAAGCGAAACCTTATAGGTTACATATAGGTTTTCTTTGTCCTATGACTAAGAAAAATCACCCAATGTGTGGTTTGTCTGTGTGAATGTGTTTTATTGAATCTAAGTTGTGTAAAAACCTCACCATGATATTACTGGAACCTGCAGTCTTTTGAGGCTTCAGAATGTAGATTTGTTTTTGCCCCGTCTTAAATGTTTCAAGAGCAGAAACTTTTTGTACGACGAATAAGAAATGGCCACAAATATGTGTCCTAAGTGATACAGTAGGTTTGGACTGTTTATCTTGCATTTGTTTCACTTTTCTTTGTTGGGGTCTGAGACATTTGAAATAGCACTAGGGCCGAGCAATACGCTTTGTTCATACTGATGCGTAATTGCATATGATAGCTCTCTGCCTCACATGAATATTCAGTTAAAATACTACAGCCTAAAGTCAAAAACACAGTCAGTCAGTCTATTGAGGACAGCACTCTGAAAACCAACCCTCATAAGACAATGGGAGCGAAGCCAATCCCTGGCCCTTTCTAAGGACAGGGCTGGAGTATCTTGAGAAGAAAAGCTATTGTTCTATGTGATACTCAGCTTGTTTGACTTTACACAAAGTATTAGGCCCATTTGCCAAGAACAGAGTGCCATATTATTTTAGCCAGGGAGCCAATGGAAGGGCTTCTTGTTGGGGTCACATGACATGAGTTTATTAGATAAACCCCCAAGCAGGCAGTGTTCATCCCCATCCCCTTTAAGGCCCATTATGCAGGACACAAACCCAGTGTCTTTGAAGATGAACACTTTAAAACCCATTGGGAAGTTGTAAATCTCCGTGCTGGGTTCCTAGGGATCTGTCAGGGTTACCAGGGAGAGAGAGCCTCTGCCACGCTGTGGGAAACAACCACCTTTATCAATAATAAATATCGCTTGGCTGCTAATCTCTCTTCAACTAGCTTTAGCATCTGTCCATAACTGCCTTAAGACCACGCTAATGAAGCCGTCAGAGCAGAGGTACCCCAAACATTAATTGCCTTACATGAATAATAATTATGATAATGGAAATAATCCAAACAAAGTGTGCCAACAGCGTAGTATATGCAGTACATGGATTAGCAGTGATTCGTTAGGTAAGACATCGTAAAATAAATAGGCTGCACAAGGCGTTCCTTTCTTAGAAACCTTCTTCAAAGGAAGCACTATCAGACTACATTATGGAGGAACGAGGTCAAGTACAGACCATTCATTCAAACTGCTCCCAACACACACTCAGCACTGAGACCAATAGACTCCAGCAGTTAAACATTTATTTTCACATGTCCTGGATTTGTTATAGTGTTAGGTATGATTACTGGATTCCTCTTTTTTTGTACTTTTAATCTGCCTAGGAGTCATGCTTTATTCATGTCAGCATTTCAAATAAACGCGTGTATTCATTTCATTTATCATAGGCAAAAACAAAAGGCAAAAGAAACTGGAGAACTATACTGCAAAAACTTCAATTGTACTCAACTTGCAGAGAGGGGGTTGGGGGGTCTCAGGAGAAGACTTAGACTTTACATTACTCTTCTTTTCAAGTGCTTATGAAAGCACTTATGAGATGAGCACAGTGAAATGTATAAAACCATGCCATTTCATTTGGAATTGATTTGACATAATGTTTGGGTAATTAGAGAGATGAGCAAGCAGACACAATGCTGCTTGTCTGTCTAGGAACAGGAACATATACAGTAGCTGTGTGTGTATCCAGTGGGGCCTGTGGCCTATTGCCCCCATGGAGGGCCCTGACCAGGTTAGTCTAGTTTGTTTACATGTGTTTCTATGGTACTTCTTGTGGGTTATACTACAAATCTGGATCAAGTTATACTACAAATCTGGATCAAAGTTAGCCAGCTAACTAGCCTAAATATTCGGATATAACTTCAAATGGACATGGTCCAATTGATTTAACTTCTTAGGGAGCGGCAGCAGAAGTGACGGTTTTGGAGAGTCTGGCGTGCCCAAAGTAAAATGCCTGCCACTCAGGCCCAGAAAATAGGATATGCAGATAATTAGTACTATTGGATGCAAACACTCTGAAGTTTCTAAAAGTATCTGTGAGTATAACAGAACTACTAAATATAGCAGGCGAAAACCCGAGGAAAATCCATCCGGAAATGCAGTTTTTGGCTCTGTTTGACACTCTCCCCATTGACTTCAAGACAATCCAGCTCCTAGATTGCAGTACCTATGGCTTCCACTAGATGTCAACAGTCTATATACAAAGACTGGGAGTGATTGGAGTAAGCAGAATGGATAGGAACAGGAAATGGTAAGGGGACCTCAAATGTCAACAAGATTTCTCGGGCACGAGTCCGGGTGCGCGCCCCACATTATTTTACTTAAATAACGTTTAGGTGACCATCCGAGTGAAATATTATCGCTAATATTCATAAAAAGATAGCTAAGGATGCATTATAACTGGTATTAGATTTTTTTAGGAAAAGTTTATAGGTATATTTGAATGCGTTCTCTTCACGTTTCAATGGGCGATTCGACGTTGGATTTTTCAAACAATCAAATGTTGTGCTTTCGCCGTAAATCCTTTTTGAAATCTGACAACACTGTGATATTGCCAAGAAGCAGAGCTTTTGATGACTATGCAACACTTGTATATTGATGAATGTTTAATAATTCAACTTTTGGATTTTGAATTTGCGCCTAGCGCCCCACCACTCCATAAGTAGTTAACTTCTTAGGGAGCGGTGGGGCGTTAGCGACACTACCAGGTGAAATGCAAGGCGCCAAATTCAAAATCCAAAAGTTGAATTATTAAACATGCACCAATTTACAAGTGTTTCATAGTCATCAAAAGCTCTGCTTCTTGGCAATATCACAGCGTTGTCAGATTTCAAAAAGGCTTTACGGCGAAAGCACCACATTTGATTGTTTGAGGGTCGCACCTAACATTTTACATTACCATAATTTCATAAGCCTCCACGGTTCACAGAAAACACATTTCACAGCGAAAACAAATCAATTACCTGGCGGGAGCCTGGCGGGAGCTCGCGACTTCTAGTAAAGGACATCTGAGGGAGCACTTCCTTATTCCTCTTCTTCTCTGCCCTAATGCATAAAAAAAAGTGTTGACATCCAGAAGAAGCGATAGGAACTGCATTCATATGCCCTTATATGGGCATTTTCATAAGGGAGGGGTTCCCAATGAGGCACTCTGTCAAAACCACTTTTTCCAGGACAGAAATTCCTCTGGGTTTCGCCTGCCATATCTGTTCTGTTTTACTCACAGACAAAATGTTAACACTTTTAGAAAATTCAGAGTGTGTCCTATCCAATGGTACTAAATATGTGCATATCCTATTTTCACACGCCTGAATGGGAGGCATTTTACTTTGGGCACGCCAGGGTCTCCAAAACGGTCACTTCGTGCGCTGCTCCCAAAGAAGTTAACTCCCGACACTACCCGGTGAAATGCAAGGCGCCAAATTCAAAATCCAAAAGTTGAATTATTAAACATTCATCAATATACAAGTGTTTCATAGTCATATTTTTTCCATTAGCATAAATTCATAAACAATCGCGGTTCACACAAAACACATTTCACAGCGAAAACAAATCCCTTACCTTTTGAAGAACTCTGCTGAGGGCTTCCCAAGTGTCCAACGAAGACATCCAATGGTTCTTTTGTTAGAAAAAGTAATTTATTATATCCATAAATCTCCGTTTGGTTGGCGCATTATGTTCATAAAATACAGCGTCCACTCGCCCATTGAACCATGATGAGAACGCGTTCAACCTATACCTATACACTTGTCCAAGAACAATCAAACATCATTGTAAATGTATCCTTAGGAACACTTTTCTGTATATTTACTATAATATTTCAACCGGATTATAAACTGGATAGGAAAGGAAAAAACCACTGCGCGCGCGAGCCCGTGAACGTGCTTCCTCTTCTGTTTACATCCGATGACCAGTTCGAAATTCTTCTTCTATTAACATCCAGAGCAACTAAACATCATCAAACACTGTCTGTCTGACTGTTGACATCCAGTGGAAGGAATAGGTACTGCAATCTTACTCCCATATATGTCTGTTTTCAATAGGGAGGGGTTCAAAATGAGGCAACGTGTCAAAAACACTTTTTCCAGTACATAAATTCCTCGGGTTTTCACCTGTTATATCAGTTCTGTTATACTCACAGACAATATTATAACACTCCTAGAAACTTCAGAGTGTTTCCTATCCAATAGTACTAATTATGTGCATATCCTATTTTCTGGGCCTGAGTGGGAGGCATTTTACTTTGGGCACGCCAGACTCTCCAAAACCGTCACCTATGCAGCCGCTCCCTAAGAAGTTAAAGTTCACAGTTAGCCATTGTTATGTAAATGCAAGATGAAAAAGTACCGAGGGCCTGGGCTTGGCACCATGTTAGAGCAGGTCCGCTGGAGCCATGGCCCAGCCATGGCCCATTTATATTAGCGATTTTATGCGTTTTGTGAGACCCGTGTTATGGATTTATGCTAATGCATAAATATTAGAGGTGCTACCCTCAAACAATCAAATGTTGTGCTTTCGCCGTAAAGCCTTTTTGAAATCTGACAACGCTAGCGCCCCACCACTCCGTAAGTAGTTGAAGGCCCAATACAGCCATTTTTATCTCAATATCAAATTATTTCTGGGAAACAGTTAAGTACCTTACTGTACCAATCCTTTCAATCCAAACAGTCAAAAAGAAACAGAAATATTAATAGCAGATGTGGCCAGGGCAATAAATTGCAATGTCCGTGCTGTGAGACACCTAAGACAGAGCTACAGGGAGACAGGACGAACAGCTGATCGTCCTCACAGTGGTAGACCATGTGTAACAACACCTACACAGGATCGGTACATCCGAACATCACACCTGCGGGACAGGTCCTCACCAGACATCACCGGCAACAATGGCACAAACCCTCCGTCGCTGGACCAGACAGGACCGGCAAAAAGTGCTCTTCATTGACGAGTCACGGTTTTGTCTCACCAAGGATGATGGTCGGATTCGCGTTTATCGGAATGAGCGTTACACCGAGACCTGTACTCTGGAGCGGGATTGATTTGGGTCCGTCATGGTCTGGGGCGGTGTGTCACAGCATCATCAGACTGAGCTTGTCATTGCAGGCAATCTCAACGCTGTGCGTTACAGGGTAGACATCCTCCTGCCTCATGTGGTACCCTTCCTGCAGGCTCATCCTGACATGACCCTCCAGCATGACAATGCCACCAGCCATACTGCTCGTTCTGTGCTTGATTTCCTGTAAGACAGGCATGTCAGTGTTCTGCCATAGCCATCAAAGAGCCCGGATCTCAATCCCTTTGAGCACGTCTGGGACCTGTTGGATCGGAGGGTGAGGGCTAGGGCCATTCCCCCCAGAAATGTCTGGGAACTTGCAGGTGCCTTGGTGGAAGAGTGGGGTAACATCTCACAGCAAGAACTGGCAAATCTGGTGCAGTCCATGAGGAGGAGATGCACTGCAGTACTTAATGCAGCTGGTGGCCACACCAGATACTGACTGTTACTTTTTATTTTGACCCACCCCTCCCTTTGTTACAGGACACATTATTCCATTTCTGTTAGTCACATGTCTGTGGAACTTGTTCAGTTTATGTCTCAGTTGCTGAATCTTGTTATGTTCTTACAAGTATTTACACAAGTTAAGTTTGCTGAAAATAAACGCAGTTGACAGTGAGAGTATGTTTCTTTTTTGCTGAGTTTATAAAACACAGGTCATTTTTGACTGCACTAGGCCTTTAACACCTTCTCACAAAGCAACAGTCTTGAATGATGCAGGGGTCGTAGATTCTGCCTGCCCCAAGTCTTTAGTGGCACTCCTGATGGAAACACAATAACACTAGAGCTACATGAACATAAAACGCTGGTTCCACCCTGGTGTGGAGGTAAATGGAAGTGGAGAAGCAGCAGAAGACCGTTAGTTATAAAGACCAGTAGAATCCACAGCTCCTTAATCTTAGAAAGCATCTGGCAGGCTAGGGGAGAGGAAGAGAGGAGGAAAGAGAAGGAGGAGAGGAGGAGAGTGAGAGAGCCTGCTCATCCCCATGTTTGTGGAGATTCTGGGAGAGCTGTGCTCCTTTCCTTAATCTCATCGTCAAGAGTGAGCAGTTAGTGGGCTGGCATCAAGGCATCAGAGGTGTCTCAGTTGCGTGGAGATTGTGTGAGGTAGAGCCACCACCCCCCACCTCCACCATCCTCTCCTTGTTGTGTCTCTCTGTGATCTAGCAGTCATGTATGTGATTGGATTTTGGCTTAACAAAAACCTGAAATTACACACCTATTGTGCCCAGGCTAAGCCCGCTTCACAGCGATAGAAGCAGGCATGGCACGGCTCTCTTGGTTGCTGACGTTTGGGATACCGCCCCTTGTACTTCCAGACTGTTGAAGGGAAGGGATAATAGGATTAGAAGGGAAGGGGGCTCTGGGAAGCATCAATTGCCACATTTGGTGGGCTGGTTAGAAAGGGGTCTGACGCGGGTCGCAGGGTACAGGATCAGTCATACCCAGGTGAGGGGTGGCACCTTGGCACTGCCAGGGCAGGAGGGCACAAGGGGGCACAGAGGGAAGGGGACGAGGGCCTCTTGTGAGAGCCTGACACTGGACCATCTGTGACACTCCCCTCAGGCTATGCTTATGCTCATCACAGAGATTCTGATAACACTGAGTGTGACTAACATGCCATACAAATCTCCACATCCCAGGCATACAGAGAGAGAGAGGGGTGCATGAGGAGACTCTCTCTCTCACACACACACACCCTCTCACACACAAACACAACTCTCAGCAGTGGGGTGGAACTGGGAACAGGATCCGATGTGGGGGGTGGGAAAAGACAGAAAGCCAGGGTAATGATGGGGTGAGACTGTGTATGTCAAGTATACATAATTAAAAAGAAACTGACAGTGGATGAGCCAAACATGCACTGGAGGGGGTCAAAGGTAAAGGGGAGGTGCTCAGTGGTATAATGCTGAGTTTTAATGATAAAAGCCATATCTGTTACAGAGGACTGACTGCAGTAGGTGGATTTGAGCCCCCATATCTAAGCCATGTTTAGAGGAGTATGTCTATGTGTGTGTGAGAAGGGGGAGGTTTAAAGAGAGACAAGGTGCGTGTGTGAGAGGGACAATGTATCATGAAACACATTCCACACTGCATGTCACCTGACATTGGCAGTTGGACACAGTTAAGAGAGAGTACAACTCTACCACTAACTGGTTGACTGAACCATGCTTTAATGTGCTCCCTCGCTCCCTCTCTTCCTCTCCTTCCTCTCCTTCTTCTCCCTCGCTCCATACCTCCCCTGGCCCCCGGCTGTCATAAGAACATCAACGTGAAGCTCAGGAAATGATAGCTGACCCTGCATGACCTATCCTTCCCTCCTATTCACTCAGACTGTTAACACCTTAACAGGGCAGGCCCGCTCTCTCACAGACAGAACATATGAGGGAGGTAGGGAGGGAGTGTGTGTCTGCGAGCATGCATGCGTGTTTGTGTGCACGTGTGTGTATGCATGTATGTGTGTTGTACCCGTTCAACACATACCCCCCTTGGGGCATCCCCTCCTCTCTCCATGTTCATTTAAAAGCTTGGACCCCCAACCTCAGTAACGAGACAAACATACAGACCATCCTCCCCTCCTCTCAGTGATGTTCCTCCCTCCCTCCCTCCTGTTCAGTCCTACTCCTCATTATGAAGACACAATGGGAAGAGGCGGCTGCCTCAGCCAATACCACTAAATATAAATAATGCAAGGTCAATGTCCTTTCTCTCTTTTCTTCCCCTATTCCCAGAGGACAGGGGCAGCCCTGACACACACACACACACACCTCTTTTCCACCGCAGCGGCAACTGAGGTGCCTCTGCTGTTTCTGGAAATAAGAAGAGATGGAATAAAAACATTGAGTCTCCCTCCCCCCAGGACAACAGGGACAGCTTAGTCTTATCAGCCTCAACCTGCTTATTAGATCCTCCAGGACACGCTACGCTCCTCACTTTAAAACAACCTCCTTTTTCCTCTCCCTTTTTCTCTCTATCTCAGCCAGGCCTAATGCCTAATGCCGCATCACAGTTAGGTGAGGAGGAGGGGTGTTCTTTCACCCAGATACAGTTGAAGTCGGAGGTTTACATACACCTTAGCCAAATACATTTAAACTCTATTTTTCACAATTCCTGACATTTAATCCTAGTAAAAATGCCCTGTCTTAGGTCAGTTAGGATAACCACTTTATTTTAATAATGTGAAATGTCAGAATAATAGTAGAGAGAATGATTTATTTCAGTTTCCAATACCTTGACTTTGTTGTCCTTAAGTCATTTTTCCACAACTTTGGAAGTATGCTTGGGGTCAATGTCCATTTGGAAGACTCATTTGTGACCAAGCTTTAACTTCCTGACTGATATCTTGAGATGTTGCTTCAATATATCCAAAGCACCCCCACAACATGATGCTGCCACCCCCGGGCTTCACGGTTGGGATGGTGTTCTTCGGCTTGCAAGCTTCCCACTTTTTCCTCCAAACATAACAATGGTCATTATGGCCAAACAGTTCTTTTTTTGTTTCATCAGACCAGAGGACATTTCTCCAAAAAGTACGATCTTTGTCCCTATGTGCAGTTGCAAACTGTAGTCTGGCTTTTTATTGCGGTTTTGGAGCAGTGGCTTCGTCCTTGCTGAGCGGCCTTTCAGGATTTGTCGATATAGGACTCATTTTACTTACTCCTCCAGCATCTTCACAAGGTCCTTTGCTGTTCTGCGATTGATTTGCACTTTTCGCACCAAAGTACGTTCATCTCTAGGAGGCAGGTGTCTGCCTAGACTAGGTGTCTGGCTAGACTGTAAACTCTCCTTCCAGACTCATATTAAACATCTCCAATCCAAAATGAAATCTAGAATCTGCTTCCTATTTTGCAAAGCCTCCTTCACTCACGCCGCCATACTTACCCTCGTAAAATTGATTATTCTACCGATCCTTGACTTTGCCGATGTCATTTACAAAATAGCCTCCAATACTCTACTCGACAAACTGGATGCAGTCTATCACAGTGCCATCCGTTTTGTCACCAAGCCCCTTATACCACCCACCACTGCGACCTGTATGCTCTAGTTGGCTGGCCCTCGCTACATATTCGTCGCCAGACCTACTGGCTCCAGGTCATTTATAAGTCTATGCTAGGTAAAGCTCCGCCTTATCTCAGCTCAGCTCACTGGTCACGAAAACAACACCCACCCGTAGCATGCTCTCCTGCTTTGGTATATCCCACTGGTCATCCCCAAAGCCAGCACCTCCTTTAGCCGCCTTTCCTTCCAGTTCTCTGCTGCCAGTGACTGGAACGAATTGCAAAATTCGCTGAAGCTGGAGACTTATATTTCCCTTACTAACTTTAAACATCAGCTATCTGAGCAGCTAACCAATCGCTGCAGCTGTACATAGTCCATCTGTAAATAGCCCAACCAATCTACCAATCTCATCCCAATATTGTTTTTATTTACTTTTCTGCTCTTTTGCACTCCAGTATTTCTACTTGCACATCATCGTCTGCTCATCTATCACTCCAGTGTTAATCTGCTGATTTGAAATTACTTCGCTACTATGGCCTATTTATTGCCTTACCTCCTCACGCCATTTGCACACACTGTATATAGACTTTCTTTGTTTTCTATTGTGTTATTGACTGTACGCTTGTTTATCCCATGTGTTACTCTGTGTTGTTGTTTGTGTCGCACTGCTTTGCTTTATCTTGGCCAGGTCGCAGTTGTAAATGAGAACTTGTCCTCAACTAGCTTACCTGGTTAAATAAAGGTTCAATATATTTTTTTTTTATAAAAAAAAAATAAAACAGAACGCTTCTCCTTCCTGAGCGGTATGACGGCTGCGTGGTCCCATGGTGTTATACTTGCTTACTATTGTTTATACAGATGAACGCGGTACCTTCACGCATTTGGAAATTGCTCCCAAGGATGAACCAGACTTGTGGAGGTCTACAATTGTTTTCTGAAGTCTTGGCTGATTTCTTTTGATTTTCCCATGATGTCAAGCAAAGAGTTTGAAGGTAGGCCTTGAAATACATCCACAGGTACACCTCCAATTGACTCAAATGATGTCAATCAGCCTATCAGAAGCTTCTAAAAAATGTGTTTTAATGACTCCAACCTAAGTGTATGTAAACTTCCGACTTCAGCTCTAGGTGCAGAGAGGAGGTTGAAACTGTTCCTCTATTCTGAGACCTGAATCTAATGTGATGCTACTCTCTCACCAACAAACTGTGGGCTGGTCACAAACGTGTGTCCATTCTGGAATTTACAGTAGAAGTAATGACAGTAATGTTTTACAAACCCTGTAGTATTAGAAATCCTTGAACAACATCCACTACAGGTGGACATGTACAGTGCCTTCAGAAAGTATTCATACCCTTTGAATTATTCCAAACGTTGTTGTTACAGCCAGAATTTAAAATTGATTAAATATATTTTTTTCTCTCACCCATCTACACACAATACCCCATAATGACAAAGTGAAAACATGTTTTTAGAAATGTTATCACATTAATTGAAAATGAAATACAGAAATATCTCATATACATAAGTATTTACACCTCTGAGTCAATATAAGTTATGATCATATTTGGCAGCGATTACAGCTGTGAGTCTTTCTGAGTAAGTCTCTAAGAGCTTTAGGCCCACCTGGGTTGTACAATATTTGCCCATTATTATTTCAAAAAAATCTCAAGCTCTGTCAAGTTGATTGCTGATCATTGCTAGACAGCCATAGACTTTCAAGTCGATTTCAGTCAAAACTGTAACTAGGGGACTCAGGAACATTAAATGTCATCTTAGTAAGCAACTCCGGTGTATATTTGGCCTTGTGTTTAAGGTTATTGTCCTGCTGAAAGGTGAATTTGTCTCCCAGCATCTTTTGGAAAGCTGACTGAACCAAGTTTTCCTCTAGGATTTTGCCTGTGCTTAGCTGTACTCTTTTCTGATAACAAGCATTCACATTACATGATGCAGCCACCACTGCGTTTGAAAATAAGAAGAGTGGTACTTAGTGATGTGTTGTGTTGGATTTTCCCCAAACATAGCGCTTTGTATTCAGGACATAAAGTGAATTTCTTTCCCACATTTTTTGCAGTTTTACTTTAGTGCCTTATTGCAAACAGGATGCATGTTTTGGAATATTTGTATTCTGTACAGGCTTCCATCTTTTCACTTAGGTTAGTATTGCGGAGTAATTGAAATGTTGATCCATCCTCAGTTTTCTCCTATCACAGCCATTAAACTCTGTAACTGTTTTAAAGTCACCATTGGCCTTTTTTTATTTGACCCGTCTATTAATAAGTTCCCTTGTTAGCGAGGCATTGGAAAATATCCTTGGTCTTGTGGTTGAATCTGTGTTTGTAATTCACTGCTTGACTGAGGGAACTTACAGATAATTGTATGTGTGAGGTACAGAGATAAGGTAGTCATTAAACAATTCTGCTAAACGCTATTATTGCACACAGAGTAAGTTCATGCAACTTATTATGTGACTTGTTAAGCGAATTTGTACTCCTGAACCTTTTTAGGCTTGCCATAACAAAGGGGTTGAATACTTATTGACTCAAGACATTTCAGCTTCATTTTTTTTCAGCTTCACATTTTTAAAAACATAATTCCACTTTGACATTATGGGGTATTGTGTGTAGGCCAGTGACACAAAATCTCAATGCAATCCATTTTAAATTCAGGCTGTAACACAACAAAATGTGGAAAAGTCAAAAGGGTGTAAGTACTTTCTGAAGTTACTGTCCGTGCACCATCAGAGAGACAGTCATTTCCTGGTGCCGCTATCTGAGGGATAACCTGTGGGAGGGAGGAGGGAGCTAGGCAGCCAGCCTGGTGCTGATGGGGGAGGAGATGGGAGATGGAAGTAAAAGTCAGGGCATGGTCTCCCAGCAGCTCTCCTCCTCCTCCCCCTGATGCAGGTCAAAGACAGGCCCGGCCAGGAGGCTCTGCCTGGCCCTCAACCATCTGCCACAACCCCAGGAGCTGCCAAGATCCCCCCACCACACCCCCCACACAGACACAGCCTCAGAGCAGAGCAGCAGCCCGCTTAGCTTATCCCCCCAGCTCCATGCAGCCCAGCGCCCATCCTTGGAGAAGAGAAAAACAGCCTGTCATTCACAGTGTATGCGTGTGCATGCTACCATCACACATGCCAGTCATACTGCCATTAATCATTTAATAATTAGTTGGGTGCTTATATTTGTATAAGTAAAAGTATGCATTATACACAAGTGTAAATTGGAAATGTATTTTTGCATATCCCAACTCCCCCTGAGACACCCTCGGAGAGTGGGGTCACAGCCAGGGTCTGCCATTATCAACAGCTGACCCTGGAGAAATTATGGTTAAGTGTCTTGCTCAAGGGCACATCGAAGTGAAATATTGTAGTATCACAGTAGCTGCAGTTTCATGGCCATATTTGAGGACTGCTTATCTAGTTCTGTTACAGGGCCTATGCCATCCAAAGGTAGGAGGTAGGAGTAGAGAGGAGGGGGTAGGAGGGTGGTTAGGGTAACCCTGGGCCACAGGCGTCCCTCCCATCCCATCCCACTGCCTGCCCTGGCCCAGCCCCAGCCCCCCTGAGCCCAAGGGGGAGCAGTGGATGCCAGACCACCATGTGGAGTCTTAAGATAGCCTCTCTGGGGCAGCAACACAGGGGTATCATCTCTGAGATCACTACCAAGACAAGATCCCAATAAAGGACACTGATTTACACCAACGCAAAGGGTGCCTGACTACGCACACAGACTCTCACACACTTGCCTATGCCGTTCGTCCATCGACCCAAATCTCTAGCCACTTTAATAATTATAATTGGATGAAATAATGTATCACTAGCCACTTTAAACAATGCCATTTATATAATGTTTACATATCCTACATTACTCATCTCATATATATATATGTGTATATACTGTACTCCATACCATCTACTGCATCTTGCCTATGCCGGTCAGCCATCGCTCATCCATATATTTATATGTACATACTCGTATTCATTCCTTTTCTCTTGTGTGTATAAGGTAGTTGTTGTGAATTTGTTAGATTACTTGTTAGATACTACTGCATGGTCGGAACTAGAAGCACAAGCATTTCGCTACACTCGCATTAACATCTGCTAACCATGTGTATGTGACAAATAAAATGATTTGATTTGATTTGATTTGACACATAGGCTGTCCCATTAGTTAACATCCATCATATCCTTCTGATGAAGTCACCAGGGAACTCCCTCTGTAAGTCTCTCTGTAAATACAAACATGTATATTTAGGAGTGTAGCCATGCGAGAGGGATCCAGTTACTTAGGGGAGACGGGAGACTCAGGGTTTAAAATGAAAAGCTCTTAGTGGAAGTATCATCAGTGGAGTGACACCCTAGCCCTCCGAGAGCCGTCAGCGAGCGTCAGAGGCAAATTCCACGGATTCCCGCCACGTCCTCACCAATTCTCACTGCCGTGCCAGAGGCGTCTCAATGTCTGTCACTCAGATGCCACGGAACAGGGATGGCAATGCATTATGGGAATGGTATCAGTGTCAATTGCTGTGTCCCAAATATCATTATATTCCCTATATAGTGCACTACCTCTGACCAGAACGTAGTGCACTATATAGGGAATAGGGTGTCATTTGGGATGTAACCAGTGTCTGCCCACATGCTAATGGTGCTAACAATATGTCAATACCCTTACAGTCTTTATACTGAGGTCCTCGTAGTGAGGGGTCTTGGAGTGTTGTCAAGTGGAGACCTTTTCTTATAATCTGCATAATTCTATATTACTAGTACACTGGTCAGACTAATAGGCGGCTGTGTTTAAAACAAGTGAGAATAAGTTGAGTAAGTAAGGTCGTTTATGTGTTTGTGAAGTGTGAATGAAGAACAGAGGAGCATTATGAATGGTGTGAGAGTGATCCCCTCTCCAGTGGGCTTTATCCCTATTGATCAAGGAACCACTGCCACACCTAGGGTGAGTACAGATAACACTTCCATTCAACAACACACACAGCATTAACCAGGTCTAAGTGTGATAAAGGTCTAAGGACTGAGTGAAGCAGGGCCAAGGCAGGTTCAGGCTGGGGGCTGGAAGCTGAGGGCCAGCAGTGAGCTCCATGGCCCCTGAATGGTCTCCAGTTCCCTGTGCTACCTCCTGGTTGTTCCTTAATGACGCCTGTGGCCCTGATGAGTGGGCCTCTGAACAGCCATAAATAAGGGCCGGGACATGTGATCACGAGATATGGTTCTCTGCCTGTCACAACTTTCACCGCAAACTAAGCACCTGATACATCCCCAGCCCCCAGAGGGAGGGACCAGCATATTTCTCCCCTGCATTGGAAATCAATGAGCAGCAAATTATTTATGGAAATATACTCTGTGTTGAATTGCTGTCGGTGGAGACCGGGGTATACAGGAACATGAACGCACAAATCATACACCAATGCAGGATGCAGGCGGACGGGGACCGGGGAGGTGTGTGTGTGTGTGTGTGTGTGTGTGTGTGTGTGTGTGTGTGTGTGTGTGTGTGTGTGTGTGTGTGTGTGTGTGTGTGTGTGTGTGTGTGTGTGTGTGTGTGTGTGTGTGTGTGTGTGTGTGTGTGTGTAAGCAATGACTTTCATAAGAGCCATTCACAACTTAATTTCCTCTTCTTGGGACGATAACAGAGTAGAAAAATAACTTTTTGTTATAACTGCTTCAATATTATTTTGTTTTCCATTTCAATCTATTTCCAGAATTGCCAGAGCTCCCTGAGCTCCTTAAAAGATGAGTTGTCTTTCCCTGTTGACCCACTTAGCTGCTATTGATATTGGTATTGATTCTATCCGTTCTTACTGTCACAACACAGGGTAACGATGAGAAAGGATGAGTTGAGCTTTATTGTCTCTGAAAAAAGTCAGAGGCAGCAGTATCATAGCTAGTCATTCACCGAGAGAACAAATACAGGGCCATCAATCTGGAAAGAAGATATCAACAGAGAGAAACAACCCAAAAAGCAATGTTCCAAAGAGCAGGTTTGTATTCAGTAGGGCAAAACGTTTTGCAACAGATAGCAAAAATCTCTGTCCCTGTTTCACTGTGTTTGAAAATGTTTTCCACCCACTGAACATGACCCAGAGCACAACTCCCTGTGGACGCTAGGAGAATGTGGAAGAGAGGAGAGGAGCGTGGGCTGGGGCCGATGGCAAGGTGTCTGGGGTCCTGTAGGGCTGCTGATTTACGACAGGCAGGGGGTAGGACTCCCGCTCCCTCTGATCAGGGCTCCCAGGGCTGTCCCTCTGTTATTCTCCCCCCTCTATGAAGCTTCCAGGCCTGGAACTGACAGAGCCATCCTTGACCTCCCTCCCCCAGCCTCCCCAGCCAACCGCCTCGCTAGCTCACTTACAACAACATTTGTCATGTTCCCACATTATAAATCATTCCAGACAAAGTGAGTCTGATAACTGTAGCATTTCTGGAGGATGGTGCTCCTCTCTGATCTCCCTGCCAGACAGCCCACAGGCCACATAGACCACCAGGCCTGTCCTGTCCACCCATTGACCCAGGAGGGTACCCCTGGAGGTTAGCCCTTAGCTTTAGCCCTAGCCTTAGCTTTAGCCTTACCATTAGCCTAGCCACTAGCATTAGCCAACAGCTACAGCATTAAGCTAGCCACTAGCATTAGCCAACAGCTACAGCATTTGGCTAGCCACTAGCATTAGCCAACAGCTATAGCATTAGGCTAGCCACTAACAAATCTGACGCCCCTTTCTCACAGTGTAAAGGCTGCAGCTCCTGAACTGAGGGGCCCTCATGGACCTTGGGCCTCATACACACACACAGCAGCTCCACAAATATCGTTTTCAATTTCCCATAGTCATTCAACACTAAAACAAAGTGGTGGAAACAAAGTGACTGTGTCGGTGTCATGGGAAATCTATGTGACAAGAGCAAGAATATGTTTGTTTAAACCTGCCTGGCAAATTAATGTTTATTTTACAGAGTCAAGTTCTCTAGCATGGAGCACTGTGACTCTTTTTGAAAGGACTGATTTCAGGAAGTACGCATTCCAGCTTTCTAGAACTTACTGCAGATATGTCAGAGTGAATAGCGTATATTTTGTTCTTACCTCTGACTCTCTGTCTGTGTTGGTGTGGCCCGGGATCCTAGAACTGATCAAGGAAAATAACTAGGTTTACTAACTATTACAATCCTGAGACAGATACACTAACAGCTTGTTTGCATTATTTCTATTGAAACATACATAGATAATTGCAGTACATACAGTACATCAATGTTGCATCGACATCTAATAAAAAGTAGATAGTATATAAATGTTGACTCACAAAATCACTACAAAATGTAGGTGAACATGTGTTGTCATGACATGAAATATGACTGTGTTAACGACACTAACAGGATGTGTTGTGTGGTACAGACGGGTCGTCCTGCATGGGGGTCTCCCCCAGACCCCCCCACACAATCACACACACACAGTAACTCAGGGCAGATTTATCATCTGAAGGGTTAAGGGTGGGACACAGGCAAAGGACAGCTTCAGGGGGCAGCTGATCCTAGGAAGTTTGCTTTTACGTGTTTTCTTTTCTCCCTTTGAAAACAACTAGTTCAACTTCACACAGGTTGCTCTCTGAGGACAAAGTCCATAAAGCAGCTAGAAGGACGCCTGCATTCCAAATGGCACATTTTCCCCTTCGTAGTGAACTACTTTTGACTCCAGCCCAATGGGCCCTGCTCAAAAGTATGTCACTATAAAAGGAATAGGGTGCCATTTGGGACGGACCCGAGGAGGAGGTAGGTAGCTCTATGCAGCCACATGTCTGAGGAGTAATGTGATCCTAAGGGGTTTGACTGACTCCTGTTAACTTTTATTACAGTAAATACTACCAGTCACTTCTCCCATGTCTCACAGAGCCCCGGCTGGGTTTACATTCAGCTTGTGTTTGGTTAACCCCTGTGATACACTCTAGGCCCATTTGTACACACCCAGTACACACATAAATGAAATACAAATGTCCAACCCATAAAAATGGATAAAGACGTAGGCCTACGTATACAAACAGGACATAAATGCAGTGCCGAATACAGGTTATGAAAACATTCAGAAATGTACAAACAATCCTCGTGTTAGGTACTTCCATAGACAAACATGTAAAGAAAGCACACATATAAGCTAATGCACAAATGCAGGAACACACAAACAAAACACAGCCCTCTACTAATCACTGTTCTGTGGTAATGGCAGCCTGGGTTGTGATTCTGTGTGTGATGAGAGAGAGGCCTATGCAGACAGATATGCAGGCAGACAGTGTGTGGATGAGGAGATCAGTGAGGTAGAGCCCCTGATTGATAAACTCCCTATCTGGCTATTTACAATCTGGCTGCAGAAGAGGCAGCTTTCGCCAGACAGAAAAGCAATTAATCTGCAAACGAGCTGGGGAACAGCCGGTCTGAGCATTGGAGCCTCCTACCGCCGCCACTCTGGAGGAGAGATAAGGCTGCAGACGGCTATTTATTGTACAATTTAATTAAGTGCTTGTTAACGCTAGTTATCTTAACAGTCACAAAATTACCGTTGTAATGCATTTTGTTTGAGGAAAAATGGAGAGGGTTGCACACTTTATGAAAGAGCAGGGCACAGCTTGCCTTCATTTGAAATCACAGTATAAATTCAGAGAGGAGGGAGGCGGATGCCACAATGATCTAAGCTCAGGCACTAATGGTTATTTAATATGGCCATCAGCGGTCCCAAGTCCCCAGCATACGGCGCTCGCACAATAGCCTCCAAACCCTCTTTAACACTTATTTGAGATGACAGGAAAAATGAAACCGTTTGTGCTTTCAATGGAAAAGCAATCATTGGTACATTATACTCCGCTTGCCCTATCATGCTAATGCTGGGTAAAAATGTCACCAAATGTATTTAAAGGGCTGATGGAGTGTTGCCGTTTGATTCCTGTTGCCCGCCTGATTAATAAAAACCTTCAATTTGTATGTAAATGCAACCTGGGGCTCATATCATCCGCACACCTGCACCTGGAGAAAAATAATAAACTAAAGTTTAATGTGGCAATTATGAGAGTTTATAGGAATTGTGAAGGAGCGGAGAAGAGTAAGCGATCGGCGGGCAGAGCGGGCGTGTGGCAGAGAGAGTCATTGGCTGGCCTGGTGATGAGGGCTCACAGAGGGGAGCGGGGCGACCCGGATGGACCCGCTACAGGAGTGACCCGATGCACAAACATAACCTCAGCTCAGCTCTGAATGACTGGAAAAACAAGATGGCCACCAATGCAGCACAAAACCACACAAGCAGATGCTGCACTATAATGGGCACTTCTATTGTGGCTTACTAAATGCTGCTGTTCTGTTATCTTGAGCCATGTTGCAATGCAAATGATTAAATATAGATGTAAATGATATTATATAAGCATGGAATTAACATATCTTAGGGCACAGAGGTCTTTTTTCTTTTTCAAGTAGTCAGTATTGTGCATTGACTGATGAAAATGCCCAAATGCATTGTGGTCATTTTATTTCAAAATACAGTCCTTCCCTGTAGGCTATTATATTTCTGTCAATGGAGATATATCTGAATCGCAGTACTTGGCATAAAAACATGCTTGGGCCTATTATCGCTCAGCATATGAACAATATTGACATAATGTCAAGCTGTCCATAGCGACTTTGCCCTGGTAATTGATTTGTCTATTCTGTTGTTACTTTTCTTTTCTTCTTTTACATCATACATCTCTAGCCTCACACCCGCATTCTCTCCCAGAACAAAGTCAAAGTCTATTGACTAATACAAGTGGAGTAAAAGATTGCAGTGCCAAAGATTAAAGGCAGTAGTGTTGACTGAGCCACAGAGGGTGGCTGCCTGCAGCGTTCAGCTCACCCACACCTATACAGGCCTCCCTCTTCGATGTACTTTCCTGACTGGGCTCAACAGCACAATGTCTCACCTTGATCACTCTGACCTGTCTGGATCAGCACACCTCAGGCAGGCTGTGTGTGTGTGTGTGTGTGTGTGTGTGTGTGTGTGTGTGTGTGTGTGTGTGTGTGTGTGTGTGTGTGTGTGTGTGTGTGTGTGTGTGTGTGTGTGTGTGTGTGTGTGTGTGTGTGTGTGTGTGTGTGTGTGTGTGTGTGTGTCTAATAATAATAATTTGTTGGGTGCTTATATCTTTCCTAATAATTTGGTGGAGGGGCCCCCAGCCTGCTGAGGCTGGGGGCCCTCCACCAAATTATTAGGAAAGACTCTGATGCTCTACTGAGTTCTGACCAAAACAATAAAGCCTGTTCACACAGTGATGCAACAATCAGGCTTGAGTAGAAAGGCCAACAAAACAACAACCACAGGCCACACGTTGATAAACTATTTGACACAAAGAATGATTGGCATTAAAAATGAAGCACTGAATGAATAACTTAACTTGTTGTTGTCATCTGAGCACCCCAGTATGCTTGATGGCATCCAATGACCCAAACACAACAGACAGGGACCTACAGTCCTTGAGACGGAAGCTGAATATGGTGAAAACGTTTTATTCTGTGACTGACTAGACTGAAGTGATGCGTTGAGATGATGATAATAGTTATCTGCTGTGATTATCTGCTGGGCTGTATAATGGAGATACAGCCATGTGGACCAACTCTGGTAGAGTCTGCTTCCCAATTGGAACCCTATTCACTATGGGCCCTGGACAAAGGTAGTGTACTGTATAGGGAATAGGGTGTCATTTGAGATGCACACAGAGGAAGAAGAAGGTCTCTGCCTGCCTGCCTTCTCTCAAGTCTGCGCAGTGTAAATCCCAACCAGGCTAATGGCTTTAGACCGACGCCATTAACCCAGCCTAATCTCCAAGTCTTTCTGAAAATAACTTATTTTTGTGCCTGTTTGTAGATTGGATTTTACAGATCACAACGGCAAGGCAATAGCACTCCATCAAGTGTTCTTCTCATGAGAAGCGTATCGTGATCTCTAATAATATTCTGTATACGCTTTACCCAAGCGCTACCTTTAAATGTGATGCCGTATTAATATTAATATTTATGGACTGTTGAGGAGAGAGTGAGCCCGCCACCGAGCCGTCGACGTCTGAGAGAGAAGAGATGCTGTACAAACTTCCATTAATTCCTATGGAGGGGAAAGTCCAAATTAATTCCTATTCTCATTTTAATGTATTTATGCTAATGCTAGGTGAGAGGGAACGGAGAGGGAACGGGGGCTAAACCCACAGAAGGAAAAAGGGGGTTAGAGTTGACTTCTGCACCTGAGAGAGTTCTCCAACGTGGGAAACAGGCTCAGAACCAGGCCCTACAGACAACATTATTTACATACAGGGCCGCTTCCAACTGCCAAGTGCTGCCACCATGCAGTCAAATAAACATGACTATGCAGAATGAATTATGGATTGAGTGATATTGACAACGACGTGTAAGAATATGAAGAAATTTGTAAACTATTTGTAAACACCTCTCCATACATTACCCACAAAGGACTAAACAATTATAAATCCTTTATAGAATATAGTTCAACCATGGAGCTGCATAGCTATTGAAATATAGTGCAAACTATAACTTCAATACTTGTATTACCTCAATTACCTTAACTACTTCATTCCCCTGCACATTGACTCAGTACTGGTACTCCTCGTATATAGCCTTGTCATTGTTTTTATTGTTACTATTTCCTTTTTATTTAGCAAAAATGTGTCTTACTTTTTAACTCTGCGTTGTTGGGTTAGGGCTCGTAAGTAAGCACTTCACTGTAAAGTCTACACCTGTAGTATCCGGTGCATGTGACCAACAACATTTGATTTGATACTAGAAGAAGAGTCCAGGTGGAGTACAAGGACAACAACATTCCCTATACAACCAGACACAAGTGTAGAAACTATTTCTGGACCATTCCATCCACTCTGATCATCATCTGATGAGAAATCCCATACACACACCTCTGGTCTAGTTACTGCTCCCCTCCACCTAGCCTGGCTGCACCAGACTCAAGTCCATCCATTCTGCTTTGTCCAGCCTGCTTAACCAGCCACCATTGAGCTGAGGCAAACACAAATAGATTGCCCTGGTAGTGAGCCTCGCCTCACCAACCTACTCCAACCATGCTGCTTTACAGAAGTAATCATTACATATTTACTTGGAAGACAAACGCCTGGTCTCTCCTGAAGGCCCGTTGTGTCCCAAATGGCACTCTATTCCCTATATAGTGCACTACTTTTGAAAGGGCTCTAGTCAAAAGTGGTGCATTATATAGGGAATAGTGTACCATTTGGGACACATGCCTAGTTTCCTATTCGTTAATGTCTCTGTGTTGACACCTAGGGGGTAATTGTCATTAATTGCGCTCATTTGGGCGGCAGGTCAGGCCAATCGAAGCGCAGGTGTTTGGGACAACCAGTGATTATCTCTAAACAGAGATTGGATAAAAACAAGAGTGATCTCCCCATCATAGAACCACACAACTACCACCACCACACAAGATGGCTGTCCATTGTTTCTGGTTCTAACAAACATTAGGATACCATTTTGCCTCTCGACATAGAGAAATACCACAGTGAAATAGAGATGTATGAGCGCCTCTACATTTCTGTATTGTGTAGAGGAGTGTGTTTGGAAGTCTGGGTGTCACTGGAATTAATGAGACCTTTATGCACAGACTAAGTGAGTTTAATTGAAGAATGAGGACCCAAAGAGGATGCACCTCTTCATCTCACCTCCATCCATCTGCTAGACTGAATCATTATCTGATTATTATCCTGTGATTATATCATTCAACGACTATAGATAGACAGTATTTATTATGAATATGTTAAGAGCCATGATGTTAGTGTAGAAAATGCTAACCAATAACAAGACAGCATGCTCCTGTCCATATTTCCAACTAATTAGAATGCACAAAATATATCAACATTTTCTGGGCTATTTTAAAGGGCAGCGCACATCACCTCTCCCCTGCAGTACCTCTCCCCAGCAGTATATCTCCCCAGCAGTATCTCTCCCCAGCAGTATATCTCCCCAGCAGTATATCTCCCCAGCAGTATATCTCCCCAGCAGTATATCTCCCCAGCAGTATCTCTCCCCAGCAGTATCTCTCCACAGCAGTACCTCTCCCCAGCAGTACTTCTCCCCAGCAGTACATCTCCCCAGCAGTATATCTCCCCAGCAGTACCTCTCCCCAGCAGTATATCTCCCCAGCAGTATATCTCCCCAGCAGTACCTCTCCCCAGCAGTACATCTCCCCAGCAGTATATCTCCCCAGCAGTATATCTCCCCAGCAGTATATCTCCCCAGCAGTACCTCTCCCCAGCAGTACATCTCCCCAGCAGTATATCTCCCCAGCAGTATATCTCCCCAGCAGTATCTCTCCACAGCAGTATATCTCCTCAGCAGTATCTCTCCACAGCAGTACCTCTCCCCTGCAGTACCTCTCCCCAGCAGTATCTCTCCACAGCAGTACCTCTCCCCTGCAGTACCTCTCCCCAGCAGTATATCTCACCAGCAGTATCTCTCCACAGCATTACCTCTCCCCAGCAGTATCTCTCCCCAGCAGTATATCTCCCCAGCAGTACCTCTCCCCAGTAGTATATCTCCCCAGCAGTACCTCTCCCCAGCAGTACCTCTCCCCACCATTACCTCTCCCCAGCAGTATCTCTCCTCAGCAGTATATCTCCCCAGCAGTACCTCTCCCCAGCAGTACCTCTCCCCAGTAGTATATCTCCCCAGCAGTACCTCTCCCCAGCAGTACCTCTCCCCAGCAGTACCTCTCCCCAGCAGTATATCTCCCTAGCAGTACCTCTCCCCACCATTATCTCTCCCCAGCAGTACCTCTCCCCAGCAGTACCTCTCCCCAGAAGTATCTCTCCCCAGCAGTATATCTCCCCAGCAGTACCTCTCCCCAGCAGTACCTCTCCCTACCATTACCTCTCCCCACCATTACCTCTCCCCAGTAGTATCTCTCCCCAACAGAACCTCTCCCCAGCGGTATCTCTCCTCAGAAGTACCTCAGTAGTAAGTAAAATGACGGTATCTGTACTCTACAGGAAGATCAATGTGCACTCCCCCCCTGCTGCTGCTGCTGCTCTGCACTAACCCTGAGACTGACACGCCTGTGACACTGACACACAGAAAGGTAACAAAAAGCCCTTTTATAACCCAAAGCTGTGTGTATACGCCACATAGGCGGTGCGCAGACACACGGCACAAACATCCTCAATCTGCCCTAATGCCACAGCAGCATGCATAGTCTCTACTTCAAATATAACAACTCAGCTATATCACCTCAAAAAGCCTGTTTGACGTCTTCTTGCTAATTGGCTCAGTCACATGTGCCTTGCACAAGCACAAACAGAAAGGGACACTAGTGTGTGTGTGTGTGTGTGTGTGTGTGTGTGTGTGTGTGTGTGTGTGTGTGTGTGTGTGTGTGTGTGTGTGTGTGTGTGTGTGTGTGTGTGTGTGTGTGTGTGTGTGTGTGTGTGTGTGTGCGTGTGCGTGTGCGTGCGTGTTTATTTGGATATTTGAACAACCACATATGACAGTCTCACGTCATTTCTTGGACAAATGTCTATTTGTGACAAGTAAACTGACATCATCTTCCAACGTTCTGTGATTCCCCACACCCCGTACCTCCACATGGAGATACACTGTGATTTTAACCCATGGAGAGTGGGAGTCACAAAACCCTGATGGTGGCCCAACAACCAAATCTACCATCATGCACCATGGCAGCCAAAGCATCAATCATGTTCAACAATTGGAACTAGTTATTGCAAGTATTTTAACTGACGAGTCCATGTATAAATAATAAAACCACAGTCTTGGTAAAAAGGAAAAAACTATGTTCACCTTTGTCTCATGTACTGTATCTGTTTTCTACCTGCTGGAATGTACTGTCCTCTCAGTCTACCTGAACAGAGACACTATATGGGAATGGCAGCAGTGCCAGTAGAAAGCTAGCCAAACCCTGGGAGAAGACAGATGGCATGTGGAAATCAATAACCCCGCTCGCAACATCGCCCATTTTGTGAACAAATGAATCTGCTTTGAAAGTGTGTGTATGAGCGATCTGCTGACCTGCTCTTCCCATATGAATATCCTCCCTCCGTCTCCCTCCCTCCCTGTGCGGTGTGTGTGTGTGTTTTATGGCAGTTGATGCGGGCGCTCCTGTGTGCTTTGATGTTTAATTCAGGGGGCCCGGCCCCTCAGAGGCAGAGGTAGAAGGGAGGAGAGGAGAAAGTGGGTGTCTGGGGATGGGAACTCACCAGGCAAGGCACAGGAGCGCTGGAACTCAGGCTTTTACCCTGACAAACATGGCAGTGTTACACACAGGCACACAAACACTTCACACACAGTCTCCCACCCTGTTACTAGGGCACATAATGTGATGGCAGAGCCAGGGGAGGGGCGGGGCCAGGGAAGGGGGCAGGGGCGGGGCCAGAGCCAGGGGAGGTGGACATTGAGGAGGAGGGTGATATATAATACATTATGGAACCACTAACAGTCTGGTGAGCATGAACAACTTGGACATGGTCCTCATCCTCCCGTCTTCCCTCTCCCTCATCTCCCTCCTCTCCCCCATCCTAGGCCCTCTCCTCAGGCAGCTTGTGAAGGTGTTAAGCTGTTAGCCACAATCAAAGACTATTATTGTCTGGATACCATCAAACTGCTACACTACGCTGTCATACCTTCCCAATCCTTTTTCCTTCTTCTCTCCCACTCTCTCTCTCTGTCTCTCTCCCTCTACCTGTCTCTCTCCCTCTCTCTCTCTCTCTCTCTCTCTCTCTCTCTCTCTCTCTCTCTGTCACTCTCCCTCTATCTGTCCCTCTTTCATCACATCAAGTGCACTCTGAGATTTATTCTAGCGGGGAACAGCTCCAGCAAGGGGCTGGTGTTAGCAATTTATGGTTTAATAAGACTTACATAAGTCTTGCAGGTGTGCTTTACGTCCCCCACCCCAGCCCATTTGGAGGATTTATGGGAGGCCTTTGGATTGCTGGCTGATTTAGAAGGCCTTTCTCCTGTCTCATCTCCTTGGTCTCTACACTGTCCCGGGTCCCAGCCACAGACAGCCATCAGCCCTCCCTCCCTGCGGGTGTTTGCGGGTGTGTGTGTGTGTGTGTGTGTGTGTGTGTGTGTGTGTGTGTGTGTGTGTGTGTGTGTGTGTGTGTGTGTGTGTGTCTGCTACACACCCTACACTACACTCGTCAGCCAGGGTTTGACCGGGGACACGACTAATACTGCCAAGGAAAGAGAGAAAGAGAAAATCACAGCAGGAAAGCTATGTCTGACTCTGCATACAACTCTCTTCTGTATACTGTGTGTATGTACACTCCTGCAATGCATTGTGGGAGCTGTTCCTGTTATAATGTAAGCACTGAGGCACAAATCAGAATGACATATGAGGTAGAGTGGGAACGGAAGCCCCATGAAATGAATATGCCAATGATGACTAAATCAGAACTGGTAGGAAAATCTGTCTGAATGTCTGATGTGTTGTTCAAATCTGATACATTGATAAATCTCATACATCTGCATTGATAGGCTGGAGTGAATACACAGCCTTTTGGCTGGCCTTTTGAACCTCTACCATTTAAGATACACACAGACACACACACATGCAATCACACTCTCACACACCCTTACACACAATTGCCTTTCAAGATGACAATGAAAAAGAGCCCTGAATGGAAATACTATGTGTAGCCAAATATGTATTCATGTGCCGAATTAGGCCTCAGCTGTCTGTCTTTTAATATGGCAACTAAGAACACAGCTCTAATCATCTCCAACAGCCTCTACTACAATATCCCACTGCTGCATGCTTCTGACTCTGACATGCATGTAAAGCACAGTGGCGTCTGAAAGCAAGGCTAGCTGATGAAAAATGGTGCAATCTCCATCCCCACTGGTGACTGGTAATTGCTCATCTGGGTAGGCACTAATTGACAATGATCTTTGACCTCTCTGTTTTTTTATTTATCCAACCACACATGGTGGTCCAGAGACTGCAATAAAATACGAAGGTATTGGCGAGTGCATGTGGAAATTTAAATTAGATTAGAGGTAAACCTGAAAATATTTGGAATTTCATACATTTCCTGCATTTAATACCATTTCCGATTTTCAATAGGTATAGCGCTAGTTATGCATATAGCTAACAACAAAGAAAATAGTGTAAGTGTGTTACCTAGATTATTTCCTGGCATAGAAAATACGGAAGGGATAATCAGACCAAAGTTTGTGTTCAAAAAGCTCTTCACATCACAAGATAATGACATCACCTGCATCTCTAGACAGCGATAACGTAACCACATATGAAGTCATCAATAATACAACAAGTCATTTAAGTCCAACCAGCCAGAGTACACAGAGGAAATCCCTGAGATCTGGGAAGTATTGTCAGG